>JBBBDQ010001254.1:5655000-5715000 GCA_037127315.1 Ascarosepion bandense
TGTTTTTTGCCTTGTACCACCCCAACGGCCCGTCCTAACAATTTCTCCGACGGCCGTTCTCCACGCTGTGATGTTGCTGGATTTTTGTAGAAACCGTCGGACGAACAGCTGGGGGTACAAGATTGACTGTAAGGAACGAACTTCCAAAATTTGGATGAGTTGAAAAGGAAGCTTTATTCGTTTAGAGTTAGCCTTGTCTGTTGGGGCAGGCGAATGTGACACACAGTTCTAACTCTAATTAATGGAGATCAACAAACCCGAACTGAACAAGACTAACGGAGATCTTCCTTACTTCAAGTTCGAACCCGGCTGACTCCTTTCACTTCTCTCTTGTCTTAACTTAACTGGCTCAACCGGCAACTGTAAGTCTGAAATTTCAGTTATCTTTTTTGTTTATCTTAATAAGGCTTAAGGTGTGGTCAAGATACAATAAAGGACAGCCTTTGACCGGTCAGGTCCCGCTGACCTTTATCACTGAGTCAAGGGTCATCGAAACCCGCTGACCTTTATCACTGAGTCAAATATCAGAGGACAATTTTCCTCATAAAAGAAAAAGCGTTTATTTATTTTTTTCTCTTCTTTTTCACTTTTGTTAAATATGTTTTTAAACTATTTTCTATTCTAATCTATTTTCTATTTTAATCTTTTATTATAATAAAATACATATATATCTAGTTATCGTGTCACAGCCTATCAGACAAAAAATTTCAAGCTTATTTGTTGTTTGTTTATTATCGTCAGTTCCTCAGTGCTTGTCACTGAAAGACTTGAAAAGAGGAAGTAGAAACGCAAGCATGTGAAAAAAAAATGCCATGGTTGTAGAAAGCCAAGATTACAGTTATATACTTCCAAGATATCATGTTGGATGATAAAATAATCCCTTTTTTTGCTCATAGCTCATATAGCACATCCTGTTCAGTAACTTTTTAGATAACACATCAGTCAATAAATCCCGAGCTTAACGAATAAAAACAACTTTTAGGCAAAAATCTGACTTTATCCATCAACATAGTCTCCTTCGAAGGTAATACACTAATTTCAATGCTTCTCTGACAATTCAATGCTTTTTTGTAGAACGATTTGTCTTTGGCCTCAAAATATACCTCTGTTTCCGACATCACTTCTTCATTGAAGCCAAATCTCTTTCCCTGAAGCATTCTTTTGATGTCTGCAAACAGCCAGTAGTTGCTGGGGGGCACATCTGGAGAATAGGGTGGATGCAGAAGCAATTTGAAGTGTAATTCATGTAGTTTTGCCATTGTTGCAATCAACTTGTGATACGATGCATTGTCTTGGTGAAAGATCACTTTTTCTTATTTGTTTGTGGCCGTTTTTGGGAATTTCTTCCTTGAAACATGTCAGTAATGTTATATAACTTTCGCTATTGTTGGTTCTTCCTTTCTCAAGGTAATCGATGAACAAAATACCTTGCACATCCCAAAATACAAAGGCTGGAACCGTACCTGCTGATGTTTGTGTCTTTGGTCACTTTGGACGGCTCTCACCTGCAGCTGTTCACTCAGCTGATTTGACTCTCGAGTGAAGTGGTGGATCCCTGTTTCATCTATTGTCACATATTTATGCAAAAACTTCTTGTTGCATTGAAGCAGTTGCAAACATTGCTCTGAATCATCGACCTTTTTTTTTTCTTTTATTGAATGTGAGCAAACACGGCACCCACTTTGAACACAGCTTTTTCATTGACAAATGTTCATGCAAAATGGTGAATACACTGCCTTCTGATCTGACCAAACTGAGAGAATTCACATGTATGTTCTTTGTATTAAGACAACAAGGAAATTAAGAATTATTAATTGAACTGATTTTTATCAGTGATTTCATTGAATGTAGAGTCTGGTTTTCTAAATTTTCAAAATGCTTGTTTCAGGTGAAATATTAGAATTGGCTCAGTTCGAAGACTAGAAAACTGTTTGGATAACTTCAATTGTCTCTTCACTTTCATGTCTTCTTCATGTGCTGTGTTCCTTCAGGATGTAGGCGATCATAGACTTCCACTTGGCCCTCTTGTCGCTCTCAATATTTTTTCTCTTGGTATCTCTCCCAAACTTCGCTCTGCCATACATTTGCTCAGGCCTATCAAGTACGTCTCGTACTGCTTTCCCATGTCTCTCTCTCTCTCTCTCTCTCTTTCTATCCATCTTGTGAGTGTTAAATTCTCCAAGCCCTCCTTCTTCATTACATGTTCCAGGAACCTCATCTAGTCTCTTCTTGATGTTAAATATGTTTTCTTCTTGTTTGCATCCTCTCCAACACTTCGTCGTTGCTAGATGGCAAAATTACCGATAATCATGGTATAAATAATTGAAGCCCAGAAAGTCATGGTTTTACTGTCAGTCAGTCAGTTAAGTGCCATATGTGATACATGCTTTGAGCGATCATGTCTCAAAAGAGACATGACTGACTGAGCAAAAGATTATCCTGCAGTAGGTTGCCATTGTTTTTTGTGGTAGACTTGTTGCCAGCCAAGGCTATAGAACCCAATCTGTCCTGTTATTTGACTCATATCTAGAGGGAAAAGAGATGTATTATATTATTAAGTGGTAATTCGTAAGAGGATCAGTTTATTAGTTCATAACAATAGAAAACCAGTCCCCCACTTTATGTACAGTAGAAGCCTTAATCAGGTTTCCAACTATTCAGTCAGTTAAGTGCCATATGTGATACACCACGCTTCAACAATCATGACTGACTGGGCAGAAGGTTATCCCACAGTAAGTTGCCATTGTGTTCTGCGGTAGACTGGTTGCCAGCTAAGGCTATAGAACCCAATCTGTCCTGTTATTTAACCCATAACTGGAAGGAAGAGGTGTATTAACACCTTTCCCAAGGGTATTTGCACATCAGGGAAATGCAAGGAATTCAGCTGGAATTCTAACTCAGTTGTACTGTAGCAGGTGTTAATTGCCTAAAAGACAACTTGAAACACATTTTTATTTTCTTCTCTCTGTTTATCTTTGTCATTGTGCTCATGTATCCTGTCATAATTTTACTCCCCCTCTGGTGCCCCCCCCCCCCCCCCCCATGAGTCCAGCTTTAATCACCACCCATCCCTCTTTTACTTCCTTGGGTGTCTCTCCTCCCACTTGCCCATTTTTTTCTTTCTTAGTATATCTCTCCTTTCTCTCTTTGACCTGTCCAGCTTTTACTTCTCCAGGCTCTACCCCCAACTTGCTTTTTCTTCCTCAAGCTGTCTCTCCTCCCACCCATCTAGTTTTATTTTTTAGAGGGTGTCTTGCCTTGACCCATCCTGCTTTTTATTCTCCAGGGTGTTTCTACTGCTTCTTTTTCTTGTCCTCTCTTTCTGTTTTGTCTTTTTTTTTTTTTCATTTATAATTATATAAATGTAATAACATCCCCAGTCCCAGCTGTAATAAGATCCCAAGTAGGCATATATGCTGACAACACTACAGTTTACTCTCACATCTATCAAAAATCTGCTGAGGCTGAAAGCAAACCTTGCTGCTGAACTTGAAAAGGACCTCTGATCCAACTTGAAAAGCAGGTGTGGAGGCAGGTTGACTGGGGTAAGAAATGGCTGTGAATTTTAATGCTTCCAAAACGAAGCTGCTCTCCATTAACCATCACAGACAATCGCTTCTACCCCCTATTAGCATGGATCAGGCTAGTCTCCCTGAAAGCAAAACACTGCATCTCCTCGGCTTAACTCTCACAACAGACCTCAAGTGGAATGACTATATAGAATCCATAGCTAAATCCGCTGCTAAGAAAGTCGGTTCTTTGTGTAGGGCCAGGAAGTTTTTTTCTGCCTGAAACAATCCTGCACATATATAAATCTACCATCTGCCCATGCATTGAATACTGCTGCCATATCTGGTCGGGTGCTCCTGCTATCCACCTAGATGTCCTTGACAAAATCCAACGGAGAATCTGTAAATGTAATAAGACTTGGCAACTTAGATACAGTCACTTTCTCACCGGCGCAATGTGGCTTCCTTGTGGTTCATCTACAAATACTTTCACGGCTTCTGCTCCAATGAACTTAGCTCACTGTTGCCTCAAGATTAGCAACTAGGTCCCACCCTTTTACTGTGAAACCAATAAATTGGAAACGCAAATTCTACTCCAGCAGCTTTTCTTCTCACACTTCCCGCCTGTGGAATTCCCTTCCATTTACTTGCTTTCCCGACAGCTACAATCTCCAAGAATTTAAATGTAAAGTCAGTAGTCATCTCCTATCTCACTAACCTGCATCCTCTCTCTTATGCTTCCTTCTCCGTCCACTCTACTCTCATCAGTATTCTCATCCTTCTCTTACCCACTTCCTGACACCCCCAATAAC
This sequence comes from Ascarosepion bandense, assembly GCA_037127315.1. Lineage (NCBI taxonomy): Eukaryota > Metazoa > Mollusca > Cephalopoda > Sepiida > Sepiidae > Ascarosepion > Ascarosepion bandense. Next base: position 5,659,322 of record JBBBDQ010001254.1, read on the forward strand.
CTGTCACTTTTTCTTATAAATTTTCTCCTATGTAACCACCTGCAAAACAGTGGCTGTAAGATGCCTTGCTTGGGGTGATATGATTAAAAAAAAAAAAAAAAAATTTTTCATCCACCTCGAATATTTTCATTTGATATTCGAATGTATTGCAAAATAGACATGTTATTTACTTGCATATTTCTTCACCCCTTGACCAGGACACAGCAGGTAGTGAACGTTATGAGTCCATGAGCCGTATCTACTACCGAGATGCTGGGGCAGCCATTGTATGTTATGATTTAACGGACAAAAGCAGTTTAGACAGAGCCAACTTCTGGATTCAGGAACTCCGGGACAATGAAGAGGTGAGTTTTTAATTAGTCTTTCGAGAGAAAGGCACACCTTTTTTTAATAATGAGGAAAGTAAACATTTTAAATTTTACTTCCAAAATGAAGTCATATATACATACTATTCAAGAAAAAATTCACATCATAATAAGAATAGAGGAGTAGTTATAAATTGGAGGAAACAATGTTGCATTCAATACTACAAAAGTCAGTAAATTAGCAAAGGCTCGAATGACTTATGCTATAACTGACTTCAAAGTTTCACAGACATACACCTCATCAGGGGGTCTACAATTAGATGTAGAGTATAAATATATCTTAATAATTCAGTAGATCTATTTAAGCTTTAACCATGCCATTCGAGACACACAGACACATAAAAAAGCAAAAAATTAGCCTAACACCAATAAAAATCAGTATATTTTTTTAACTTAATATAAAATTACCGAAAATGAGAAAATCTGCAGACAATTGCTGATACCTCCTGATGAGTGGATGGATTGATTGCCTAAAGGTTTTCAACGAAATTCTGGAGTGCTGAATCAGTTTGCTAAGTGACAAAGTTTACATTTGTATGTAAAAAAAAAATCGAAAATGGGCATAAATTATTTTAACACAATATAAAAAATGAAAGTGAGAAAATAAAGTCAATTGCTGAAGAGTCTTTGGAGATTGTAGCTCTCAGAGAAGTAAGTAAACAGAAGGGAGTTCCATAAGTGGGAAGTGCAAGAAAAGAAACTTGTAGTGGCGATTATATCTAACTATTTCAACAGTAAAATGGTGAGACCTAAATGCCAACCTAGTAATGCACTTAAATTTATATGGTTGGGATACTACACAAAAAAAAGGGGTGGCAGAGCAGTTGGCATGACAATATGCTTTTTCTGGATATCTCCGTTTTTAGTTAGTTCCCCTTGATAACTCAACTCCAAGTTTTTGTTCCCTCTGACGGGGTCAAGTATTGAACTCTCAACTCTTTGGGTTACTTTTGGATCATTCAACCAAGGCTTTTATGTAGATTTCCACATGAAGACAGGTTCTCAATTGCTGGTCTGTTACAAAGTGCGAAATTAGGGACCTCAAGACCTTTCTGATGCAATCTCATGTGTTATTATGCAACCTAGGTTTGAAAACGTCATAATTCCTTGTAATTTTAAAAATTGTGTGTTCAAAAAATTCCCTGCCATGTGAGCGTTGAAAAAAAAAACAAAAAAAACACCGTTACATAATCATTCTTAAAAAAAATAAAAGAAAACGGTAAATGGTAAAATCAGTTATTGAAAATCGTCTGAAGACACCACTCATGGTAGAAACCTAGATCACATAATAACTTGTTTAAAATTGAAAATATATATTCCATTTGCCAGCTTTCTCTTTTTTCTTATGTCTGATCATGTTGGACAACACTTTAGTTAACATGATCAGACATAAGAAAAAAGAGAAAGCTGGCAAATGGAATGTTCCTCTTTCAAAAGTGAAAGGTGTGAGTGAAACAGAAGTGTTCAAAGTAATCAGTTACCTTTGTTGGTGATGGGTTTACTTGAAAACCTAAGTATGAAATATATATATATTAGTCATCCACATACAAGCCTATTTCGCTGTATCACAGCTCATCAGTGTGGCTAGACACATCCACTTGCTTCTGGCCAGGATCGAAACTCGACCGATTTGGTGTCAGTTGGAGTCCCTACTCCCTAAGCCATAGGCACATGGAATTGGAGAAGGGAAATTTTAACATGTTGTATATAAGCAGTGTATACACACACGCCAGTCACCGAAAGAATTCAATTTATTTCTGAAGAGTAATGCATATATCGCAGAAGTGGAATGCATTTGTAAAATTTTCTTCTCTGGAGAGCTCAATCATAATGAGAGCATAATATATTAGTTATCCACATACAAGCCTGTTTTGCTGTATCCTAGCTCATCAGTGTGGCTAGACTCATCCACTTCACTTGCTTCTGGCTGGGATTTTTTTTTTTTTTTTTTTTTTTTAATTGTTTTACTCCAAGCAAGGCGGTAACGCCACTGATGCGCAGGGGGCTACGTAAGAGAAAACGATCAGATAGGAGGAGAGTAAAGAGAAAGACAAACCAGTTACAGTGGGTGTCAGAGAAGGGAGCAAGAGAAGGATGGGAATACAGGTGTGATGACAGTTGCAAAGGTAGAGAGAAAGGAAAAGATATACAGGGTGATATAGAAAGAACTGGAGTCAAGTGGTTAAGAGATGGGTATTGACATTGCATTTAAATTCCTGGAGGTTGTAGCTGTCAGGAAAGCAAGAATATGGAAGAGAGTTTCACAGGTGGGAAGTGTGAGAAAAGAAGCTGCTGGTCGATCTAACTGTGAATGGGTGGGACCCAGTTGCCAGTCTGATTGCACGAGACATGTGGCAGGGAATGAGAGAGAGAGACACTTTATTTTTCCTAATTCCATTTCGTTTTTCCAAATTTCAAATAAGTTGTATATCTGGATCAAATTTGTAAAGAAACTTTCCACAGTTAATTTTTTTTTTTTTTTTACACCCTACATTTCAAAATCCAGTTTCGCCCTTCTTAAATAAAAAATATCAACTAAAAATTGCTTGATAAGCCATTATTACTTGTTGAAGGTACTTCGTTTAATCTTCTAATTGTTAGCCTGAATTTTCTTGCATCTTTATTGCACCTGTTGGTCTAATTCTCTTATTTTCTTTCCCAGAACTGCAAGCTTTACCTTTGTGGATGTAAACGTGATGTAATTGCTGAGTGCCCCTCTAAAAGACAAGTAGAAAGAGGAGCTGCAGAAGCCCTTGGTGACAGTAAGTCTTCTCTTCCTTCCTCTGTCTCCTCACTCCTCTTTCTTCCTCTGTCACCTCGCTCCTCTTTCTTCCTCTGTCTCCTCGCCTCTTTCCTTCCTTTCTGTTCCTCCTCGTCCTCTTTCTTCCTCTGTCTCCTGCTCCTCTTTCTTCCTCTGTCTCCTCGCTCCTCTTTCTTCCTCTGTCTCCTCGCTCCTCTTCCTTCCTCTGTCTCCTCGCTCCTCTTCCTCCTCTGTCTCCTCGCTCCTCTTCCCTTCCTCTGTCTCCTCGCTCCTCTTCCCTTCCTCTGTCTCCTCGCTCCTCTTCCCTTCCTCTGTCTCCCTCGCTCCTCTTCCCTCCTCTGTCTCCTCGCTCCTCTTCCCTTCCTCTGTCTCCTCGCTCCTCTTCCTCCTCTGTCTCCTCGCACCTCTTCCTTCCTCTGTCTCCTCGCTCCTCTTCCCTCCTCTGTCTCCTCGCTCCTCTTCCCTCCTCTGTCTCCTCGCACCTCTTCCCTCCTCTGTCTCCTCGCACCTCTTCCCTCCTCTGTCTCCTCGCTCCTCTTCCCTCCTCTGTCTCCTCGCTCCTCTTCCCTCCTCTGTCTCCTCGCTCCTCTTCCCTCCTCTGTCTCCTCGCTCCTCTTCCCTCCTCTGTCTCCTCGCACCTCTTCCCTCCTCTGCTCCTCCCTCTTCCCTCCTCTGTCTCCTCGCACCTCTTCCCTCCTCTGTCTCCTCGCACCTCTTCCCTCCTCTGTCTCCTCGCACCTCTTCCCTCCTCTGTCTCCTCGCACCTCTTCCCTCCTCTGTCTCCTCGCACCTCTTCCCTCCTCTGTCTCCTCGCACCTCTTCCCTCCTCTGTCTCCTCGCACCTCTTCCCTCCTCTGTCCTCCTGCACCTCTCCCTCCTCGTCTCCCTCACCTCTTCCCTCCTCCCTGTCCTCCTCGCACCTCTTCCCTCCTCTCCTCTCGCACCTCTTCCCTCCTCTGTCTCCTCGCACCTCTTCCCTCCTCTGTCTCCTCGCACCTCTTCCCTCCTCTGTCTCCTCGCACCTCTTCCCTCCTCTGTCTCCTCGCACCTCTTCCCTTCTCTGTCTCTTTATGCTTGTCCTGGGTATGACAGTAAACTGCACCCGGCAGCAAGGCCTTTGATTGAGACGTTGTGAGGAGCATAATTGCTGTTGTTCCCAAGTCCACCCTGACCTGTGGTGGTAGCACCTGTTAGGGGTTCAAACTATGACCAAATAATTTATCCCCAAACTGGAGTCAAAAACAATGAAAGTATAAAAATACTTTCATAGAAAAATATACAGTTTTTGAAGGGGGGAAAAATTATTGCCATAATACATTTTTGATGGAAAAAAAATTATTACCAGCAATACATTTTTGAATACAAAACTAGAAGACATCTAAAATAAAAATAATAATAAAAAACATTTTTCATCAAAATCTGAATAAATCAACATTTTCACTATAACCGAATATTAAAAGAAATATTTTAAAACTCCACCTTTTTGGCATTAAATAACCCACAGAGGTGTTGATATGTCATTAAACAAAACTCAAACTCTTTCCCTCGCTTTCTATTTTTCAACCACCCTGTTTTCGTCCTTTTTTTTCTCCCCTCTCCTCATCTGTCTCCCCTCCTTTCTTCCCCTCTTCCTCCTTTCTTCCCCTCTTCCTCCTTTCTTCCCCTCTTTTTTTCTGCTTATTTATTTGATCTGTTTTGTGTCATTTGTACATTATTCCCTCTTATTCTTTTTTTTATGGGGGATCAGAAATACAAAACAATGTTCTGTCCAAAAGTTCCCCCCCTCAATTTTATTCTTTATTCCACGCCTCACTTTTTGCTGCTTTTGTTGCTCTTGACTCTTCTCTCTCAATTTCCACTTCCCAGGCCTCTCTTTTTCCTTTTTCTTTGACTTGATCATTTTCAAAAATATTTTTTAATTAAATCAACAAAAATAAAAACAGACAAACTTGCTTTCAAGTTTTTATTTTTCTTTCCAGATAACAATGCTGAAGTATTTGAGACATCCAGTAAAACTGGAGAGAATATTGGTAAGTCAGCTTAGCCTCATGCATTACTAACTAATTATTATTATATATATATATATATATAAATTCCAGTAAAGGGGACCCAACGCTTTATGATTTTGAGTTCTCTGGCATATACTTTTTTTCAAAAAACTACTCAATACAATAAATATTGCGGAGCATAATATAATCAAACAATTATACATGAACAATACAAGTGTTGTTTCTTGTATTTAATAAAAATCATTTTTACAATGTCAAAATAGCTAAACACCCAGTTATAATCCAACCTAACCCACTAGACATAAATGTAATTGTTCTGGTCATCAGATAGAACATTCCTGTCTAGGTTTCAAATTGGTAAAGGTGTCTTGTGTTTGGTGCAGTCAGTTTTGCTGATTCGTTGCATACATGTGAGAAAATAACTGTTTGCAGCTTTGCTTATCTGGGCAGAATTTCAATTATAGTCTTTTTGTTCCGGCATCGGACACTTTTGCTGAAAAAGGTGTAAATGTGCCGACAGAAGAAATGAAGCTGTTGAAGAATTATAAACAATTCTTTTCTACTCTTAAGATGCCAAGGGACGTCTGTTAAGTAATTTTTTTCTAATGCATGGTTAATGACAGGGCAACTAGTCTTCGCAAGGGCACACATTCTGAAGGTTCTCTCAGACTCTACTCAAAACTGCGTCCTGCGTATGTCAATAAACTACATCTGGATCCTGTGTTTGAAAATAAATTGCATTCGGCAGCAAGGTCTCTAATTTGGAAGTTTTGCAAAGGATGGAACCATTTCTTAATTGCTGTTTTTTTTTTTTTTTTTTTTTTTTTATTCATATCACCCCAAGCAAGGCGAAAACGACACTGATGTGCAGGGGGCTACGTAAGAGTGAAAAGATTGGAAAAGAGAAAAATCGGAAACCACAACCTAAACAGGAAACAAGGGATGAGCCTCTTCACCTGTTCAATAGACGTGGGTGGGGTGTGAACCGGGGTTCCCAGGTTCACCCTAACCCGGGTTGTAGCACCTGTTAAGAGTCCCAGCTATGAGCAAATAGTTAACCTCCCAAACTGAGGTCAAAACACTATGAAAGCATAAAAATAGATTTTAATAGTGAAAATTCCAGCAATACTTTTTTGGAGAAGAAAATATTACCAACAACATATTTTTGAAGAAAAAAATATTTATGTTAGTAATACATCTGATTCTTGATGAAACAATCTTTATAAAAATATGTCAATGAAACCTAATCTACAAACTGATTTCTTACAAAGAATACATATTTTATATTTATTGTAAAAATCTTGTTGGCATTAAATGACCCATTGGGGTTGATGTGCCATAAAACAAAATAAACCAAGCCTTTTTTCTTTCATTTTAAAGGATCTTTTCAAAAATACAAATCCAGAAGACATTTTGTGTTTTCTAAAAAAGCAAAAAAAAAAAAAATTTAATCAAAATTTGACTAAATCAACCTCTTACTATAATTGAACATTTAAAAAGATTTTTTCTAAAACCCCACTTTTTTGGCATTAAATAACCCACGGAGGTTGATATGCCATTAAACAAAACTCAAACTGATTTCTGCATATGCACACTCTGTTTATATAGACTTTGGTCTCGGAATAGTTATGATTTAATTAGATTCTCAAACTAAGAAGCTCCAACTATATAATTCAGATGGCTGTCTATGAAGTTCTTTTTAATTTTGGCCTAGATTGTTAAGCTTTCTAAATTTACATTGAAATCAAGCTAAATGCGGAAACAGAACAAAGTTACCACAATCATTTGTCATGTAATGCTAACTTTCTTGGAGTTGAGGTGGAGTTATACTGCATCTTACTAAATCTTTATTTGAGTTCAAACTTTTTTGATACTCAAAGTATTTCATGGGTTTAAATTAATATTTTAAACTATTTTTGTTCATCAGACTCAAATCTGATTAACCACTCTCCCATATTTTTCTCCTAATATTTCTACTCTTTTGCCCAAGTTTCTCAGAACCTTAAGTCAATAACCACTTTCCATGCACTAGTATGACTCAATCAAGGCCCCCTGCCCTGTTACCCATTTCCAAGACCCCATTCTATTGCAAAAATCTCATATATATAAAATCTATCCATAAAAAAAAATTTCTTTTTAAAGATTTTTAAGTGGTCTTAAATTTTTGATCAGGAGTGTACATGTCGTCATAGAAAATCCATCCTCGGTTATGGCTAAAAATATAGCTGCAAGTGCTTGGAAAAATGAAACATTTGAACAATTTTTGTACAATTAATGTTCTGAAAAAAAAAAATCATAACATAACATGAAAAAATTATGTTAAAAAATTAATCATAATACCTTGTCTGTCATTTTTGATGAAACCTGCATAAGAGATTGCTGCCCAAATGCTATATGATGTTACAGACACTCATCTAATTTTATTATGAAATCAACACTAAAGTTTATATTTTAGAAGTACTCTGAATGAGGAGCCAGTTCTTTCAGAAAGAGTGAAAATAAAAACAAAATAAAGTGAAATTGATGACTGTTTTTGATCCAACTTGCAGGTATCTGAGTGAAGATTATGTATCCTCTGAGAAGTATACTTTCTCCTTCCTGGTCACTTGATAGCATGATGATTTGATAGGACACTATCCAGACATTAAAGCAACTTTGAACTTTCTTGAGATATGCCAAAAAAGAGAAAGGGACAGTAACCTCTTTTTGATCACGAATAATCACATTCGTTAAATGATTCTATTTAGTGTAGCCATGTTTGATCAATCAGGAAAGGACTATTGGGGAATGAATTTTTGATTCTATTTTGTTACTGTGCCTTCTACTACTGCCATAACAGTAAAAGAGGGTGGTACGTAATTATATCAAAACAGTAACAAAATAGGAAGGAGAAAGTATACTTCTCAGAGGATACATAATCTTCACTCAGATACCTGCAAGTTGGATCAAAAACAGTCATCAATTTCACTTTATTTTGTTTTTATTTTCACTCTTTCTGAAAGAACTGGCTCCTCATTCAGAGTACTTCTAAAATATAAACTTTAGTGTTGATTTCATAATAAAATTAGATGAGTGTCTGTAACATCATATAGCATTTGGGCAGCAATCTCTCTTTTATGCAGGTTTCATCAAAAATGACAGAAAAGGTATTATGATTAATTTTTTAACATAATTTTTTCATGTCATCTTATAATTTTTTTTTTTGCTTTTTTTTTTTTTCAGAACATTAATTATACAAAAATTGTTCAAATGTTTCATTTTTCCAAGCACTTTCAGCTATATTTTTAGCCATTACCGAGGATGGATTTTCTATGACGACATGTATTATTTTTATTTCTATGTCATAACATGACCAGAAAAATAATGACATCCACACTGACAAATATTTAAGATTTTCTATCAGATTTTAGAAAGATATCATACGATTAAGATGAAACAACAAAACTAAAATACTTTGCTGAACAACAGTCAGAAAGGCTCAATCAAGTCAGTTAAGTGCCATTGTGATATACACTTTGGTGATCATATCTCAAAAAAGATGTGATTGACTGGGCAGATTTTCCCACAGTAGGTTGTCATTACTTTCTGCGGTAGACTGGTTGCCAACCAAGGCTATATAGAACCCAATCCATCCTGCTATTTAACCCATAGCTAGAGAGAAAAGATTAATACATTTCTCAAGATTATTTGCACATGAGTGAATGCAACAAATTCAACTGAAATTTGATCAAAAGAGACATGATCGTCAAAGCGTCTATCCCGAATGGCACTAAACTGGTGTGTGTGTGTGTGTGTGTGTGTATATATATATATATATATATATGCTTTGAGATTTCACTTGCCTGATCAACTCGGTCAATTAAACACTTAATTGAGCGATTAATGTTTATTGCTTTAATTGCCCACCGTCGATTAACAATCTCACAATGAAACATGTCCCTTCAAATATAAAAAAAAAGAAATCTGATTCCTTTTACAATCCAAAAGCATGCCATTGAAGATTCACAAGTTACTTAGAATGACCTACAATTACATTATTGAACTTTTTGGTCTTATGCATGGCGCCTGATCTCGCTTTTATCGTACTGGTCAGTGTAAACATTTGTTTAATTAACGCTTCCAGAGTGGAGCCAAAATGTCTCTGTCGCCCAGATTAAAGATGCTCACAGATTTTTAGAAACTCATTTGGAAAAATATTATCCTTGACTCAACATCTATATTTCCTCCCTGCTTACAAAAATTAAAAACGAATATTTGAAAGAAAGAAAAAAAAATTATGCAAAAAATACTTTCAACCACACACCAAAAAACAAATTATACAAGTAATTTTTTTATAGAAAATCGTTGAGAAAACCAGATTTATTATTTTTTTATCATCTATGAGATGGAGGTTGTAGTCAAACAGAAGAAAGAAACTACGAATTTAGGTACCTCCACTCAGTTGCCAAAAAAAAAAAACAGCATATCATGATGTTAAAAGAGATGAAACTTAATAAAAACAAAGTTTTATTATCAGAAAGATCAAATTTTGTTATTATTTTTAAAAAAATATAAAATCCTGTCTAACATATTTGAAATTTGAATTAAAATTTAATATTTTGTTTTCTGTCAGCGATTCACGCTATGTTTACGTAAGGCGACTGTTAAGAAAATGGAGTTGGTGGAGTAAAATGATTTTGGAGCGAGTTAATTTTCCCTTCCTCTCGACTGCTGGTCAAGTGCTTTCTTTTTCAAACCTCAAAGACTATAAGTATCGCGCATATATAATATATAAATAATATATAACAAATTGCATATATATATATATATATATATATATATATATATATATATAAAAAACACACACATATATATATATATTAATACAGGTTTCATTGAATAATATAGACAAGTTCTGTCTATTTATTTTGTGTAAGATCCTTTCGTATGATCTGATTAGCTTGATAGTGTTGTCATGAAAAGACGACAAGAAATCGCAATAATTGTTGATTTTTTTTTTATCAGGTCTGAGCTTTCGGCTTACATAAGCCATTATCAAAGGATGAACATTTAATATACAGTGAACATAGAACATTTAAATTATTAACAGAGTGGAGTTATACAGAGAAAATTAAACAGGTCCATTTTTTTTGTGTCGCACATGGCCGCAGGCCGAGAAGGAATGGTGGTAGTGGGTTTTTGGTCAAATGAGAGTATAGTGGCGTGAGGGGATTGGTTTGCGAACTGCTACTACTATGGGTGTAGGGGTAAGTATAATAACTATGACCTCTCCCGTCGATTATAGGCATTGAAGTATGTTAGTAGAGGTGTTGAAATTTATTTTATTTAGGCTAGGTTTAAACTGTTTGATGTAGATAGCTTCTAGAATTTTAAGTTTTCGTTTATTTTCTTGTCTAAGTATATATGTATTTTCAACAAGTGTTTTCCTAAGGAGTGTGTGTTGATAGCCGTGTGTTGATAGCCGTGTGTTGATATATATGAGAATAGTGTTCCTAAAGACATCTCATCATATTGTGGTCCATTCTAAAAATATATTATTTGTTAAGAGATGTATAACTGCTCAATTTTTCCTTTTTCTTCTCTTCCAGATAAACTTTTTGAGCACATTGCATCAGATTACTTAACTGTCAGCTTAAGGCAAGTTAAAAATTTGAGAGGTAAGTTAAAATTTCTCATTTTTTTTTTTTTTTTTTTTTTTACTATTATAAAGTGTGTGTACGTGTTGACTAATTGATGTGCCAGAATCTATTTCATCCATAAAAAAAGCTTATAGAAATTAAAAATTAATAAACTTGAACAATTCTATAATAAGAGTCATAAATATTGGAAAAACAATTTTTTTGGCAAACAAATTTGAATTTGCATATTTCAGTGTTTTTTTTTTCATCATCATATCATCATGTTTATCTTCCATAATTGATATTACTATTGAGTTTGAATGCTCTGAAAATCAATGACATGACTTGACTTAAACTGAGCAGACCAGAATCCCAGTTAAGGGGAAAAAGTATAGCCACCCTCAACCACCAGGCAACACCCCTCTCCCAATTGGTATTAAAGAAGGATGATGCATGTGGTAGCTCTGAAGTGAAATATTGAGAGACTGGGCAATTTTTGTCTCTACCCCTGTGTACATCTTAGGGGATACACATTAATCCAACTCTGTGAAATTTGCCCTCATGTGGATAGGTATTTTAGATATATCCTTTTGCCTTTCATTTGCATTCTGGTTGTCTGATTTTGGTAGTGAGCCAAACTCTGTCACTTTTGAGGTGAGAACCCAAAGCATTTTAGACACTTTTGTTGAATTGTTTGTGTTAAATGATTAAGCTGTACAATTCCTTGCATGATTGTGTACAATAAATTAATTTTTAATAAAACATTTTACTTTACATGTTGATAAAGTTGATGTGCTGGTAAACAGTAGCTTCACAAGTTGATCAGACTAATATTCTCAGTGTTGGTATTTGTCTCATGATGAGTTCAGCATAGCAGTTTTTGATAGTTTTCACATGTCTAATTCATTTGATATTCTTATGAAAACATTTGTCAGTTCACAGGTTAAACCAAAAATGTTTGTCTACATATTCTGTATAGTTAAACACATTTGAGACATTGAAGATAATAATTTTAAATTGAGTAAAATCCTTATACTGGTTTTTGTTATATTGATCTTAGGCAGTTTTATTGAACTCCTCACTGGTTTTGTTTATGTAGCTTCTATTGAACAGGTTAAGAGACTCATCCCTTGTTTCCTGTTTAGGATGTGGTTTCCGGCTTTCTCTTTTCCAATCTTCCCACTTTGTTTTTTTTCAATTGGAGTAGATAGATCTATCGCCCGGTTCACACTCCACCCACATCTATTGAACAGGTTAAGAGGCTCATCCCTTGTTCCCTGTTTAGGATGTGGTTTCCGGCTTTATCTTTTCCAATCTTTTCACTATAACGTAGCCCCCTGCACATCAGTGGCGTTACCGCCTTGCTTGGGGTGATATGATTAAAAAAAAAATTCTTGATAATCTAGATATAGAGCACTGTTGGTTACTGTTTAGGTCGGGGGTCTGCCTGTGGTTTTTCTTTTTTTGTTCTTTTTTTTTTTTTTTTTTTTTTTTTTTTTTACTTTAGTTTGTTTCCCACCACCCCATTATCTTGTATAGGTTTTCTTGTTATGGGCTGTATTTTTTGTTAGCAAGTTCTTTTCTGTGAGTTTTCTTCTGGTCACCTGGCAGGCCTTCTGCTGGTTGTACCAACACTGAATTTTTGTGGAGTGTGTGTACAAGCATACACCCTAGCCAACGTTACGCTTCTCTCCCATTTTGACATATATGACATTAAATTTGCTCTTTTTTTTTTAAATTTTAATATTGCTGTGTATCATTAAGCAGCCCAACACCAACCTTTTTTTGAATGCAAATTATTAATCTGTTCAAAAAGGTAGAAAAGAGTTGGATGCAAATTATTAATCTGTTCAAAAAGGTAGAAAAGAGTTGGATGCAAATTATTAATCTTTACAAAAAGGTAGAAAAGAGTTGGATGCAAATTATTAATCTGTTCAAAAAGGTAGAAAAGAGTTGGATGCAAATTATTAATCTGTTCAAAAAGGTAGAAAAGAGTTGGATGCAAATTATTAATCTGCTCAAAAAGGTAGAAAAGAGTTGGATGCAAATTATTAATCTGTTCAAAAAGGTAGAAAAGAGTTGGATGCAAATTATTAATCTGTTCAAAAAGGTAGAAAAGAGTTGGATGCAAATTATTAATCTGCTTCAAAAAGGTAGAAAAGAGTTGGATGCAAATTATTAATCTGTTCAAAAAGGTAGAAAAGAGTTGGATGCAAATTATTAAAAATCTGGTTCAAAAAGGTAAAAGAGTTGGATTGCAAATTATTAATCTGTTCAAAAAGGTAGAAAAGAAAGTTGGATGCAAATTATTAATCTGTTCAAAAAGGTAGAAGTTGGATGCAAATTATTAATCCTGTTCAAAAAGGTAGGAAGGATAACCTGTGAAAGAAAAAAGAAAAGAAGTAATATGTATTCATTTGTAATTTTCAATTTTGGATGCAAATTATTAATCTGTTCAAAAAGGTAGAAAAGAGTTGGATGCAAATTATTAATCTGTTCAAAAAGGTAGAAAAGAGTTGGATGCAAATTATTAATCTGTTCAAAAAGGTAGAAAAGAGTTGGATGCAAATTATTAATCTGTTCAAAAAGGTAGAAAAGAGTTGGATGCAAATTATTAATCTGTTCAAAAAGGTAGAAAAGAGTTGGATGCAAATTATTAATCTGTTCAAAAAGGTAGAAAAGAGTTGGATGCAAATTATTAATCTGTTCAAAAAGGTAGGAAGCGGATACCTGTGAAGAAAGAAAAAAGAAAAGAAGTAATATGTATTCATTTGTAATTTTCAAAGAAGCACATTAGTAATTCCTGTGAGAGGGACCTTATCTTTACAAATGACAAACCTGACTTTGTACTGAAGTAGTACACTTACCCTCAAAAAGACTGAGTGACTTTGCTGTTGATATTGACACAAAGCAAAACCAGTGCAGACTGGTTTTGCTTTGTGTCCAATGTTTATAACAAAACAGTCAATGGAATTGTCTGGATATGCTGCCTATGGATTAGCGTACCTGCCTTCAAATGTATTCAGGGACAATAATCTTGGGTACAGATAGCCAGCTGACGACTGGGAGAGTGAGTTTGTGAGAGTTTGGTTTATTTAATAGGTTGTTATTTATGTAACTAAATATGTTTTTTTTTTTTTTTTTTTTTTACATTTTGAACAATATCCTTCTGGTGTCAATTTAAACTGATACTGTCTTTTATGGTGACTATTTTTTTTTTTTTGTTTTTTTTTTTTTCATAAATGTTCCAATAGATTTTAGTGAAAAATACACATTCTAAATGTATAGTTTAGATATATAGAGAAAAAAAAAGAGAAGGCACCCTTATCCTCCTGGTGTCAGTTTAAATAGATGCCTTCTTTATTTTTATTTTTTTCATATGTTGTGATTATTATGCCGTTTGTATATTTTTGATTTCCTGATGGTTCATTTTTATCGTTTAGATTGGGGGGAAAAAAATAAGGTGTCAGTTTAAACTGATTCCAATGGGATATGAATTTAAAGTTTAATGCTTATCTTTCAGAGTGTAAAAGTTCAAAGCAATTGTGCAGTTTTATTTACCATAATTCCCCATGTATAATATGCATTTTTTTCCTAAAAAAAATGATAAGCAAAATCAGGGGTGCGTATTATGCACAGCTACAAAAAAATTCTTGAAAAAATTGCCGCTTCGTAGATTGATTTCAGTTATGAAATGACTACTCTCCACAAACATATGACAATTTGACACTAACATTTGGTGATGGCAGCCCTATAAGGATGTCAAATACAATCATATATACCTAACAATGCTTAGAAATGTAAAATAAAATAAGGATTATCATAAAATTAAACTAGAATATTGTTATAGGTTAAAAACTATTTTTTTTCTGAAAAACTTACAGCTATGTGATGAACTATGGGCGCTGCTATGTTACTTCTGCCTGATACCAGAATAAGAAAGTTTATTTTAGTGAAAACAGATACCAATAAAACGTGTGTGTATAAGCTAAATGACCCAGAGTTTGCAACATTCTCTCAAGAAGAACAGATCTTATTCATACCCTACAACACCCCTGGTTAAAAATAAATTCAAGAAGAACAAGTTACCCCAGTGAATTCAAGAGAAAAGTTATTGCTATAGCAGAACAAGGGGGAAATCGGGCAGCAGAAAGAAAGCACGATATTGTTGTGGTAGACCTAACCATTAACATAGTAATGGACTAACTCAACCTGAATAAATACCATGTGACTAGTAATCACTGAAGAACACCAGTCTGGTACGAGTCAAACACCCGTAGAGTGACTTATCGAACAGAGACTTTGATATCCAACACCACTTGCTCGTCAGCTAGACGAACAAGCTGGCATATTGTACCTTTACCGGTTATTTTGTTAATACAATTGTTTACACTAATCCCGTGTTCCTGTTTTTATTTGTGACCCCTTAAACAGGGTTACAACAGATATAAATGAAGCAAATATAAGATTATGGAGAAAAAAACTAGGAAAAAATTGTGGCAGTAAAACTTTCAAGATCTCCTTGGTAGAGGAAAAGAAGCCAAGTATCCTCAGATGGAAAAAGAATTTAAGGAAATTAATGATCGGAAATTTTGATAAATATCTTCAATTACAGCTTGAATAAGAGCAGGAAACTGGCTGTAATGAAATTGGGGAGATACAATTTATAGGGTTTGATTTCCAAAAAAGGGTTGCATATTATATGTGAGTAGAAGCATTTTCCTAAACAATTTCAGCAGTGTATATTATGGATGAAAGTATACTATGCTTGGGAAAATATGGTAATTTCAATTAATACTGCAATAATTGAATTTTTATTAAGCTGAAATGAAGTTGCAGATGTGAATAAATTGATTTGTGTTTGTATTGATCAACTACTTCTTGCATTCTGTCGTGGAAATTTCGGTTCTGATTCAAGAGGTAAAGCATGAAATTTAATGGAATCATAAACCAAGACATTATTTTTAACTGAAATTGTTTTGAGTTTTTATGTAGCAATCATTTTCACTTTTCAGAGACTGGAAGTCAAATAACAAAAGTTTTATTTTGTATAGCTTGTTGAATTAAAGATTATTGCAGTAAATATATCCATTGTAGTTTGGACAGATTCTTTCTAAAGCCGACTTTTAGTTTTGTTGGAAGTTTGCCATTATATTACTGTGTATGAAGTATTAGTTAGAACGCTGTTAATCTTGGAGACCATTGTCATTATCATCGTTTAACGTCCGTTTCTATGCTAGCAGAATTGAGCTATCATAAAAATATTTTCATATTTTGCAGCTTTACCTGTATTAGCATCAACCAGTTTAGGAGACTAAAAAATTTTTATCAAGACTATTTCTAAGAAGATTACCTACCAAGGCTAGAGAGTTCAGCCTACCCTACCCTATTCTATACAGAGTAGGTGTAGAGGTTTTTATTTAAGAGATTTTCTTCAAGTTGCTATCCAAAGATACCCAGTATAACTTTTTCTTTTTCTCTTAAATGACCCCAGTTTGTGGGTTAACTATTTGCCCATAGCCGGGACCCTTACAAGTGCTATCACCCTAGGTCAGGATGGACCTGGGAACAGCAGCAATTAAGAGGTGGTTCCATGCAGCTCAAAACCTCTTGATCAGAGGCCTTGCTGCCGGATGTAGTTGATTGTCATACCCTGGATACTATATATTGGTCAAACTAGTGGAATGCTCTATGCTAGAGTTGCTAGCTTATGCAGATGCCTGATCAGGCATATTAGTGTTTATTCAATAGCCACCTAGTTAAGGTGTGATTTATACTTCAACTATGCTAAGCAGACCTTAGTTACAGTTTCTGGGGGAGAGAAATAGTTACCAGTTTGAACGAGGCTGTACATTCAAACCCTCAGTTATGAGAACTTGTAACTTTGTGTTAATACAAGCCTTTAATGGCTTCCAAACAGTTCCAGCTATGCAATTTCACTCACAAGGTTATGGTTTTCAAGCAGCTCCACATGCTGGGATTGTCACCCAAGTCATCTCCCCGACAGACTGACCATGCTGAGTTTTGAATTTCTCACAATCAGAACACTAACATTCTAGCGGCTTGATCACAAGCCTACAACATGGCATTCTTGTAAATGTCTTTAATGTTTTTTTTTTTTTTGATAAAAATCATCACTTTTGAGTTTTAAGAAAATCATAACAAATTCTTACAAAACTGTCTTGTGCAATGTTTTGATTGGATAGAAAATATTTTTAAGAGTAGATTTGAAGCAACAAATGTGGTTCTACAAAAGGATGCTGGGAATGCCACAGACAATGTGTGACTAACAAGGAAGTTTTTAGTATAATAGAAACAAAACCTACACTTAGAATCAGAAAGAGACAGTTGAAATTTCTCGGACACATGTGGAAAGAAAGCTTGGTAAATTTGACACTGGATATATTGAAGTAAGAAATGGCAAGTAAACTGCCTAACAAACTTATGTAAGCATATAGCACAACATGAAGTTGGAAAGATGACAAAAAGACTAAACTTACTAGTAGTAACAAAAGATAGGAAGTTGTGGAGAGCCGTGATTTTTTTTTTTTTTTTTTTTTTTTTTTTTAAATTAGCTACTGTTGTTTTAATCCTATCTGTGAAAACTGTTGTTCTTTTGACTTCTGGTCTTTGAAAACTGAAGATGATCGCTTATATGAGAAAAGCTAAAAAATAAAAAAGATCTTTATGGTTGTTTGACAAAATTGTCCTGTTGTGGCACCGTAGATGGAGAATTTGATAGCAGTGATGATGATGATTCCCAGGGTGAGATTCTTTTGTATTTTGCTGTTGTTGTTCTCTGATAATATATAACTTTTTTTTTTTTTTTTTTTTTTTGTGGTTTTATTATCATTTGACTTTGTCCTTTTTTTTTTTTTTTTTTTTTTTTTAGTCTATAATTGTTGTTGCTTGTTCTTTCTTTGTTGCTTGGTGATTGATAAAACCAAACACTTGCAGCCAACATATTCTATTTTTGACAACACTTAATCTCTGACAACTCCATTACACTTTTGCCCCAAAATCTAATTCTTTCCTCTTTGCTCTGATTCCTTATTTTTTTTTATTTTTTTATTTTTTTCATCTGACAGCACAAACTTGCATGAATGCTTCTGAGGAACGTAAACGCATGAATGCATCACTGAATGTTAGCACCCGTTGTACGAAGTGCATTCCTGAAGTTTTCAGCCATCTTCAAGAGAAACATTTATTAAATTTTAAAGAAGTACAAAACTAATCCCCTTGAAAGTCGGATTTTCTGATTTCAATGCCCTTGTTGTAGTGCTCTAGCCTTTCTGTGAAGACTCCATGAAAGTCACCCAAAGTGAAGGTGTCCATGACTCTTGTCCCTGCCTCCTCCATCTTCTCAATGTCTTTAGCACGACTCACCCTGAGCCCCAGCTATGGGCAAATAGTTAACCCGCCCAAGCTGGGGTCAAAACACTATGAAAATATAAAAATAGATTTTTTTATACTAAAAATACTAGCAAAACATTTTGGGGAAAAAAAAATATTACCAGCAAAACATCTGACTCTTGACAAAAACCCTCTTTATAGAAATATGTCAATGAAACTTGATTTACAAACCGATTTCTTACGAAGAATACATATTCTAACAAATTTTTTGTTGTACAAAATTTTACAATAGCAAGGAATAAGCATAATTTAAAAGGCATTTTTTAATGTAAATTCTAATAACTAAATAAAACTAAAAAAAGCAGAGGGATTACAGTATTTACATTATTCAGACTATTGTCCTCATTTTTGTTGCCATTTGTACAACATTTTGGCTGTTGTATGCTTTGGCCTTCTTCAGGTGCTAGGAATTTCGAACTGAACTCTTTATTATAATCACTGGGGTATATCATTCTCATTCTTTGCATAGTAATAGTCCGGAGTTATCTCCCTCTAACCCCGCAAGGTACTTGTTCACCAACGCTGTAGCCTGGTATTAAACTCACAACTCTTTGAGTCAAGTCGTACAAATGGCAACAAAGATGAGGACAATAGTTCAAATACTGTAAATACTACCTCATCTCAGAAATATAGACAAATACAGCAGAGGGATTGTTTGCTGGGTTTGAATGTTTTTGAGCTTTAGTTTTTCTTGCATATTTTATTTTTCTTCCCCATTAGTCATCCTCTATTTATTTAACATGTCTCTAATTTTAATTCCCAGGAGTAAACTTGATAAGACTGGAATGAAGCAGATTGGTTTTTAGCTATTAGAATTTATATTAAAAATGCCTTTTAAATTACGCTTATTCCTTGCTAATATGTATTCTATTCATAGGAACATATCCTAAAAATCTTGTCGGCATTAAATAACCTATTGAAGTGATGATCTAAACTTATTTATAAATGGAACTTTGTGTGTGTATGTGTGTGTGTATCCGTTACTTATAGACTCCGAAACGGCTGAACCGATTTTCTTGAAAATTTACACAGTTGTACTATAAGCGTCTGCGAGTGTTCTTAGCAAGGTTTTGTGTCGAGGTACCCCCCGATAAATATTGAAAATCGACAATCGAAAAAATCAGGTTATAGAAGGAGTGATCCGATTTTAATGAAATTTGATACACTCATAGACAAAGACATAAGAAACGATATTCAGAAGTTTCAAGGTTGCAGTTCTTACAATAGTGCAGAAAATCGATAACGTATATATATAAAAGCAAGATGTTTGTGTTTGTGTGTCCGTTTAGCTGCCTGTATGTCTGTATTTTTTCAGCCCTTTTATTTTAGTTTTTGCTTTGGGTTTGGCTCTAAGTAGATATAATTATAGTTCTTAGTCTCAGCCATGATACCATTTACTCAGAGGACTTATTTAGCCTTCAAAATTCAGTTTATGACGAAAAAAACTTATTTGATATCGATATCAGGAAATTAAAATTTGACTTACATCCATTCATTTTTCTTTCAGTCTACGGTTTCGCTTTAACTGAAAACAACTATTGCTTTTTAGTCTTTTGTGCCAATGTCCAAAGAGTCTGAGCTCCAGGACCATGGATTAGTTTTTTAAAGCTTTCATTACACCTGAGCAACGCTGAGCTATACTGCTAGTAAACTATAAAACAAAATAAACCAAACGACTGATCCTGAGGTTCCCTTCAGTTTGGCGAACACCCAAAAGTCACAGGGTGCTAAGTCTGGCGGGTAGGGACACTTTTCATACCTAACTCTGCTAACATGAAATTTTGTGTGTAGCGAGCTTCCAAACTTTGAGGACTTATGACCATATCATGTTGAAACAATCAGTTCCCATAAGGTCACTGAAGTTAAGCAACATCGAGCATGGTCAGTATCTAGATGGGACTGTAATATTAGATCTGCAGGTGGTGTAATGGATAAGGGCTTAGAATTGTTAATTGGAGAGCAAAGTTCCAATTTCCATTGGGTTCACTTATGTTGTTGGAAAAGATATGAATCCACTTCTTCTTCTCCCAGCTATGGGTTAATTAATAAAACTTGTATCAGTAAATCATTATTACCTAAAAAAAAAAAAAATTCATACAATCTAAAAATATTTTAAAAACTCTGCAATGGGCTAATCTAAATCTAAACTTATTTATAAATGGAACTTTGTCTGTGTGTGTGTGTGTCTGTTACCTATAGACTCAGAAATGGCTGAACCGATTTTCTTGTTGTACTATAAGCGTCTGCGAGTGTTCCTAGCTAGGTTTTGCGTCGAGGTACCCCCCCCCCCCACCCCGATAAATATCGATAATCAAAAAAATCAGGTTATAGAAGGAGTGGTCCGATTTTAATGAAATTTGATACTCATAGACAAAGACATAAGAAATGATATTCAGAAGTTTCAAAGTTGCTGTTCTTAAAGTAGTGCAGAAAGTCGATAATATATATATATATATATATATATATATGAAAGGCAAGATGTTTGTGTGTATGCTTATCTGCCTGTATGTCTGTGTTTTTTTTTTTTTTTTTTTTTTTTTTTTCAGCCCTTTTAGTTTTTGCTTCAGGTTTGGCTCTAATAGTTATAATTGTAGTTCATAGTCTCAGCCATGATACCATTTACTCAGAGGGCTTATTTAGCCTTCAAAATTCAGTTTACGATGAAAAAAACTTACTTGATGTCAATAGCAGGAAATCAAAATTTGACTTACATCCATTCATTTTTCTTTCAGTCTACGGTTTCGCTTTAACTGGAAACAACTATTTCTTTTTAGTCTTTCGTGCCAACGTCTAAAGAGTCTGAGCTCCAGGGCCATTGATTAGTTTTAAAGCCTTCATTACACCCAAGCAACGCCGGGCTATACTGCTAGTAAACCATAGAAAACAAATCAATCACTTCACGTCCCAGTTGTATTTGGCAAAATAGGTAGCTGTGAGGAAGCAATGTTTTGTATTTGTCGATATCTGCTCGCATTGGGATTCTTATCTTCTCTCTCTTTCCTTTCTTCCCTTTGAGGTGGTGGCTGAGATAGCTGTGAAGACCCATCCTACTTCTGAAGAGTTGTCAGAGAATCTGTCATTTACGTGAATTTGATTTTGGTGGACAACACTCTGCATGATAAAAAAGCCCACACACTTGATGTGCCCCCCCTCCCCCCTCCTTGCGACTCTAAAGGGATTGAGACAAGTGAGATCTGGCAAACCTGGTTGCATTGGTTTGTTGTTTGCTTGGTCTGTCAAGGTCTCTCTTGGTTATGCCAGCCCAATTGGTGCTGCCTTGTTCTGCTAGACATTGAGATTGTGTAGAGCTTTGCCTGTTCTGCCGTTGGGGTCTAGGGAGTTGCTCACATTTAGTCTGGTCTCTCTTCCTCGACCTTACTGCCATGGTATCCCTGCAGAAGTTAAAACTCCAGATGGCTTCATTCTTGGGATTGCTAGGTTATTGTTGTGGAGTAGTTTTTGCGCTGAAAGTTATAATCGACTTAACACACCCAAAATGTTAAGAACTTGGTAATCTTCGACTGTAAGCTGACTCCTTAATATTTGGCTAACTGCCGACTAATATCAACTGCTTAGTAGTTCTACTGAACTCCAAAAGAACTCTCCAGAACTCCTATGAATTTCCCAAGGACTTCCTGTTAACTCTTATTAATATAGGAGGGAGAGTCCATTATCTGAGGAATAGGCGTGTTTCACCATAAGTTATGCAAACCCTCTACTATATATACTTTACACTTGATGTTGAAGCGAACAGTTCGTTATCAAATCTATCAATTTGGCTTATTGTTACTTTAATGATGACTGCTTGGGAATACCAGGTGCTGTAAGCGTATAATGACAGATGTGCGTTGTGGTGCAGTGGATATCGGCTTGGAAAGAGAAATCGGTGAGCCAAGTTCGAATTCCAGTTGAATACCCTGCATTCACTTAAGCACTGGTACCCTTGGGAAAGGTATTAATCTGTCTCTTCCCTCCAGTTATGGGTTAAATAACAAGGGTACGACTTGGGGACCCTGCTCTTAAAAAAAACAAATCCCAATGAATCTTGATACCCGAAAAGAAAAATGTTGTAAAAATAAAATAACCTTACCCCAAATCATTGGTTATGACCTTAAATGATCCCATATGGATTGATAGGTCATTAAACCTCGAAACAAACTTTAATGACAATAATAGAAATGAATCAATAAGTAATGAATGACTGAATCGATAAATAAGAAACGAGTAACGTATAAAATTATCATTAAATATATGAGAACATTTTTTTATTTTTGTTGCTGAAAATATTTGGAAGATAAAATGTTTTGGAGAGTGTGTTCAAAGTGTTTTTACAGCCATTCCCTTCAGTTTAAAATAAAAAAAAGTTGGCAGGTCATCTTATTAGATATGATAATGATATATTAGAATGTAATTAAGATAATCTAGGACACTAATTTAATGTCTCTGATAAAAGAAATTTCTGGAATGCACTTCGTATCTGAGAAAGAATAATTTGATTGTTCTGAATTTTTTATTGTGAAAGATGAAATTATTTTGTATATTTTATTGTATCTTTAATTATTTTGCGATATTTTTTTTTCTTTCTATGTTCGTTTATAGCTTTGTTGGAAAAAATTATTTTTATTCTAAAAAAGAAAATTATTTTATTCTAAAAAAGAAAATTATTTTTATTCTAAAAAGAAAATTATTTTTATTCTAAAAAAAGAAAATTATTTTTATTCTAAAAAAGAAAATTATTTTTATTCTAAAAAAGAAAATTATTTTTATTCTAAAAAAGAAAATTATTTTTATTCTAAAAAAGAAAATTATTTTTATTCTAAAAAAGAAAATTATTTTTATTCTAAAAAGAAAATTATTTTTATTCTAAAAAAGAAAATTATTTTTATTCTAAAAAAGAAAATTATTTTTATTCTAAAAAAAAATTATTTTTATTCTCAAAAAAAAAATTATTTTTATTCTCAAAAAAAAATTATTTTTATTCTCAAAAAAAAATTATTTTTATTCTCAAAAAAAAAATTATTTTTATTCTCAAAAAAAAAATTATTTTTATTCCCCAAAAAAAAATTATTTTTATTCCCCAAAAAAAAATTATTTTTTATTCTCAAAAAAAAAATTATTTTTATTCTCAAAAAAAAAATTATTTTTATTCTCAAAAAAAAAATTATTTTTATTCTCAAAAAAAAAATTATTTTTATTCTCAAAAAAAAAATTATTTTTATTCTCAAAAAAAAAATTATTTTTATTCTCAAAAAAAAAAATATTTTTATTCTCAAAAAAAAAAATTATTTTTATTCTCAAAAAAAAAATTATTTTTATTCTCAAAAAAAAAATTATTTTTATTCTCAAAAAAAAAATTATTTTTATTCTCAAAAAAAAAAATTATTTTTATTCTCAAAAAAAAAATTATTTTTATTCTCAAAAAAAAAATTATTTTTATTCTCAAAAAAAAAATTATTTTTATTCTCAAAAAAAAAAATTATTTTTATTCTCAAAAAACAAAATTATTTTTATTCTCAAAAAACAAAATTATTTTTATTCTCAAAAAACAAAATTATTTTTATTCTCAAAAAACAAAATTATTTTTATTCTCAAAAAAAAAAATTATTTTTATTCTCAAAAAAAAAATTATTTTTATTCTCAAAAAACAAAATTATTTTTATTCTCAAAAAACAAAATTATTTTTATTCTCAAAAAACAAAATTATTTTTATTCTCAAAAAACAAAATTATTTTTATTCTCAAAAAACAAAATTATTTTTATTCTCAAAAAACAAAATTATTTTTATTCTCAAAAAACAAAATTATTTTTTATTCTCAAAAAACAAAATTATTTTTATTCTCAAAAAACAAAATTATTTTTATTCTCAAAAAACAAAATTATTTTTTATTCTCAAAAAACAAAATTATTTTTATTCTCAAAAAACAAAATTATTTTTATTCTCAAAAAACAAAATTATTTTTATTCTCAAAAAACAAAATTATTTTTATTCTCAAAAAACAAAATTATTTTTATTCTCAAAAAACAAAATTATTTTTATTCTCAAAAAACAAAATTATTTTTATTCTCAAAAAACAAAATTATTTTTATTCTCAAAAAACAAAATTATTTTTATTCTCAAAAAACAAAATTATTTTTATTCTCAAAAAACAAAATTATTTTTATTCTCAAAAAACAAAATTATTTTTATTCTCAAAAAACAAAATTATTTTTATTCTCAAAAAACAAAATTATTTTTATTCTCAAAAAACAAAATTATTTTTATTCTCAAAAAACAAAATTATTTTTATTCTCAAAAAACAAAATTATTTTTATTCTCAAAAAACAAAATTATTTTTATTCTCAAAAAACAAAATTATTTTTATTCTCAAAAAACAAAATTATTTTTATTCTCAAAAAACAAAATTATTTTTATTCTCAAAAAACAAAATTATTTTTATTCTCAAAAAACAAAATTATTTTTATTCTCAAAAAACAAAATTATTTTTATTCTCAAAAAACAAAATTATTTTTATTCTCAAAAAACAAAATTATTTTTATTCTAAAAAAGAAAATTATTTTTATTCTAAAAAAGAAAATTATTTTTATTCTAAAAAAGAAAATTATTTTTATTCTAAAAAAAAATTATTTTTATTCTCAAAAAAAAAATTATTTTTTATTCTCAAAAAAAAAATTATTTTTATTCTCAAAAAAAAAATTATTTTTATTCTCAAAAAAAAAATTATTTTTTTATTCTCAAAAAAAAAATTATTTTTATTCCCCAAAAAAAAATTATTTTTATTCCCCAAAAAAAAATTATTTTTATTCTCAAAAAAAAAATTATTTTTATTCTCAAAAAAAAAATTATTTTTATTCTCAAAAAAAAAATTATTTTTATTCTCAAAAAAAAATTATTTTTATTCTCAAAAAAAAAAATTATTTTTATTCTCAAAAAAAAATTATTTTTATTCTCAAAAAAAAAATTATTTTTATTCTCAAAAAAAAAAATTATTTTTATTCTCAAAAAAAAAATTATTTTTATTCTCAAAAAAAAAAATTATTTTTATTCTCAAAAAAAAAATTATTTTTATTCTCAAAAAAAAAAATTATTTTTATTCTCAAAAAAAAAATTATTTTTATTCTCAAAAAAAAAATTATTTTTATTCTCAAAAAAAAAATTATTTTTATTCTCAAAAAAAAAATTATTTTTATTCTCAAAAAAAAAAATTATTTTTATTCTCAAAAAAAAAATTATTTTTTATTCTCAAAAAACAAAATTATTTTTATTCTCAAAAAACAAAATTATTTTTATTCTCAAAAAACAAAATTATTTTTATTCTCAAAAAACAAAATTATTTTTATTCTCAAAAAACAAAATTATTTTTATTCTCAAAAAACAAAATTATTTTTATTCTCA
Organism: Ascarosepion bandense; assembly: GCA_037127315.1. Taxonomy (NCBI): domain Eukaryota; kingdom Metazoa; phylum Mollusca; class Cephalopoda; order Sepiida; family Sepiidae; genus Ascarosepion; species Ascarosepion bandense. Next base: position 5,684,881 of record JBBBDQ010001254.1, read on the forward strand.
AAAAACAAAATTATTTTTATTCTCAAAAAACAAAATTATTTTTATTCTCAAAAAACAAAATTATTTTTATTCTCAAAAAACAAAATTATTTTTATTCTCAAAAAGCAAAATTATTTTTATTCTCAAAAAACAAAATTATTTTTATTCTCAAAAAAGCAAAATTATTTTTATTCTCAAAAAACAAAATTATTTTTATTCTCAAAAAACAAAATTATTTTTATTCTCAAAAAACAAAATTATTTTTATTCTCAAAAAACAAAATTATTTTTATTCTCAAAAAACAAAATTATTTTTATTCTCAAAAAACAAAATTATTTTTATTCTCAAAAAACAAAATTATTTTTATTCTCAAAAAAACAAAATTATTTTTATTCTCAAAAAACAAAATTATTTTTATTCTCAAAAAACAAAATTATTTTTATTCTCAAAAAACAAAATTATTTTTATTCTCAAAAAAACAAAATTATTTTTATTCTCAAAAAACAAAATTATTTTTATTCTCAAAAAACAAAATTATTTTTATTCTCAAAAAACAAAATTATTTTTATTCTCAAAAAACAAAATTATTTTTATTCTCAAAAAACAAAATTATTTTTATTCTCAAAAAACAAAATTATTTTTATTCTCAAAAAACAAAATTATTTTTATTCTCAAAAAACAAAATTATTTTTATTCTCAAAAAACAAAATTATTTTTATTCTCAAAAAACAAAATTATTTTTATTCTCAAAAAACAAAATTATTTTTATTCTCAAAAAACAAAATTATTTTTATTCTCAAAAAACAAAATTATTTTTATTCTCAAAAAACAAAATTATTTTTATTCTCAAAAAACAAAATTATTTTTATTCTCAAAAAACAAAATTATTTTTATTCTCAAAAAACAAAATTATTTTTATTCTCAAAAAACAAAATTATTTTTATTCTCAAAAAACAAAATTATTTTTATTCTCAAAAAACAAAATTATTTTTATTCTCAAAAAACAAAATTATTTTTATTCTCAAAAAACAAAATTATTTTTATTCTCAAAAAACAAAATTATTTTTATTCTCAAAAAACAAAATTATTTTTATTCTCAAAAAACAAAATTATTTTTATTCTCAAAAAACAAAATTATTTTTATTCTCAAAAAACAAAATTATTTTTATTCTCAAAAAACAAAATTATTTTTATTCTAAAAAAGAAAATTATTTTTATTCTAAAAAAGAAAATTATTTTTATTCTAAAAAAGAAAATTATTTTTATTCTAAAAAAAAATTATTTTTTATTCTCAAAAAAAAAATTATTTTTATTCTCAAAAAAAAAATTATTTTTATTCTCAAAAAAAAAATTATTTTTATTCTCAAAAAAAAAATTATTTTTATTCTCAAAAAAAAAATTATTTTTATTCCCAAAAAAAAAATTATTTTTATTCCCCAAAAAAAAATTATTTTTATTCTCAAAAAACAAAATTATTTTTATTCTCAAAAAACAAAATTATTTTTATTCTCAAAAAACAAAATTATTTTTATTCTCAAAAAACAAAATTATTTTTATTCTCAAAAAACAAAATTATTTTTATTCTCAAAAAACAAAATTATTTTTATTCTCAAAAAACAAAATTATTTTTATTCTCAAAAAACAAAATTATTTTTATTCTAAAAAAGAAAATTATTTTTATTCTAAAAAAGAAAATTATTTTTATTCTAAAAAAAGAAAATTATTTTTATTCTAAAAAAAAATTATTTTTATTCTCAAAAAAAAAATTATTTTTATTCTCAAAAAAAAAATTATTTTTTATTCTCAAAAAAAAAATTATTTTTTATTCTCAAAAAAAAAATTATTTTTATTCTCAAAAAAAAAATTATTTTTATTCCCAAAAAAAAAATTATTTTTATTCCCCAAAAAAAAATTATTTTTTTATTCTCAAAAAAAAAATTATTTTTATTCTCAAAAAAAAAATTATTTTTATTCTCAAAAAAAAAATTATTTTTATTCTCAAAAAAAAAATTATTTTTATTCTCAAAAAAAAAAATTATTTTTTATTCTCAAAAAAAAAATTATTTTTATTCTCAAAAAAAAAAATTATTTTTATTCTCAAAAAAAAAATTATTTTTATTCTCAAAAAAAAAATTATTTTTATTCTCAAAAAAAAAAATTATTTTTATTCTCAAAAAAAAAATTATTTTTATTCTCAAAAAAAAAATTATTTTTATTCTCAAAAAAAAAATTATTTTTATTCTCAAAAAAAAAAATTATTTTTATTCTCAAAAAAAAAATTATTTTTATTCTCAAAAAAAAAATTATTTTTATTCTCAAAAAAAAAATTATTTTTATTCTCAAAAAAAAAATTATTTTTATTCTCAAAAAAAAAATTATTTTTATTCTCAAAAAAAAAATTATTTTTATTCTCAAAAAACAAAATTATTTTTATTCTCAAAAAACAAAATTATTTTTATTCTCAAAAAACAAAATTATTTTTATTCTCAAAAAACAAAATTATTTTTATTCTCAAAAAACAAAATTATTTTTATTCTCAAAAAACAAAATTATTTTTATTCTCAAAAAACAAAATTATTTTTTATTCTCAAAAAACAAAATTATTTTTATTCTCAAAAAACAAAATTATTTTTATTCTCAAAAAACAAAATTATTTTTATTCTCAAAAAACAAAATTATTTTTATTCTCAAAAAACAAAATTATTTTTATTCTCAAAAAACAAAATTATTTTTATTCTCAAAAAACAAAATTATTTTTATTCTCAAAAAACAAAATTATTTTTATTCTCAAAAAACAAAATTATTTTTATTCTCAAAAAACAAAATTATTTTTATTCTCAAAAAACAAAATTATTTTTATTCTCAAAAAACAAAATTATTTTTATTCTCAAAAAACAAAATTATTTTTATTCTCAAAAAAACAAAATTATTTTTATTCTCAAAAAACAAAATTATTTTTATTCTCAAAAAAACAAAATTATTTTTATTCTCAAAAAACAAAATTATTTTTATTCTCAAAAAACAAAATTATTTTTATTCTCAAAAAACAAAATTATTTTTATTCTCAAAAAACAAAATTATTTTTATTCTCAAAAAACAAAATTATTTTTATTCTCAAAAAACAAAATTATTTTTATTCTCAAAAAACAAAATTATTTTTATTCTCAAAAAACAAAATTATTTTTATTCTCAAAAAACAAAATTATTTTTATTCTCAAAAAACAAAATTATTTTTATTCTCAAAAAACAAAATTATTTTTATTCTCAAAAAAACAAAATTATTTTTATTCTCAAAAAACAAAATTATTTTTATTCTCAAAAAAAAAACATTGTTAATGCAATATTCACTCACAAGTGAAAAAAAGTTATCTGTACAATCCAAAATATATTTCAGCTTTAACCCAAAAAAGGTTTGATAAGCTGCAAAAAAAAAAAAAATATCAATCTCCTAAATATGATTATTTAGGCATCATTTTAATACTCGAAAGATAAAGTTTTTAGTAGAATGTGAGTTCAAAGCGCTTTCATAGCCATCGCCTTCAATCTGGAAAATAAAATAAAAAAGTTGGCAGGTCAGCTTATGAGATGTACAGTAATGATATATTGGAATTGAAATAATCTATGTCACTTATAAGTTCCTCTCCTAAAAGAAGTCTCGAAGCTTCTGGAATGCACCTTGCACATGCTAATCCTTTTGTAATGTAGGAGCAGTGTGTCACTGCCAACACTTGTGTTTGAACATGGATCACCAGGAAGTAAACACAGTTGACCTCGTTCTCAAGTAATTAATGGTACTGTGCTGCTGAGATCACATGACATGTACTATGTGTGTGTGTGTGTGTGTGTGTGTATATATGTGTGTGTGTGTGTGTGTGTACTTATTCTTCATTTGTAAACTAGTTATTATGCGACCTAGGTTTCTACCACGTGGTGTCTTCAGACGATTTGCAATAACTGATTTTATTGGTTTTTTTTTTTGGTTTTTTTTTAAGAACGCTCATGTAACAGGGTTTTTTTCAAACACTCACATAACAAGGATTTTTTGAATGCACATGCTAAAATCTACCTTCCTCCACCAAGCGAACATAGCTCAGAGCTAGAATCGCCGACTGATGTCAAATTGGTTGGGTTTCAATCCTGGTTGGAAGCAATTGGATATCTAACTGTACTGATGAGCTATGATATAATGAAACATGGATGACTATATGTACACACACACACACACATGGGTATAGAGTGATTAGAGTGTGTAGAGTCAAAGAAGAATAAGTGTCTGATGCACTATTGTTCGAAGGCGTAATTATACTTGCATTTGTGATTTACAAATGTAACTTTACTAAGGTAGAAGTTACAAAACTAACGTCAAGTTTCTTGAACCTAATAAAGTTATAAAGGGAACTATGTGATTTTGTTAACCCTAGCAAGGTTGCAAAACCTGTAGACACTCTTGTGAAAAATATGGCTACAGTCTCATCACATATTCGTATAATCCAAAATATGTTTCAACTTTAAATAACCTTTAAAGGTCAATAAACTGTAAGTAATAAAATATATATCAATTTCATGCACGAGATTATTTTAATACTTTCATTGCGATATTGTCTTAGCCTTTCTGTGCTGGCTCATTTGCAGAGAAAATAGAAAATTGCCGTTTACTGGAAGTAAAAGACTTTAAAGACAATGACTGGGATTTCTCATGGGTGTTACTCTTTTAGTTTCAATTGGACATTCTGCCATAAAAAAAATAACTGAATGCATTGTGACAAATGATTTGGGTAAATGAAATCCCCTGATTTCCCTGATCAAATTTTACAAAATTCCAACTTTACTGCATTAAACATTAGCTTCATTCAAATCTTCATGGCTTACAGCCACTTCATGTTAAAACATTGATTCTTGTTCAATCACTGAAGTTAAGCGAAGCTTAGCCTGATTTGTACTTTGATGGGTAACCACTGTGACATCAATATGCCATTTGCCTTAGCAATCAGTCTTATAAATATATAACACCTACAATTTTATATATATATATATATATATATATATATATATATATATAGTATTCAGTATTCATATTCTCTTTTAATGCCTTGTGCATGTTTGTGTGGTCAGTCTATTTGGGTGCTTGTAATAACTACAATAATTAAAGGTACTTTTTTTCACCTTGTTCAATGCATTCTAATTCTAATGCTTGTTCTTTTTTTACTACTTTTTATTTTAATCTGTCCCCCCCCCCCCCTTTTTTTTTACTGTTCTTTTTTTACTCTATGCTTTTTTTACTGTCTTTTTTATATACTCTCTTTTTTTGTACTATGTCTTTTCAGTACAGTCCTTTTTTACTCTCTCCTTTTTTTTTTACTCCTTTTTTTTTACTCCTTTTTTTTTTTTACTCCTTTTTTTTTTTTACTCCTTTTTTTTTTTACTCTTATTTTTTTTTTACTTTTTGTTTTACTCTGTTTATTTTTTTGTTACTCTGTTCTTTTTTGTTACTCTCCCTTTTACCCACATTTCGCTTTTTTAAATAGCTTTATTTTTTTACTTTCTATCTTTTTTGGTTTTTTGCTCTTTCTCGCTCTTTTCTTTGTTCTTTTTTTACTTTCTCTCTTTTCTTTTTTTACTTTCTCTTCTTTTTTTACTTTCTTTTTTCTTCTTTTTTACTTTCTCTTCTTTTTTACTTTCTCTTCTTTTTTACTTTCTTTCTTCTTTTTTCTTTTTTACTTTCTTTTTTCTTTCTTTTTTCTTCTTTTTTACTTTCTTCTTTTTTACTTTCTCTTCTTTTTTACTTTCTCTTCTTTTTTACTTTCTCTTCTTTTTTACTTTCTCTTCTTTTTTACTTTCTCTTCTTTTTTACTTCTTTTTTACTCTTCTTTTTTACTCTTTCTTTTTTCTCTCTCTTCTTTTTTACTCTCTCTTCTTTTTTACTTTCTCTCTCTTCTTTTTTACTTTCTCTCTTCTTTTTTACTTTCTCTCTCTTCTTTTTTACTTTCTCTTCTTTTTTTACTCTTTCTCTCTCTTCTTTTTTTACTCTCTCTTCTTTTTTTACTCTTTCTCTCTCTTTTCAATAGAATCTTTTACTTCAATTTTTTAGACATTATTAATAGTATTTTTATATATAAATACATCCTCGTAACATAATTCTAAAAGGGAAATACATACCTCAATACCAAATCAATATTGACACTGATCTTAGCAATTGCGGTCAAAGCTATACTTTGCAAGCCTATAAATATCTGCATTGTATACATCCCACCACAAGACCTTATTAATGTAAGGAATTTAAACAAACTTATAAAACAGATTCCAAAATCTCATATATTAGTGGGGGACCTAAACAGCCACAACACTATGGGGGGGGGGGACACAAAAAAGGCAGAGATCTTAGAAAAATAATAAGCAACAATAACCTCCACATTTTCAATAGCAAATCCCAAGCCTATCTCAACCCTCTTACTGGTTCCTACTCAGCTATAGATACAACTCTATGTAATCCTTCCAACTACATGGCCTACAAATGGAAGGTCCATAATGGCCTTTGTGGCAGCAACCATTTCCCTTTCATACTTGCCCACGATAAAAAAAATACCTCACTGGAAACTAAACAAATCAGACTGAAAAAAAATTAAAAACCCTCTGCAAACAAAAATTAATACAAGACCAGTCAGTTAAGTGCCATATGTGATACACACTTTGGGCAATCATATCTTGAAAGAAACATGACTGACTGGGTAGGAGATTATCCCGCAGTAGGTTGCCATTGCTTTCTGCAGTAGACTGGTTGCTGACCAAGTATATAGAACCCAATCTGTCCTATTATTTAACCCATAACTGGAAGGAAGAGACGGATTAATACCTTTCCCAAGGGTATTTGTGTGTAAGTGGATGCAAGGAATTCAACTGGAATTCGAACTCAGTAAGCCGATCAATACAAGACCAAGAAAACCAAAATTTAGTAAAACAATTTACCGAAACCTTAGTGTTTATAGCAAACTATACCTCACTTTCAGATAAACACAACACACTCTGGTTCAATGAGTAGTGCAAACAAGCAATCTGTTTAAGAAAAGCTGCCCTACACAAATTTGACAAAGAATCTACTATATTTAACTTAAACAACTTTGATATTCATAGCCAAAGCCTGTAAAACTATTAAAGAAGCCGAGAAGAAAAGTTGGCAAAATTATATAATCAAATTAAACTCCTCCACCAAAATAAACGCAGTATGGAAAACCTAATCAACCACTATCAAACGCCTCATTAAAAGTAATACCGAAATAACAAATAAAAAAAGTGTAGCAAACACACTAGCCGAAACCCTCTCCTAAAATTCCTCCTTTAATAATTACCATCCCAAATTCATAAATATTAAACATACTGTTAAAAAACATCAACTTAACTTCAAATCTGGGCACCTCAGCATGGTGTAATGGTTAACAAGCTCGTCTCGCTAGAATCATTATAACTGAGTAGTGAGTTTGATCCTCACTGGGTACCCCCTACTTTCAGCCATGTGTCACGTTTGCTTAGAAAATCATGTTCCTCCAGGTTTGGGGGTTAGGCGCAGGGCTAACAACCCTCCCCCATAAGAAAACAGTTTGTTACACTGCCCTACACACCATTGGGTGTAATGAAAAAAAAGTTAAGTTAAAATCTGATGACTGAAAACTATAAGGAACCTTTCACCCTCATAGAATTAATCAATTTGATAAATAAATCACAATACTGGTGTTGGCCCTGACAAAACTCACAAGGAATTTCTCAATCAACTTTCAGAAGAATCTCTCAAATACCTATTAAATATTTTCAATAGCATATGGTCCAATACCACCTTCTCGAAAACATGTTAACAAATAGCATCATCCCAGTACCCAGAACTGGCAAATATACCACTGACCCTCAAAATTATCAACCCATCTCACTAAGATGCCTCTGCAACATTATGGAAAGAATTATTAACAACTGACTGACGTGGTATCTTGAATCAAATTGTCTAATAATTGACCTCCAACAGTCATTATGTAGAGGAGAAAAGTGGGGTTGATTCTCATTGGTTTAGAAAGAGTGAATTAACGATAATTATAATAATTATTTTATAATTATTTTTACACTATAATTTTTTTTAATTTATTTTTATGAACATAACAAAAGTGACTATAATTGGTAATTTTTTTTATGGACATGACAAGTATATATTTTATGAATGTGTGAGTAATTCTCTCTCTCTCTCTCTCCCTCTCACACACACAGAGCAGCTCTTGGATCATTTTTATTAGTTACTTGATGCTAAAGTCTATTCCACTTGTACACCACATGAACCCATGTTTATTTCAAAGTTGAGGGCCAAACAGTTAATGATATAAATGCTCCACTATCTATCTCGGCTTTTCTTGAAAAATGGCTAAAAATGGTGAAAATAAAACACAATTTTAGCAAATACTTTTGCAAATTTCCATCCATCATCAAACAACTCATTCACTTAAGTGCCATACGTGATATACGTTTGATTGATCATGTCTCAAAAGAGACATGACTAACTGGGCAAAAGATTTTCCTGCAGTAGGTTGCCATTACTTTCTGCGATAGACTGGTTACCAACCAAAGCTATAAAACCCAATCTGTCTTGCTATTTGACCCATAACTGGAGGGAAGAGACAGATTAATACCTTTCCCAAGGGTATTTGCGCATAAGTAAATGCAGTGAATTTAATTAGAGTTCTGAGCTGATATCCACTGTGCCACAATCAGTCAGTTAAGTGCCATACGTGATACATGCTTGGGCGATCATGTCTCGAAAAAGACATGACTGACTGGGCAGAAGATTATCCCGCAGTAGGTTGCCATTGCTTTCTACGGTAGATTGGTTGCCAGCCAAGGCTATAGAACCCAATCTGTCCTGTTATTTAACCCATAACTGGAAGGAAGAGACGGATTAATACCTTTCCCAAGGTATTTGCGCGTAAGTGAATGCAACGAATTCAACTGGAATTTGAACTCGGCTCCCCGATTTCTCGTTCCAAGCCGATATCCACTGCACCACAACAACGCATCCTAAACACACATCAAATCTGAACTGAACACTTTATTCAATTTATTGGGATAGACTGTTCTCATGACACTGCTTATATCTGGGTATATCTTATTTGTTTTTATTTTTTTAAACTTAGATAATTATAATAATAATAAAGGTGTGAATAATAGTCGAAATATAAATAATAAGTAAGTAATTACTCTTTATCCCCAAAATTCAGATGGAAATCAAACACTTTATTTGTCCTCCACGAGAAATTTACCAAAAGTCTTAACACACGGTTCTTGGCCATTTGACTTAATAAAACATGAAAGAGGATTATTGCGTAAATATACAATGTTTAAAATATATATATATATATATATATATTATGAGTAAGAGAAGGTACCAGAAATTCTTACCAACATTTACAAAAAAAAAAAAATAAATATTTGGTAAGGTTTTCAGAAATGAGTTTGGCCAAAAATTATTTACTACCCACCTCATATCAAGCTTAATTTAATAAGTTCAGTCAGTTAAGTCCTATACATAATGCACACTTGGGCGATCATGTCTCTTTTTGAACATGACTGACAAGGCAGAATATTTAGATAGACTGGTTGCCGACCAAGGCTATAGAACCCAATCTGTCCTGTTATTTAACCAATAACTAGAAGGAATAGGTGGATTAATACCTTTCCCAAGGGTATTTGCACGTAAGTGAGTGCAATGAATTCAGCTGGAATTCGAACTCGGTGTATAGATTGCATGTATAAAATCACTTAAAATAAACAAGAAGTGCCTCGTTGCTTGGAGCCTTTTTTTTTGTATAAAGGCTTACGACCACATCTCGGTGACATACTGGTTCCCAGATAACCACCAAAGATAAGCAATGTCAAGCCTAGTTAGTAACTAGATGGTAACTGTTTGGAAATACGAGATGCTGTAGGCTTAGATATGCAGGTGGTGTAATGGTTAATGGCTGGAAATTGTTAATCGGAGATCAGAGTTCCAATTCTAGTTGGGTTTGTCATATTCACTTAGGCATGAATACCTCTGGGGAAAGGTATAAAACCACCTCCTCCTAGCTATGGGTTAATTAGTAAAACTGGTATCACTGAAATCATTATCTCCAAATAAAAAATAACATTGTGTACAAAATATTTACATTTTGGCATTAAATAGGGGCTGATATGCTGCTAAACAAAAATAGTCAGGGGGACACTTTGTTTTATTTATTTTTTATAGTCATTTCATCTGAAGCAAGCCAGGTCTGCCACTGGTGCATGGGGTGGGGGATACAGTATTTGAAAAAAAATGGTACAGGGAGTGTCGAAGAAAGGGTAAGAGATGAATGGAAATCAAGGAGATAGAAGATGGCAATTGATGTTGCGTTTAAACTGTGAGATTGTTGTTATCAGGGAAGCAAGTAAACAGATGGGAAGTGCAAGAAAAGAAGCTGTTAGAGTAGAAGAGATAGTTAGATTTAGCCATTTCAATGGTAAAAGGGTGGGACCTTGATGCCAAGCTAGTAGCATGCGTACATTCATGAGGTTGGGGCACCAGGGAAAGACGCTCATCAGAACAGTTGCCATGAAAATATTTATAGAAAAGACAGAGGGAAGCCACATCATGTTGGTGAGAAAGTGATTGGAGTTGGGCTGCCAAGTCAGAATCAACTACATTGAAGATCCACCTTTGGATTTTGTCGAATATCTCAAGACGAAAAGCAGGAGCATATGACCAGATATGGCAACAGTATTCAATGCACAGACGAATGGTAGATTCATAAATGTGCAAAATGGATTCAGATGAGAAAAACTTCCTAGCATGGCACGGTGACCCTACCTTCCTAGCAGTAGATGAACTTCTAGGAAAAAGTGTGAATTTGCATTTCAGTAGCATAAAATTATATATGCACTTGACATTAGTGCAGTCCTCTTACCCATGACCTTAATCTTTTGACATTCGACTGTAACCCTTGCTGAACTGAAATTTGTTCAACCCCTCTACCTCCCACCATTTCTTCCCCAAGAATTTCCAGAATGATGCCTCACCCAGATCCAGCATTAAAATTAGGATTTAAATTCTTAAATTTTTTTACCAGCAATGAACATTAAACTTATGTTTTAATCCAATGGGGTCTCTATTCATACTCAACAAATCATTATGAAGCTTGACTTTTTTTTTTTTATTTACTTTTTATATTAACTGTGATGAAAGGAGGAGCTCAGTCAATGTATTTTCATGAGCTTTATATTCAAGGTCAAAGAGCTCTGCATGGCTCGTAAGCCACGGTTTGCCCCCCCCCCCTAATCTCTTTACCTTAATCTTCTACAGATCCTCCTTTGGATTTTGTTGAGAATCTCAAAGTGAATAGCAGGAGCACTGAACCAGTTATGGCAACAAATTCCATGCACTGACGAATAGTAGATTATATTTAGATTATTGTAAAAGGTGTAATTGAACTTGAAACTACCTTAATAAAGTCTGTTACAGTTCTCAACATTTTTCTTCTGGTAAAGACAACTCTAAGAATCCTCTGATTCTTGGAAAAACGTATTTAGTTTCGTCTCTACAAACACTGTGATAGTCAGTTAAGTACCATACGTGATACACGCTTGGGCGATCATGTCTCTTTCTAGACATAACTGACTGGACAGAAGATTATCCCGCAGTAGGTTGCCATTGCTTTCTGCGGTAGACTGGTTGCCGACCAAGGCTATAGAACCCAATCTGTCCTGTTATTTAACCCATAACTGGAAGGAATAGATGGATTAATACTTTTCCCAAGGGTATTTGTGCGTATATGAATGCAATGAATTCTGGTGGAATTCGAACTCAGCTCCCCGATTACTCGTTCCGAGCCGATATCAAATGCACCACAACACACACTCTGAAAGACTTAAAGAAAAATAAAAAAAGGCTTCACATTGAATAATCTGACATAAAAAAAAAAGATCGTCCAGAATAGCATGGAAATTAAAAGCGACCAATGTGTTCCAACCTACCTTGTGTGCTGTCGAACCAAAATTCGAGAGTAGGTACAAGTTCCACCAAGTTTCTTTTCTAAAACAAGATAGCAGTCGGTATAATTCTTGCTAAGTTTCTTTTCTAAGAAACGGTATCGCAACTCTGGTTTTGTTTTTTAACACCAAAATATGGGTTACCACATGCAGATTGAATTATAAGATCCCTATCGGTACTTAATTCCCTTGTGCCAGCCCTAAACCAGCTACAAAGGCTTTAACGAACAAAGTGAACAATGATGAGGCTCTCACCCTGATGTGAGAAAAACCAGTTTCCTCCCAGAGTTATCTCCCTTACCATTATATTCTTTTTTTTTTTTTATGTGGGAATAAAGATTGAACTTCTTTCACAAGAAAATATGATAATCCTTTTTAAATGCATATTTTGTGTTTGGAATTTGTGTCACGTTGCCATTGTCTCCAAGATTTGTCATAGCTCAAATGTTCATTGCCTGTTATTCTCAGTGTTCTTCCATAGAACCATGTTTCTGTTACTTCAAGTCTCTTCTTCATCTGCAAGAAGATTGTCCAGCATTCACTGCCATATAGGGGAACAGATATTACATAACCATTCAGTACTCCTTTCTTTGTTTCTAACATTATTTTTCTGTAAACAAGTGAAGGCACCTCATGTTGCTGATGAACTATATTTTTTTTATAAATAAAAGAAGACAGCCAACCAGACACTTCATTTTATTAGTATAGATTATTGAGGTGACTAAGTGTAAAAAGAATGACTGAGCTTGAAGATACTTTAACAAAGGAATTAATGACTGACGATGGGACTAACACGACATTCACTAAAAGCCAAAGTATCGAAAGGCAACAGATATGTCTACTGAAATGTTCCTGCCACAGGAGGTAATAAGTTAATAAAAAGTTTGTTTATGAAAGTGATTGAAGAGAAAAAAAGCAATTATGCATGTTGAGTTACCTCCCTTATCACTTTTTTTTTTTTTTTTTTCATGTGAGAATAAAGATTGAACCTCCACAAGAAATGGCTTCTGTGACCTTATTTTTGACCTTTCATGATCTTCAGGGTTGACCAAGGACAGCTTTACAAAGGCTATGATTCAGGGGGTGTTATAGACAATCTCCAGGCCAAGTCTAGTTGATATTAATCCAGTAGTTTCTGAGTCTCTCGCAATCAAACAGGCACTTGAGTTTATTTGTATAGATAATTTCTTTCCTGGCTTTATATAATGCGTCTGTCATAGATGTATTTCCCTTACAGTCAGTCACTCTTCGAAGCAGATATGAAAAGTAATGGTCTAAACAATGAGGTTTAATTTTTACTTAAACTGTTTTCTTTTCATTGAACTTTCATCGTAATTGCTTTCATCTATTTTCATTGATTTTTAATTCTTTTTTTTTTGTCTCTTGTAGAGTCAACTAAATCTTTTCGCCTGACTGACCTACAATGCAAGGAGCCCCACAAACCGAAATGCTGTGCAAGTTCCTGACCAATCTCCTTCATATCTGGCGAAGACTTCTTTTTTTTTTTTCTCTTTTTTACTTTGTTGAGAACTGCGTTACTAGAGTCTAAGTGACAAAATGAAAGAAAGAAAGAGTCTAAGCGACAAAATGAAAGAAAGAGAGTCTAAGCGACAAAATGAAACTATGATTATTTTTTCTTTGTTTTTTTTACTCTCCTTCCATTAAAATGGAAGTACAAAAAAAAAAACACATCATCTTAATTAATGCATATACATACCCAATTAATACAATCTGAAATATACACGTGACCAGAAATCTGTAAGTATATCCAAATTTTGGCATATTATTATATGTCCCATAATAACTGTTACATTTGTGTACACATTTCACACACTAAATGTACTATCTATTGTGGGACAGGTTGCATTTTTTCTACCACTGTTTCATAATGTTTGGTGCATTTGTATACACATTTCATAGATAAAATGTACCAACTGTAATGAAATGAGTTTATTTTTTTTTTTTTAACTACCTCTGTCCCATAATTGTTACATTAGTATACACATTTTAGGAACAAAATGTACCGACTATTACTGAACAAAGATACTATTAATTATTTCCGTATTTCATGCTATTTTTTTAATTTATTTCTGTTTGATCTTGCCTTATAAAAAAAAAAAGGCAAACATGGACCTTTGTGCCTGCAAAAAAATACTGAGTGTCAGAATGACATTTTTTTCATCGACACTAGTATTGTTTTAACTACTTTCGCTCCTCAAGAGTGATTACTATTTTGAAAAACGAAGATTAAAATTGTAATGAAACCTAACATATGATGAAAGTGAATTTCTACATTTTTTTCATTCTTCAGAACTTACAACAAAGATATTAAACACAATTTATTTATTAGATTGTTTATCTACAAAAATAATTTTATATTTACACCGTTCTATAAACTAATACAATTTAAGACTAATGCAATGCAATATTTATTGTTTTTGAATTTTATAAAGAAATAAATATGAAAACAATTTTTCATTCATAAATTTATAAACATTTGCTAAATTATTAGAATATGTAAACAAATTGTAAGGACATTCTTATTAATTACCATTTTATAAAGTTTGACTCGATTGGCAACCATTCCAATGATCAATGTAATAAATACCGTAAATAGTCTAATAATTAGTGTTTATTATTTTTGTTGTTCTCAAGAACAAAGAAAATGTTTAAGTTTTATTAAAATTCTAATTATCACTTTTTTTTTTTTTTTTTTAACAAAAAACATTACCAAGGAGTAAAGGTATTTAAAATAATAGTGGTGTCAAAGGAAAAACCATACTTTTTGACATTTCATTTGGTGGTGGGGCCACTAAGATCCAAGTTTGCCAAATAAATTATTCAAATCAGGTAAACTAATTGTTCAAATTGCTGAGTATGACATATATATATATATATATATATATATATATATATATTTTTTTTTTATAATCATGTCACCCTTAGCAAGGCAGTCTATTGCCACAGTGCACAGGGGGTTACATAGTAAGAAAGTTATGAGAAAGAGTGACAGGTAACAGGATGTGTCACTTCAACACCTGGAGATTGTAGAAGAATAAAAGGGTGGGACCTAGTTGCTAATCTTGTTGCTCGAGCAAATTCATGCATAGGGGGAACCAGAGAGCTAAGTTCATCGGAGCAAAAGCCATGAAAGTACTTGTAGAAAAGACACAGAGAAGCCACATTGCACCATTGGCTGCCAGGTTGGGATTGATCACATTATAGATTTTCCGTTGGATTTTGTCAAGGACCCCTAAATGGATAGCAGGGGCACCCGATCGGATATGGCAGCAGTATTCAATGCACGGGCAGATGGTAGATTTATATATGTGCAGGATGGTTTCAGACGGGAAAAACTTCCTGGCCCTACACTGAGAACCGACCTTCTTAGCAGCAGATTTAGCTATGGATTCTATATAGTCATTCCACTTGAGGTCTGTTGTGAGAGTAAACCTGAGGAGGTTAGTGTTGTGGGAATTGTCACAGCATTAGTACCAGGGACTTAGCAGTGGGATATTCCAAGCACCACAAGAAATTATAGATATATAATTTTGTTCTTAATTTTTCTGTTATATTTGATCTCGAGTGCTCTTCCTGGTTTTTATAGAATAAATAAAAAAGAAAAAAAATCAAAATAAAAGATTTTATTTTAAGAAATCAAATTAAAAGTCCAATACTAAAAAATGAATTTTAACTTTCAAAAATTCAAATATGCAGAAATAGTTGTCTATATTTCTGAGATGAGATATTATAATTATACTATTTACATTATTCATGGCATTTCGGCCGTTGTATGCTCCAGCCTTCTTCAGGTGAGTGGAAGTGGAACTATGAATATGGCAATGAAGACGAAGAATACAGTCCGAATAATGTAAATAGTGCAGAAATAAGTTTAATTTTATTTTTTAGTAAACAAATAAATTAGCTTGTAATTCACGCAAATATTAATATTATTTTTAACATCAGAAGTTTCTTTTTTTGTTATTTGAAAGGATTCAGAAAGCTACTTGACTAATTGTAAAAATTTGATTTGCCACTTGCTTGAATATTAGGAAAAAAAAAAAAATTTGAGTGGGAGGAAGGGGGTCAAACATGGTATTAAGAAAAAGTTAAAGTTCACATCTCATCTTAATCTATTTTCACACACATATATATATATAATGAAAGGAAAACTTCAGATAAGTTTTCCTTTCATCTTGCACAATTATCCTTTTACAGATATATTGTCTGAAATTTTAATTAGTTACTTTTTGGTCATAATTAAATTAGACCAGTACACAGATGCATTAAAAAGGGTTCAATACAATTGTAGAAATTTTCAAAAATACACACACACACACACACACTCTGTCTGAAATTTTACATACACATATATATATAAAAATTTTGCTAAACAATATCGACATTGGTCTTCCCATCTTGGTTTTTATTTTTTTCAAATCACCTGCTATTCCCTGTTAAAAAAATGTGTATTTAGAGACGACAACATTTCCAGCAGCTATGATTTCTAGATACAAAATTTGGCCTGAGAATCTGACATCCAAGACTAATATTGATTTACTATGACCCCCACCCCACCTCGATCTGCTACATATCAACATTAAGTGCAAAACTTTCTTTCCATAGCTCAACTTTCCTTTGGAATTGAGAGATTGCTTGCTCCATTTGTGACTTGGTCCTGGCTATCCTGAAAACTTCATGACAACTCTTGTAATGTTTCCTGATAATAAATGGTGTAGAGCTGCTGTTTTTTGGTGTAGTCTACTTCACACCCCTTCCCATCTTTTGAACAGGAGTAGAGGTTTATTCCTTGTTTCCTGTTTCTAATTGGGCTTCCGGTCCCTTCTAAAGTCTTCTTTGTTTTTCACTCCCAGTAATGCATTGCGTCTGAGTAGCATTATCATCTTACTTTGGGGTGAAATAATTAAGAAAAAAAAAATTTTGAATAAAAGCTGGATGGCAGTGTGAAGTCTTATTTGTGCAGAGATGATTTAAAAGGTTTCTTTTGTGTGTGGTTTTTTTTTTTTTTTTTTTTTTTTTTTTTTTTAAATGACAATTTAGGGCAGTGGTTCCCAAACATTTTCTTGCTGGGCTGCATTTTCAAAATGAAAATTTGGTTGTGTCTCACCAAATTTTATGTGATAAAAATCACATTTAAAAAATTAATAAAAACACACTGTTAAAGAAAGATAACTGTGGATTCAAAGTCAGATTTGATTATCATTGATAACTCTCTCCTCCAATTTGCAGACCCTAGTTACTATATTCTTAATACTTGATATAAAGCAAAAATATCACAATGATAAAATTGGTCGATAACTATTTATACTGAAACTCATGCATGCAATTACAAGTAAACGATAATAATATTTAAAATTTTTAAATCGTATTTATTTTTTGGCAAATTAATTTTTTGAAACTGTTTCAAAATCTTTGATTGTCTTTCAGTCATTTTGCTTCACCTACTATCATCTTCCACCACACCTTTTGAGAACTATTGCTTTAAAGGAACAGTTATAATTTGCTGATAGCTTGATTTCTTGAGAAAACACATTGAGGACCATGCATCATTATTTTGGACAGTTACCTGGAAATTAATAAATCGGACAACACTAGTCTTTTTACTAACTTTTCTTAACCTATACTTGTGTAGGAATCACTGCTTTAGGGGAATAAGAAAGAATTACTGGAAAATGTGGGCAGTGTTTGTTATTCCATCACGACTAATCTTCAATTTAGACCATGCGGAAAATTGTTCTGGGTGTGATCTGCAAAATTATATTACTTTTAAGCATCTATGTGCTTTGCTGAGTAAATAACGAATTTAATTAGTTTTATTTAATTAGAATTAATTACATATATAATGCTTCTATCCTGTTAGTAATGCTTATGTTAATTACTGACTCCTGACAATCCTTTTCTCTTCATTTTCAATGTATTTCAATTGTAAAATCATTGAGCTAATATTACTATACATATATTATGCATATAACATTTAATCTCTAGAATTGCAGTAATTTTTTGACTAATGACAATCCCTTTCTCATCTTCAACACACAACTCAAGTCAGAGCTCCCTAAAAAATTTTTAAGACCATAGACTATATGAAATCCTTGACCTTCAAGCACGTACAAAAAATATCAATATTACATTTTTAAGGGTGTAAATGTGGTTGCTCGTTTCCCTCATTATTGTTTCTTAATAAGATTTATTTTAACTTTACATTTTAGTATTGCTTTTTCAATTTCTATTTTTCTTCCAATACTAGATGTATTTGTTCAAAGAAAAAGACCATTTTAGAAACCCTTGTTCATTTTTATTTAAAGATAGGAAATTCCTCTGCCTTTTTTTCTTGATAAAATTCATTTTCGCTTTGTTTTCTTATTCCATTTTCCATTTTTATTTCTCTTGATGTATTTGTTTGAAGAAAAAGAAGGCAGCCATTTTGGAGACCCCTGTTTTTTTTATTTAAGGATAAGAAATACCTTTGCCTTTTAGCTTTTTTATTGTTTCTCAATAAGATTTATTTTAACTTGACACTTTGGTATTTCTTTTTCAATTTCTATTTTTCTTCCAATACTAGATGTATTTGTTCAAAGAAAAAGACCATTTTAGAAATCCTTGTTCATTTTTATTTAAAGATAGGAAATTCATTTGCCTTTTTTCTTTATTGTTTCTTGATAAGATTCATTTAGCTTTCTTTTCTTATTCATTTACAATTACTATTTCTATACTAGATGTATTTGTTGGAAGATGACAATGCCAACCATTTTAAGAGACATTTGTTCTTTTTTATTTAAGGATAGGAAATTCCTTTGCCTTTCTTTCATTATTGTTTTTCAATAAGATTTCTTTTAACTTTACACTTTGGTATTCCTTTTTCAATTTCTATTTCTCTTTCAGTACCAGATTTATTTGTTCGAAGAAGACAGCAACCATTTTAGAAACCCTTGTTCATTTTTATTTAAGGATAGGAAATTATTTTGCCTTTTTTCTTTATTATTGTTTCTTGATAAGATTTATTTTAACTTTACACTTTGGTATTGCATTAAAAAAATACGAATAAAAAAAAATTGCTTTAAAAAAATACGAATCAGTCACTGAATTTGTATTTCAATACGTCAGACCAAATCCTGAGTTACCTCCCTTATAGATGATGATGTAAGCTTTCTGATATTAAATTCGAGTTTTCCTTTGAAGTCATCGGAAATAAGAAAACTGTCCAAAATGCAGTAAAATTGAAATACGACTGAAACGAATTAAGTTACAGTGCGTGCATTAGATTTTCATTAGTTTTATTTTAAATTCATAACTTTTCGTATCCAAAAAGAGGACATAATGAATTGACAGAAGGTGGAGTGTAAAAGATAAATTTTTATGATTGATATTTTTTTTTTATTCATTTCACACCAAACAAGAAAAAAAAATTTTTTTTTTCAATTACCGTATATCCTCGAGTATAGTGTGACTTTTTTCTTTATGATCCGTTTTTAATGCCCAAAATAGTTGCACTATACACAAATAATATTTTTGAATAAGTTAAAAATCATACATTTTTCAGTAACTGGTTGTGTTATGCAACACATGAACAAAATTTGCACATACATTTTTGTTCCATACACATTTTGTTACAAAATCTTTATATAAATATTAAGAAATGCATGTATGGAATAATATGTGTATAAAATTATGGGATAGAGGTTGTTTAAAAAAAACAACCTGTCCCATAATAGTTGATATTTGTGAATTTTTTTTTTTTTTTATAAGCGTTTCACCCCGAGCAAGGCATGTCACTGCCACTACTGTGCAGGGGGCTACGTAGAGTGGAGAAAGGCTGGTTAAATATAGGAAATAACAGAGGGTGGGTGATAGGTGGGTGAGGATACCGAGAATGAGGGTTGGGTAGATGAGAGTGTTGTGAGAATAGTTGGGAGTTAGTGTGATAGGAGGTGTCTATTGACCCTACATTTAAACACCTGGAGATTGTAACTGTCGGGAAAGCAGAGTTGTGGAAGGGAGTTCCACAGGCGGGAAGTGCGAGAAAAGAAGCTGTTGGAGTAGAATTTACGGTTACATCTTATTTGTTTAACTGTAAGAGGGTGGGACCTAGTTGCTAATCTAGTATCTCGTGTAAATTCGTGCTTGGGCGGCACCAGTGATCTAAGCTCATCGGAGCAGAAGCCATGAAAGTACTTGTAGAAGAGGCACAGGGAAGCTACATCACGCCGGTGTGAGAGCGGCTGCAGCCGGTCTGCCAAGTCAGTATCAACCACGTTACAGATCCTCCTTTGTATTTTGTCAAGAAGCCCAAGGAGAGCAGCAGGGGCATCCGACCAGATATGGCAGCAATATTCAATACACGGGCGGATGGTAGATTTGTATATGTGCAGAATAGTTTCAGGTGGGAAAAATTTCCGGGCCCTGCACAGAGAGCCGACTTTCATAGCAAAATGAAATGTGTATACTAATCTAATAACTATTATGAAACAGAAGATATTCAGTTTTTAAACTGTTAATTTGTATTAGTTTTATTAATTGGTACACCGAGATATACTAAATATTTTCAAAATCTTGTCTGATGATTATTTTATATAGAGCACATTTAATATGGTAATGGACTAATCATTTCACCCTAAGCAAATGTTGTGGAGTAGCTTCACACACAAGGTTATAATTGTGCTAAGTTGGTTGCTAATCGACTTAACGCACCCAAAACGTTAGGGACTTGGTAATCTTTCACTGAAAGCTGACTCATTAGTATTCGGCTAACTACCGACTAATATCAACCGCCTAGTAGTTCTACTGAATTCTAAAGAACTTTTATGAACTTTCCAAGAACTTCTCAAGAACTTCTCCCGTTAACTTCCTGTTAGCTCTTATTAATATACGAGGGAGAGTTCATTATCTGAGGAATAGGTGTGTTTTCCCCATAACAGCAAGGCAGGACCACCACTGGTGCATAGGAGATTATAGTGAAAGAAAAATCGAGGTACAGGGGATTTTGAAGGAAGGATAAGAGATGGATGGGAATCAAGTAGATAGAAGATGACAATTGACGTTGCATTTAAACTTTTGGAGATTGCAGCTATCAGGAAAACAAGCAAATGGACGGGGGTTCCACAAACGACAAGTTCAAGAGAAAAAAGCTGTTAGAGTAGAAGTGTTTACATTTAACTATTTTGATGGTAAAAGGGCGGGACCTTGATGCCAATATAGTAGTACACGTAAATACGTGTGGTCAGGGAACTGGGGGTAAAAACTTGTCAGAGCAGTTGCCATGGAAATGCTTGTAGAAAAGACAGAGGGAAGCCACATCATATTGGTGAAAAAGTGACGGAAGGTGGGCTACCAAGTTAGAATTCTATTGCAGATCGTCCTTTGCATTTTGTCGAGAACCTCAAGATGAAGAACAGGATCACCCGACCGGATATGGCAACAGTATTCAATGCATAGACAAATGGTAGATTTGTAAATGTGCAAAATGGATTCTGATGAGAAAAAAAACTTCCTGGCCCGGTACAGTGACCTGACCCAACCTTCCTAGCAGTAGAGGAACTTCTAAGAAAAATTTGTGTGAATTTGCATTTCAGTAGCATAAAATTATATATGCACTTGACATTAGTGCAGTCCCCTTAATCCCCTGACCCATGACCTTAATCTTTTGACATTCAACTATAACCCTTGCTGAACTGAAATTTGTTCAACCCCTCTACCTCCCACCATTTCTTCCGTCAGTATTTCCAGAATGATGCCTCACCCAGATCCAGCATTAAAATTAGGATTTAAATTCTTAAAATTTTTTACTAACAATGAACATTAATGTTTTAATCCAATGGGGTCTCTATTCATACTCAGTAAATCATTATAAAGCTTGACATTTTCTTTATTTACTTTTTATATTAACTGTGATGAAAGGAGGAGCTCAGCCAATGTATTTCCATGAACTGTATATTCAAGGTCAAAGAGCTCTGCATGGCTCGTAAGCCAGTTTGGCCACCCCTGCACTATACACAGGCAAATTTTTTTTTCTGAAGTGATTAAAATTCATGCAAAAAAAATTTGGGAGTTGCACTATGCATGAAGTCAACTTAGACATGAGTATATACAGTAGATAAAAAAATTTTCAAAGAAAAAAAAAGCTAGTAGAAACATTGTCAAATCAAAAGATTCTATCACCTTTTAGTTTTTGTAATGTCAGCAGTGATAAATATTGATTTATTGGAGCTGAGAGATGTTTTCTCAACACTTTTTTTGGCGACAATGAACCCTCCCTTTTTCTTTTTTACCTGGCCAGAACATTCTTTCTCCATTTCATCAAATTTTACTTCAACAATCAATAATACTTGATATCTTTTCTGTTAACTGAAGAAAATGCAAAACAATTTTATACAGTGTAAGCCTGATATAAGAGAGTTGTCGGGACTGGATAAAAGTTCTCTTATATCGGGGTTGGGTCTATTTTATATACATTACCACAGGCTCTAATTTGGGAACAGATAAAAACCTCTCTTATATCTGGGTTTCTCTTATATCAGGGTTATACTGTATAAACATCACATATGCTGGTTTCGGTATGTCAGTTATCCAGAAAACCAAGCAGATATGGGTGTCGAGAAATGTCCAAGTGTTCTTCAATAGAGTAATTAAATCTTGATTAATGTTGAAATGTCTAAAAGTATATGGTAGCTTCATTTATAAGAGGGATTCAAGTTTGAACCTTGCCAGAGGGATAATTTTCTTTAAGACTCTCAAATGCACAGGCTGGTAGATTTACTGTTTAAAAAAACAAATCAGGGATGCCAACTTGGATACGTGTATTCATTAAATGTAGGATTGAACAGAATAGAACAAAGGTGATAATTTTGTCACCTCCGTACCATAATGCTTGTTATATTTTGTTTACAAAATATGTATACAAATGTAACAATTATTATGGGACAGAAGTAGAAAAAAATACTACCTCTGTTCCATAATGTGGTACATTTAATGTATAAAATGTGTATGTGTATAAAATTATGGGATAGAGGTGGTTTTAAAAAACAACCTGTCCCATAATAGTTGATACATTTTGTGAATGAAATGTGTATGCTAATCTAACAACTATTATGAAACAAGATATATGTTTTAAATAGCAATTTATGAAAGATTTTAGGATGATTTTTTGGAAAAATGTACTGCTTTGAATCAAATATTATTTATTTGATCCTCCGCCCGAGAAAATTCTGCCATAAATCTTTCCTCTCCTCTTCCTAACATAAAAAAAATAAAATAAAAACACCCTCTTCACTTCCAGCAACTAATTCCAACTTTTTCTCTTTATCCAAGTAATTGGACATTTCTTGGTCTTTCCACATAGAGTGGGATTTTTTCAACCCCCTCATCAGGGATTCATACTTGCTACCTTGTGATCATTTCAGGTGTGTTTCTTTTTGTTTTTGTTTGTTTTTTTTTAAAACTATTTTATAAAATGGTTTAATATCAACAATGAATTCCAGAATGCTGAATAAAACATTTTTTCTCTCTCACTCTCTCTCTCTTTTTATTTCAAGGTGTAGGGGTGGATTGGGGGGCGTCTGTATTTTTCAGTTTAGCTTCTTACATTTTCTCAAATTATTGAAGAATAAAAATTATTAGAAATTTTATTTTCTGAATAATTTTGTTTTTCATAAGTTTTGGGAATAAGTATTTCTTTGGTTTTGGGTGGGGGTCTGTTTTCCTGACTTTTCTATACAGCTTATTGCTTTTTCTCAGAAAATATTTAAGAAAAAAATTTGGTAAATTTTCATTTTAGGTTCCGAAGGGTTTTCCCCCTTCAAATTTATCCAAAACAGCATTATTTCTGTGCAAATGAATATGCTGAACTCAAATCAACAATTAGTTATTGAAGAAATTTACCTTTTTTGCTCTGAACGTCCAGAAAAAAATTGAACTACATTTTGTCTCCCGTAACTCTAACGCAGTCATGTAATTAACTGCTGAATGTCTGTCGGCGTAGGACAACAAATTTTGGTCTATTTTCGGCCAATTTACTTCCTTTACTGAAACTTCTGGCGATTTACTTACTGTAATGAAAGTAATACGCTATTGTATTTCTACGCGTTTTACTTTCATTACAGGAAGTAAATAGGTGGAAGTTTCAGTAAAGGAAGTAAATCAACCGAAATTTGTTGCCTATGCAGAACGTCATTCTGCAGTTAATTACATGACTTTGAGAGAGTTACGGGAGAGAAAAAGTGCGAGATATAGTTCTTTTTTTTTTTATGGACTTTCAGATCAAAAAAGATAGGTTTCTTCAATAACTAATTGTTGATTTAAGTCAGCATATACATTTCTTCTTCTTCTTCTATGTGCCCTGCCCTTCAGGACTTAGGCGATCATGGTTCTCCACGTCTCCCTGTCCTTTGTGGCTCTTAGTATGTTTGCTCCTATTACTCCTGGCAACCCCCGTTCTGTCATCCACCTGATCAGGCCCTGCAAATATGTTATCCGCTGCCTTCCTCTGTCTCTCTTTCCTTCTATCTGACCAGTCAGTATCAGGTTCTCCAGGCTCTCCTTCCTCATTGTGTGTCCCAGGAATTTCAGTTGTCTCTTCCTGATGCTCAGTATCAATTTCCTTTTGGTTGCCATTCTTTCCAACACCTCATCGTTGCTTGCATGCTCAGTCCACGATATCCGCAGCATCCTTCTGTAGAACCACATTTCCGCTGCTTTTAGTTTTGTCCTCATTTTCGATGAATATGTCCAGCATTCACTGCCGTATTGAAGAACTGACCACGTAGCAGTCCAGCACTCTCTTCTTTGTTTCTAGTGAGATTTTCCTGTGTGTTAGTATTTTGCTCATCTTCTGGAATGCATCCTTTGCCATGCCAATTCACCTTTGGATCTCCGTGTCACACTTTTCATCTTCTGTTAGAACACTTCCTAAGTATTTAAATTTTTGTACTTGCTTAATTCTGGTATCTCCCACCTGTATTTGGCATTTTAGGTTGTACCTTTTGCTGATGACTATGCACTCAGTTTTCTTAAAGTTTATTTGTAGTCCCTTTTTGTCACTCTCCACCGCTACCTTCATGCTATTTTGGATAAATTTGAAGGGGGAAAAGCCTTCGGGACCTAAAACAAAAATTTACCAAAAATTTTTCTTTTTATGAAATTACAAAAAGAATTTTTTTACAGTTTAAATTTTTTTTTCTTTTTTATGATTTTTATTTGTTATTTTGAAATCATTGCTTCTCCAAGAGGATGCAGAAAAGTAGCCTGAGCCACTTCACAAGCTCGGACCAAACACAAGATTTGGCAAAATGCTTCTTAGAATGGCAAGAACTTTTCAATTTTCCTATGTATATTTTTATTAACAATTGCAAAATATGTTTTTAAGATGAAAAATGTTTGCAAAAGTTTTTTTTTTTCTTTTTCCTTTTCTTTTTTCTGCTTCTTTTTTTATTTTCTCCTTTTTTCTATTCTGTATTCTTTTTATCTCTTTTATTTATTTTTATTTTTATTATTTTTTTTATTTTTATTTTTTTTTTTTGGATGATTTTCAAAACAATAAAAAAAATAAATCCCAATTGTCATTTTTATAATAAGGAAAATGTTTTGTTTGTTTTTCTCTTCTTCTGCATAACCATCCATTACCCAGTTGTTGCTTATGGCAGAAAAATTAAGTGATAAAAAAAATACAGTCTGTAAAATTTGTTATTTGATAAAATTCCAGTATTGTCTAAAATTTAATGCAAGTTGTCTTTCTTCCCATCTTTCTTATTGCTCGTTTGACACAATCTTAATGTCAGGGAGTTGTTATGCACATGAAAATACTTTTTTGTGAAAAAGTTGAATAATTTAAATATGTTCAATATCTAAATCTAATCTAAACTTATTTATAAATGAAAATTTGTGTGTGTGTGTGTGTCCCCGTTACCTATAGACTCCGAAACGGCTGAACCGATTTTCTTGAAAATTTACACAGTTGTACTATAAGCGTCTGCGAGTGCTCTTAGCTAGGTTTTGTGTGAAGGTACCCCCGATAAATATCGAAAATCGATAATCGAAAAAATTGGGTTATAGAAGGAGTGGTTCGATTTTAATCAAATTTGATACACTCATAGACAAAGACATAAGAAACGAGATTCAGAAGTTTCAAGGTTGCAGTTCTTACAATAGTGCAGAAAATCGATTCTATATATATATATATATATATATATATATATAAATAAATAAAAGGCAAGATGTTTGTGTGTGTGTGTGTCTGTTTATCTGCCTGTATGTTTATATTTTTTTCAGCCCTTTTATTTTAGTTTTTGCTTTGGGTTTGGCTCTAAGTAGATATAATTGTAGTTCTTAGTCTCAGCCAAGATACCATTTACTTGGAGGACTTATTTAGCCTTCAAAATTCAGTTTACAACGAAAATAACTTATTTGCTATCGATACCAGGAAATCAAAATTAGACTTACATCCATTCATTTTTCTTTCAGTCTACGGTTTTACTTTAACTGGAAATAACTATTGCTTTTTATTCTTTTGTGCCAACGTCCAAAGAGTCTGAGCTCCAGGACCATGGATTAGTTTTAAAGCTTTCATTACACCCGAGCAACGCCGGGCTATACTGCTAATTGTGGATAAAAATAATAGAGAATTTTATATAGCATTGTTGATAAGATAGTGAGGGTCACAGTCGGGCTCTAATTGCAGGGATTCAGAGGTATTATACACAGGTCTGGAACTGAGCTTCTCTAAAAGAGAAGTCAATCATGTGTGTCCAGACCAGCTTTCAAAAGACTTGGCAGTAGAAATCACTTTTGATTGTTTGATAATTGCCTAACAGTCAATAATGGATGATTCTATGAATATCCCATCATACAGTAAGCATGATCTTTGGTTGAAGTCCTCTTGGTTGTTCATCAGGTCTGTTTCCTTGACTTATTCACTGATAACACATACTATGAATCATTTACCATAATATTAAGTCAGTAATAGTAATTAATGGGGGATCATTTTATTACTTCATAACAATAGAAAATCGGTCCCCCACTTTGTGCCCAGTAGAAGACTTAATTATGTTTTCATCTATTATGTTCAGTTAGTTAAGTGCCATACGTGATACATGCTTGGGCGATCATGTCTCGAAAGAGACATGACTGACTGGGCAGAACATTATCCCGCAGTAGGTTGCCATTGCTTTCTGCAGTAGACTGGTTGCCAACCAAGGCTATAGAACCCTATCTGTCCTGTTATTTGACCCATAGCTGGAGGGAAGAGATGGATTAATACCTTTCCCAAGGGTATTTGCACGTATATGATTGCAACGAATTCAACTGGTATTCGAACGCGGCTCTTCGATTTCTCATTCCGAGTCGATATCCACTGGACCACAATGCACATCCTCATAGTAACAAGCCTATCCAAAAGGAGCACTTAACCTTGGAACACTAACCATTAAAGTTACACCACTACTAACCGTAGGTATATCATACCCGATTTTGAAAATATCAAAAAAATATTAAATATAAATCTTTATTTGAAATATTTTACATGCAGGCACTTCAAAATTTGTACTTTGAGTTAACATTAATAGGAACTGAAAAAAACATTATTTAGGTAGGAAAATCAGGTACTGAAAATTTAATTAAATTGTAATTAAAAATGGCGTCATTTGTGCTAGGTACTATATACCCATTGTTAGTGTTTTTCGGTTAAAGTTTTCCTGTAAGCAGTGGTTTGCAACAATCGGTGCATTGTTGGTGGTTCACTAGGGACAGGTCTTGCAGGATCCATTTTCTAATCACTGAAACCTGTTTAATCCTTTCCAATCTGCGTAGTACTGTCCTATGACTAACATTAATTTTATCACTGAGTTCCCTAGCCATAGTGGCAGGGTTTGTTGTTACAGTAGCTTCCAATTCCTCTGAATTGAGTTTTTGAAGCAGTAAGGAGATGGTTAATATTTCTTTAATTTGGCCTTGTGTCATGCATAACCAAATCCCCTACAGCTTACAGATTATTCAGAATTATTCAAAGGTTATCATCATGTTAAAGTAGATATTTATTCATTTATTTTTTTAATCGTATCACCCTGAGCAAGGCGGTAACGCCACTGATGTACAGGGGGCTACATAAGAGTGAAAAGATTGGGAAAGAGAAAGCTGGAAACCACATCCTAAACAGGGAACAAGGGATGAGACACTTCACCTGTTCAAAAGACGTGGGTGGAGTTTGAACCGGGCGATAGTTTAGTCTGTCTACTCCAATTTATTAATAGGAAAGAATAACAAGAATTCGTAGAAGTTTATGTTCAATGAGAAAGTTGAGGGTATCGAATTGAAGAAATGTTCGTAGTAGCAGTAATTCTTTTGGAAAGAGTTCATGCATACTTATGTATGTATGACTGTTTGGTCGGAATGTCTTTGGATGGAGAAGAAAAAGAAGTAAAAGGAATCAGCACACAAGAAAGAGGACAATGTGGGATGTGATCTTATGTCCGGGTTGACTTGAAGTTTCTGCCTTGCTACATTTTAGCTTGTTGTCTCTCCTGCTTCCATGTGAGACTGACTGACTGATGCTGACCGGAGCCTTTTATAGTAATTTAGATTTTTTGCACTGGATCGCAAAAGTCTTTTTAGTCTTGCAAATCGCTCCCAATGGTCAGAAAACCAACTTAACATCTACTCGCGAAATCTGGTTTTGACTTTTTCTGTAAGCACGAGGTCAATCCTTTTTCAATGCGGCAAAACCAGGTTTTCACACGTCATTGTGAATTTTTCTAAAAGTGAAGAAGAAAGTTGATTTTAATTCTTAATTTCCTATCTACTACATCCTTTAAGGCATCTCATTCTTTAAACTAAGATTCTCAGTTTTGAAACTCGAAAAACAACTTCCTGCAACTTTGATCCAGTGTTCTTATGCATCAATCTTATAGATAAGGGGTTGGCAACCTTTTGGAGAGTGAGGGCCAAAAAGCTATGTAGAGCCATGGAGGAGGAGCCAAACAGTTATGGCTCCAGTGTCATGGAGGAGAACCATGTTATTAAATATGTGAATAAATTTTCTATGTGTTTGAAGAAAGCAAGGATTCAATATAATTTAATTGTATTTAAACAGTATCACTTATTTTACTACAAAAAACAAAAACCTTTTAAAAATAGCCTTGCTGTGTTTTTTTTTAACTGCCCAAACATTTTCTTATTTCATAAATTTTATGAAAATGTTTGTTTAAACAAGTTGGAGAAGCATTTTCATATGTTGAAAATTTTCATAATAAAATAATAATTACATTTAAATCGTGTGAACATAATTCCCCACCATCACCAAAAAGAAAAAATATATATATATATATATATATATATATATAAGGGTACATTAACTAAAAGTTAAAAAAAAATTATAAAATGCATAAAAATTGATTTTATATACAATTTTGAAATGATTTAGAAATTATTTTTGATAACTTTTGCCCTGGAAAATGTATTTTGATTTTTTTCTTGTTTTTATTTACAAAATAACTCTACCAGGAAGTGAAAAAATTCAGAGTTGAAGAAAATATTTCTCAATCTGATAAAAAAGCAGGTTTCTAAAGCATGAAAAAAGGAAAATATCTGATGGGAATTTTGTTAAAAAAAAAAAAAATTACATCTTAAAAGTAAATGTTTCATAAATCTGTATTAAAAAAAAAATTCCATTAAAATCAGTTGAAAACACTATTTTATATTCATTTAAAAGTGCCCGCTCACAAAAGCAATTTCACAGAAAAAAATGAAAGTGAGGCTATATGCTAATTTTGGTGATCCCTACAAATAACAAATAAAAGTAAAATATTCTCCAGGTAAAAAGAAATAAATTTTTTAATTTCGACGCAATATATTCAGACTATCAACTGTCACTTTGGTTTTGTTTACCTTTATTTATATCGTGTCCAGAGTTAGGTAGCAGGGTGGACAAGATTCACTCGAGGGCCAGATGTGGCCAGCAGACCACTGTCATAGGGGCACCAAATGGATTTTGATGCCACACTTGCATTAACCTCTTTATGAAACTCAAAAAAAAAAAAAAGTGGGTGGGACAAGTTAAAAGTCACACTCTGTGTAGACTCTTAAGGTAGAGGCTCATCCCTTGTTCCC
>JBBBDQ010001254.1:5725000-5875000 GCA_037127315.1 Ascarosepion bandense
TAGATTAAATAACAGATTGGATTATATAGCTTTGGTTGGCAACCAGTCTATCACAGAACGTAATGGCAACCTACTGCAGGGAAAATCTGCCTTGTCAGTCATGATTTGAAAGAGACATGATCACCCAAGCATGTATCACATATGGCACTTAACTGACATCTTCCAGCTTGCACTTGAGAAATATTAAAGAGAATATGCAGGGTTCATGCCTTTGTTCTCCTTTATAGGTGAAGCCCCTGTGATATGTTATGCTTTAGATCAGTGATTGCCAATCTTTTGAACTTCTGAACCACTAAATGTATAATTTTAAATTTGGTGGACCACTAATACAAAAGGTAAATACGTTTATATAATAATCGGAAAACTTTTATTAATTTGTTGTAATGCAGCCATTAAAGGTAACAAAATTATAGTGTAATCTAAACTTATTTATAAATGGAACTTTGTGTGTGTGGGTGTGTGTGTCTGTTACCTATAGACTCTGAAACGGCTGAACCAATTTTCTTGAAAATTTACAAAGTTGTACCATAAGTGTCTGCGAGTGTTCTTAGCTAGGTTTTGTGTTGAGGTACCCCCGATAAATATCGAAAATTGATAATCAAAAAAATCGGGTGATAGAAGGCGTGGTCTGATTTTAATCACATTTGATACACTCATAGACAAAGACATAAGAAACAATATTCAGAAGTTTCAAGGTTACAGTTCTTACAATAGTGCAGAAAATCGATAATATATATATATTGTCATTCGCAGACAGATCTGTTTCGCTGTATCACAGCTCATCAGTATGGTTAGACTCCGATTGCTATACAACCCAGGCTCGAAACCCGACCGATTTGGCATCAGTCGGCTACTCTACCCCTGGACCACGGGGCATTCGGTATATAAGGCAAGATGTGTGTGTGTGTGTGTGTGTGTGTGTGTGTGTGTGTTTATCTGTCTGTATTTCCTTTATACAAATCCACAATTTTTATCTGTCTGTATTTCCTTTATACAAATCCACAATTTTTATCTGATTCTCACCAAACTTTGCACAAATATTCTTTTGGCTGAGTCTGAGCTCCAGGACCATGGATTAGTTTTAAAGCTTTCATTACACCCAAGCAACGCCGGGCTATACTGCTAGTTATTTAAATAAAACAAATAGAAAATTTGAAGTTTATTCAAGTATTACACATTTTTAGTGTGATATTTGTTCTTGTTTGTTTGAAATCAGTTTGTGAATTTTTGGCTCCAATGATGTCACTGCAAGACAGCTGCGTTTATTTCAAGCTGAGACCAACTTTTAATTCCTGTGTCAGACGAAAATGTCTTTTTGCACAGATATGTTGTTGCATCATAAAAATTGAAATGTCCTAATTTTTCTGCAGACCATCAAAAACTTTGCATGGACCCCCAGTGGTTCGTCGGTTGGCAACCACCGCTTTAGATCACTCAGCCACAGAAATCACAGTTCAACAAGATTCTATTTACACTGTTCGAACTATTATCATCTCTGCTGCCATGTTTACATTGTACACTCCAGCCTTCTTTAGATGCTAGGAATTTCGAACTGAACCCTCTATTACGATCACTGGGTTATATCGTTGTCATTCCAAGTGCAATGCTACTTTTGGTAGCCATGTAGTTATCTCCCTTTAACTCTTCTAAGTTATTTGTTCACCACTGCTGTAGCTTGGTATTGAACTCACAACTCTTTGGGTTAAGTCACTAGAACTAACCAACGTCTATATCCACTGGGCCAGGTGTCTTTGAGGATGTCAAAGAAAGGAAGCTGCTGGAGTAGAATTGACAGCTGCATTTGGTTGATCTAACTGTAAGTGGGTGGGACCCAGTTGCCAGTCTGGTTGCACCAGTGACTGAAGTTCTTCAGAGCAGAAGCCATGGAAATATTTGTAGAATAGACAGAGGGATGCCACATCACACCGGTGAGAAAGTGGCTGGAGTCGAGCTGCCAAGTTGAGACCTATCACATTAGAGATTCTTCTTTGGAGCCTGTTACGAACACTGAGATGAATAGCAGAGTTTCCTGACCATACATGACAACAGTATTCCATGCACGGACGGATGATTGATTTGTATATGTGCAAGATGGATTCAGGCGGAAAAATAACTTTCTGGACTGACACAGTGACCCAACCTTCCTAGCAGTGAATTTAGCTATTGACTTAATGTAATGATTCCACTTGAGGTTGGAAGATAGGATAAGGCCGAGGAGGCACAATATATTGCTCTCAGGGAGACTCGCTTAGCTCACGCTTATGGGGGTCAAGAGAGGTTGCTTGTGATGGTTGACAGCTATAGAAAAAATCAATCCAATAAATCCTTAAAGAAAGGTCTATCACTAAAGCCTACACCAATAACCTTACTTAACACAATAACCTTACTTAAATACAAAAATATTCCATACTAGAAAAATCAAAATTAAATAAATGGCTCCCAAACTGGAAAAAGAATCAAAATTCATACATTCAAAATCAAGATTAAATATACTACTTGAGAATAATTATATCATACACAAAAATAAACTGTAAGCACATGTAAGATCTAACCCTACAATCACCCCCCAAAAAATACTGGGAATTTGAATAAATATTTTTATTATTATAAAAGATAAAAAATGCTACAGAAAAATCGACGTAATAAATCCTTAAAATAAGATCTAATGCCCGCAAAAATATCTAAATAAATAAAATATATAAAAAATTAAAAGAAATAAATAAGATTCCAAATGATAATTTATAGAAAAAAAAAAATTAAAAGAAAAAAACCGACCCTCTAAACTTAAAAGTGTTGTTTTTGAAGCATTGAAATTTACAAGCTACTACTTACCCCAGTCCACCACTGAGTGTAAATCCTTCTCAAAATCAGCAGCGAGGTTATGTTTGTCCGCCTCGTCAGATTTCTTATTGATGCAGGAGTAGATTGTGGTATCATCTGTGTAGATGCATACTTGGGACTTGATCCTGTCTGGGAGATTATTTATGAAGATCAGGAAAAGTGTCGGGCCTAGGATAGAGCCTTGAGGGATTCCAGCATTCGTGCAGTAGGTTGTGGAGGCATGCCTATTCAAGACGACCTTCATTATGCGGTTAGATAGGAAGGATTGAATCAGATCAAGCAAGCATCCGGTGATACCATAGCCCTGTAGCTTGCGTAGAAGGCTGGCATGCCAAACCCTATCAAAAGCCTTGGAGATATCCAGGGCAACAGCATGAGCCTCGCCAGACTTATTGTGGGCCTGGGTAACAAACAACTATAAATAAGGAACTTCAACACAAGAACTTTAAAACTCATTCATGCTGAAAAAAATGTTGTTATAAAAACATGAAAATATTTATCATTTTTATATTTGAAAATGTTTCTTGCCTTTTTCTTTGTTGTGAGTTGATTCAAATCTGCAACAAATTAACATTACCTCATGAAATATTTGACCAATCAGAGAAAACTTAGACCCTATGTTTCTCAAATTTACTTTTGTGGAAAAATTTCTTATAAAGCCCAAAGATTTGTAATGAACAAAACAAGTTCTAGTTTTAAAAATTCAAATGCTAAGCACCAACTTTTTTGATTTTGTTAGAAATAAACAAATTTTCTTGAATTTACAAACTTTGCTTAGCACAAAACTCGCAAAATTTCACACCTCAATGCGAAATGTTTTCAGTCAATAGAAAACTAGGAAACATCTAAAAACAAAATAGAAAGTCCAGAATCACATCTGGGAGTGAATTCCCAAATGACCTTCACAAGCGAAATAAAAGACAGAGCAAACTTGACTGTTGTCAGAGAGTTAAGATGATGAGCGTAATTAACACGTACCCTTGACAAACATCAAGCAATTGCTATTATTGTCTCTATCTTTCTCTCTCACTTCTCACTTTCCTTTTCACCATTTACCCTGAGTGATAACTTCAAGGTACTCCTACCCAACAACAAACGCTCATACATACATACATACGTTCCTGTCTACGTACACATAAACTCACTCTTGCAAGGACTACTACGAACTCTTGATGCCCTTAACTTCTTAAAACTGGTTCTCAATGAACATTAACTTCTACTAATTCATGTTATTCTTTTCCATTAATAAATTTCTATTTAAACATATAAAAGGTATGCTTTTTATTCTTCCACACATTCCAATCTCTAACCTTCTGATGATAGCAAATAATCCGAAGTTGTTGGGAGTTCAGTTATGTATGACACAATGTCAATTCAATAAACATTAACCATCTCTCTACTTCTACAGATTTTGACTTTCAGATAACAGAGTTGTAACTATGTCTAAGCCATTCAAACACAAGGGAAGACTTGGCTACACAATTTTTCACTCCACTCCAGTGTGTGCTGAAAGAAATATGTATCAGAAATTTTTAATGAATCATCAACAACAAAAGCAGGAATGATCTGTGAATCTTTGCTGATGATAAAATTAAGGTGATTTCGGTGCAAACTGTTGTTGAGTTTACTCTGTTCAATATTAACAGGACAAGGAAAAAAATGACACATGACATAATATAAACAATTAGGAAACATTTTATTACACAATATACAATAAACAATTGCAAACAAAGAGTGGTGTTTGCAATTCAACTTATCTGATTGAAGTGAAGTCCTTATAACTTGAAGCAATATATTCTCTGGTATCTTGGATAAGGTCCATTTAACATCAGATATAGATGACCCGACTGTCTTGGTCCAAATTTGAGTCCAAAAGAGAGAGAACTAGAAGATTCATCTGTTGGTGCTAATTTGGTAGAGGCCTGTGAAAGGTTGAATCCCACACTGCCTGGTCAAGGCCTCCTCTATATTATATAGTAATATAGAGGAGGCCTTGGCCTGGTCCAATAAATTAAATTCTAGAAAATTGTTTAGCAAGCAAGGGAAGTAACTTGCCTAAGCCAAAAGTTATAAATTTCTTTTATAAGTCTTTTCTCCACTAAAGATTTTATGGTGAATCAATTAATAAAACCTTTTTAACTCAAACAAAAACTAACATTACTTTATTTTTTTACTCTTCTTAATTTATGTATAGACACATGATTTTTAAAATTTCTATTTTATTATTGTTTGAAATTCGACTGTTAATATAAAATAACCTAGACAATTGGCTTTCCTATACTGTATTCAATATTATTCAATATCCTCATCTCTCAGACTAAAATTTATTATAACTGATCCATACACTAAAATATTTGAAGTGTTTAGAATGTATTGAATGCCATATTCTGAATTTTTATATTGCTGTATCAAAAAATGATCCTCTTGAAATAATGATATTTTTTTTTGCAAAAGCAAATTATATTTTAACATATTTTCATAGAAACAATTTAATTGCTGATTGTAGAGTAGTTCTTTTATTTGCTTATTTATTTTATTTTCAAATAATTACCATATAAAATCTATGAATAGAAAGTGATCTGGTGGAAATGTCTTTGTGTGTGTTCATTTCACGTCGGGTAGTCGCCAATTTATAGTGGGTTATTCTGACGTGATCCGAACACGACTTTAAAATTTGTTTATGGCAAAGATAAAAGTGCTTAGATTGTGTGGAATGTTCATTTTGAATTTTCCACTCCTGTGGTCCGTAAGTCAGTAAGTTGGTTTTGTGAGGAAACGGTCTTTGGATATCTGTACAGCGGCTGTTAAAATTTGTGGCATGGCAAATAATAATGCTGAAAGAGATTTAGGCTTAGGAATGTGAGGAGCAGACGTATGTGAGGAATGTCTTTGAAGTAGTTGCTCCTTAGGTCAGTAAGTACTTTTGAGACAGGGGAGAAGGAAAGAGGCAAGCGTAGTAGCCGCTTGACTTAAGTCAAGGGGATATTAATTACACTCTTCTCCTTGGTCTCTGCCTGGTCTCTCTGTCTGTTGGGGTCTTGTCTGTATCCACTTTTTATATCTGCTTTTGGATCAAAAGCAGCTTGTTTTGGGATTTAACACTTGTTTTGGTTGGTAAATAAAAATTTGCGTAGGCTCGCGAAATGGAAATTTGATATTTGATTAATTTTTATTTTTCAATCGGAACATCTGTGTGAACTTGGATGCGCAACAGCGACTTTTGTTCATTTGCTTTTTGGTCGGTATAGAGCAAACATTCGGTCCCTCACTTTTGCTCGGTCGGTATCACCACAGTGACACGAAATGAAATTTCATGGCAGTCTTTTACAAATATATATATAAAAAAAACATCATTTAGGAATTTTCAGAAACGTTGTTTCAAAGTTTAATTAAGACTATATTTGAAATATAAAGTCAGATTAGAAAAAAAAAATTATATCACTATATATAGTTAACACATGTTAAGAATAAGTTTTTGTAGTTTTCTTGCTTTTTTTCAACATGAATATTAATTACTTATTTAAGATTACGAAAAAAAAGGAAAAAAATATTTTCTTTAATGGTATTAGATGCGATTATAATGTATTTTTTATATATTAGCTTTTTAAAATACAAATTATTCAATTAATAATAATAATAATAATAATAATAATAAAAAAAAAAAAAAAAAATTAAATTTAACTCAAGAGAATGTCAATTGGGGAAATTTTAAATCAAACACCGGCGGAAGTTAATCTTCAAAGAAAAAAAGCGAAAAAAGAAATTAGCCGCTTCTTCCCATAATTCATTGCGAGTCGCCATTAACAATGGCGCATGGTTGGAAATATTGATCATGAGAAAGGATTGTGTTATTATTTGTATTCTATTGCTTTTCTGAAAACGCCTAAATGTTTTTTGTCTCGGATGCACTAGTCCATTAAAGAGCCATTTAACCGTCGAATCAATTTTTGCTGCTTGTTTTTTTTTTTGGTTTCTTTTTATAACCTCGTCGATGTGAATCTTGCCTTAAAAAAAATGCATCTTCAAAGTTCTTGGAGTTTTCGACCCTTCTTTTTAAAAAAATAAATAAATAAAAGAAAGGGATCAATTAAAATAATATTTTTACCTATTTATTTATTTTTATTTTATTTTTTCATTTATATTTTGGCTCGCTTTAAGCGTGAATATCTGGATTATAAAAGGAAGAGTCATTATTAATAATAAAAAAAGAAAAGACATTTATTTCTCGAAAAGGATTTTAAATACATTTTTGCGAAGTACAAATTAAAAGCATGGATCCCACGACACATTTTACTTTGTCCGCGGGGCTGGCCACACAACAGCAGGTAAACATTTTAAATTACTCACAATGTGATTATTATTAAAAAATGACATGACATGTTTATTGATTAAATTTTTTTCTTTCCTTTCTCTTATCCTATAAAAAATTGAAATTGTTTCCTAGACAAGTTTATTTCATAGCGTTAAAATATTTCGATTTATTTATGTTGGTGATATTCATCTGACCTCATGGTCACAATAATTTAGCCTACCTCCTGTGTCCTGTTCGTTTTTTTTTTGTTTTTTTTTTAAGGGGTCAATTTTTATTTAAAATTTAAGTGTAGTAATTGTTCATTAGCTTCACTTTTTCAAAGCATAAGCTGAGCTTCAAGAAAACTTTTTTCCGATTTTTCCTTTATATACAGTACACTTTGACATTATTCATTTTCAGTGGTTTGGTTGGAACTTCCTTGTACCGTTTTCTTTTCCTGAAGAAATTCATTGTCCGCCTTTTGTCATGGCACTATGATTAATCTGTTTCGATTAAACACTGCAAATCAGTAGGATTTCTCATCGCATCTTTGAAAACTTTGTAAAAATAATTCTCATCAGACCTTTCCAAAATTCTGTCCTTTGCTAACTCACGGAAAAACTTCAATTCTTCAAAGTTCATAACATGGAAATTATTTTATCTTATTATTCAAATAAAAAATATTCTTATAGGTTACATTAACTAACCAGCAAAATCACGATCCTAATCAGAATCCATTACAAACTTACCACAAGAACTTATCCATCATCATTCCATACAACATGTACCACAATATAACCTAAAACTCTTTTAAAAGATTTAAAATGTTTAATAATATAAAAAATTGCATGATAAAGGTGAAAGAAAATGAACCCCCACCAAAATAAACAGAAAAAAACAAAAAACAAAAAAACAAACAACTAAAAAATAGAAAACTTTCAAACTAAAAATAAACAAGTGGTAATAAAAAATTAAAAAACGTATCTTTCATGTGGCTTAAAAGCCACATGAAAGCTACGTTTTCTTAAGCCTGAATCTCTGGGGTACCTAGTCAGAATTTTTCTAGCTAGTCAAGCTTGCTAAACATTTTTGCACTGTATCGAAGAATCCTAATTCTTACGGGAAATCGAATTTTAATAGTTTTTTTTTTTACTTTAAATGTTGTTTATTTAATGTATGTTTGTTCGTCCAATTCCAATACCTAGGGTCTACTACTGGAGTTTAAAAATAAGTATCCAGAGTAAAGGGTCTACCGGCGTAAAATTTGCGCTTATTTTGAAATTCAACTCTTCTATTTTCTCTAGAAGACTTTATGGGGGGAAAAAAGCCACTATGTTTGCAGTTTGCACCATCAGTCTCCTGTTTTTGCATACCCATTTTACCCCAGTAGACCCTTTGAAATGTTATTCTTGCATTTGGTATTGTATTGATGACAAAACTATTTCCAGATATATTTCTTTTTACTCCCTGTTTCTAAGGATATTATTAATTTCTGCTAACTCCAACCACAAGTCCATTGGTTTATTGGAGATAAATTGCATATATTATTACAATACGTAATTAAATATATATATATATGTTTGTTTTTTTAAATGGGATGGACATTTATTGTCAATACATGAAATAACTCTAAATAACTAATTTAATTATTTTGAAAATTTAATGATAATCCATCAAAATTCAATAACACTTAAAACAGTAACACTAAAAAACACGACCTTGTCGGTCGATTAATAATAAAAAACATTGATTTTTAAAAACAACGTTACGTTAATAATCTTTTTTTCTTTTAATTGCGGATTAATTTAATTCACATTAATATTATTAAAAATGTGATGTCGAAGGAATGTGTACCAACAGTAAAAGAGTAAAGTGCATATTGAATCAAATTTTACTTTCAGTAGGCCCTAAAAGATTCGGTAAAAAAAAAAGGTGTATAATTTTAAATACTATATCTTTTTATTTTATAGGAAAAAAATATTGGTTGAGTGGTACAATGTAGCCTACTAGGTACTGTAACTAGAAATATTTTTTGCGAAATTTTTTTCATTAGATTTTTTTTTTACCAGGATCATTTTTATTTTTAATTTTTTTTTATCTCCCTCCGGAAATATATACTTTACCACGTGATTTCTTTAAACAAAAATGTTTGTAATGAAATAACCAAACAAATAAAAAAAAATATATATATATATATATATATATATATTTATTAAGAAATTCAAAATGCTTTTTTAAAAAAATTATTTAGTATCGATTTAAAAGATTTCGATATTTTAAAAAAACCATGATTAAATATTCTTTCGTATATAAATTTTAGTAATTAGATTAAAAACAAATGAAAAAATCTAGCGTGTGGCAATGTCGCATGATACCTATTTTTATTTTCCAATTTGTGCCACTTCACCAGATGTATAGATTTTTAAAGTTTTTAAAAATAGGATAAAAATTACGAATTTTTACTGAAATATTAATTTAATTACCTACTCTTCAAATTGGTGAGGTAACACTTTTTCACACTATTGTAGTTGAGATAGATTTTCCTTTTTAAAATTTACTTCCGAATGTTTTGTTTTTTACAGTTCACTTAGTGAAAGAGAATTCGGAAAACTTTTTTTGTATCTAGTAAAAAGGAAAAGGAAACCCAATCCGAAACAGGAAGCAAGGGATGAACGAAATTTCTCCTCCTGTTCAAAATAACATCCGAGATAGGGCCATAAATCTGTGTCTAAGACTAGTTATAAGATTTTGAATGCTGATAAAAAATGAATACGTTTAAGGATAAAGATGTTTACTTGGGGAATTTGTGTAACATGGTCGTTTCCCACTTGGTCTCATCCTTCAAACTCAATGTCGCGTCCGATACTGTGAAAAAAAAAAAAATAAAATAAAATTATCATTACTTTATTCTTCAGTACAGTAGGTATAACAATTTTTTAAAAACTAACTGGATATCTGAACATGAACAGGGAGGACTACTAACTAAGGAGAGGAGAGGAGACGAACATTGTTAAAGTTTATATAGGAAGTTGTGAAGAGCTACGATGATGTACAACTTGAATACATTTGAAAAATAAATTTAAAAGAAAAAGAGGCTGTAGAAATCTAGGACTAAGTTCATTAATTATTTTTATAATTAAAATAAAAAAATCGTTATATTTTTTATTTTAAGAGAGACACTAAGTACAAACACGTACCTCTCCTCCTCATGTCTATGTTAAGTTAATTTTCTGTCAATTTATACTGGATGTCAAATTCCTTAAAAGGAGTGGCTAAAATCCTTTCTCTTTTTTGTCTTCCCCAGGTATTATTGTCCTCTTACAAAGAAAATAAAAAGCAGATTCTTTTTGGTATATTCTTCGTAATAAATCACATGTTCCCATAAATGGTTCCTTTTTTTTTCACTGAGAAAATCCTTTCGATGGAGCCAACTAATTAAATTATTTCAATTAGAGAGAGTCTATTGTTTGAGTATGGACTAAAGATTCATAAAATTATTTTCATGAATTATGTTTTGATTGTACCTCCAGTCCAGATAGAGCCCTATAAGCGGACCAATTATCACTAATGGTCGTAAAAGAGAGACGTAGAACTTTGTTTATGACTGCTTCTCTAGCTAGAGGTCTTCTCAATCAATAAAGAACAAATTCTACAAAGTTTTTTAAATTCTTTAGAATTTCTTTCTTTCTTTTGAGGATGCACCCGGCCGTGGTTTTCACCTCTAATAGTCAATGTTTGTTGACCAATCTTTTTTTTCTGGGCTATCAATTTTATCACCACTGTTTTTTGTTTTGTTCAGTTTTTTTTTTATTGATAGCAGCACATGTCCTTACAAAATTTAAACCAGTCAACTAGCTTGCTTCGAGTAAGTCATTTAAAAAAATCAACCATTCGACTCGGCATCCCATCAAACAAAGTGTAGAGTAAAAAAAATGTGTAAGAATAACATTTACAAAATTACTTTCATTTTTGAACATGGTAATACGGTAATTCAGATTAAATTCGTTTGATAATTTTATTTTCCATTATTTTTGTAAGGCCCAAGATCGAATAAATTTTGCTTTGTCTTATTATAACAACGTCAACGAAGATGATGACAGAGAAATAAAATCAGTAGATTTCTTAGGTAACCAAAATTAACCGGCAACTTCTATACCCCATTTTGTCAGTATTTTCACAAAAGCAAAAAGATATTTTTTTGACCGGCTAGCCGGCCGGGCAAATGATAAAGGAGACATTTTTTTAATCGATCACCGTTTCTAGACTTTGTGTTGTCTCCTGTGTCTGGCATCATGAATTTTATTATTATTTACTTTGCTTTTCACGCCTGTTAATAATCGACGTCCTAGTCACTAATCAGTGAAAATGAAAATTGTTTTATAACTTAATGCTTCAATTAGTTAGGAAGGTGATAATGTTGCTTACAGATCATATTTATTTTTATTTGAAAGTAGAATGAACGAATTCGAATTCGGAACTGAATATTCATCTTCGTTATCAAAATTTCGGCTGCTAAAATCTCCGGTCTTTTTCGGGCTTTTTTTTTTACGTTCGGTTACCTATTTGGAAATATATTAACAGAAACTTTTATTTAGCTACCTTTACAAAAACGATACGTAACGTTTACAATGGATTTTTAACATAAATCTTTCTTTAAGTTTTTAGATTTGATAGAACAAACAAAAAATACTATGCTGCTGTATTTCATAACTAATTTAAATTTATAATAAATTTAAATTATAAAATGTAAGTCTCTTTAAAAAAAAATCTTCCAAAAATAAAATACTTTTCAAAACCGAAACTTTATTTGAGAAATATTAGCTGATTTAAAAGTATAATTTGATTTGAAACGACTAAACACTACAGTACACTAGTGACTACAGAAATACTTTTTTTTTTAATGGCTTGTTTATTTCTTTGGGCAGCTTTTTAACAACTCTGACAGATTTTTTTCTACGATGGCTTTAACTTTAAAAAATAAATGAGGAATATGTGAGCACGTTTTAAGTACTCTGTAATCTTAAAAAAATCTTATTTCAAATCCGATTAATTACACTTTAAATCATCTATTCCTCAAATAAAATTTCAGAAAAGTATATTTTATTTTGAAAAAAAAAAATTTTAAAGAGTAATGAAAGACGACTAAAAAAAAAAAGGGTTTTAATCAGTTATTTTAAAGTAAAAAAAGAAAACCTTTTTCCAGTCAGTTTAAATTAGTTTTGAAATACATCACAGTATTTTGATTATTGGACATATTGAAGTTAATCTAGCTTTAAGTTACTTTATGTTGCAGGCTTGGGATACGAGATTTTTTTACTACATCCTCCATATTCTCTTGATCTTTTTCCCACTGATTATCATTTTTTAAGCACTTAAGCACGTGGTAAAACTTTTAGGGCCAAACCAGAGGTGAAATCAGCTTTTATATATTCTGTTGCATAACTTTTTTATCAAGGAGAAATAAATCATTTTGTGACATCGATAGCAGAGGTTCATAGATGCTCAATGCTTGTTTAACTAGTTTCAACATTTCTCCAGTTAATTTTTCAAGATAAAAATTATGTTTCTGAAATGGGCCATTACTTTTGTTTGTAACTACCTAATATAATAATCCAAGAATAAGTTCATTTAGAAAAAAAAAAGTTTTACGATACTGATGGACATGGATGAGATCCAAACAAATTCTCAACTGAAGTTATCTTATTTTTAGTTTTTTTTTTTTTAACTGTCAATCAAGTTTATCTCAGGCAGTCAGTTAAGTGCCATACGTGATACACGCTTGGGCGATCATGTCTCGAAAGAGACATGACTGACTGGGCAGAAGATTATCCTGCAGTAGGTTGCCATTGCTTTCTGTGGTAGTCTGGTTGCCGACCAAGGCTATAGAACCCAATCTGTCCTGTTATTTGAGTAAAAAATAACTGATCACAAATAATTACTTTTACTACTGTCTTAACTGACAATGGATATATAGGGTGTGGCAAACAAAAGTAACATCCTTTTTTTATTTATTAAATTTTATTGAACAAAAAACTAAATGACAATAGTTTAAGAAAATTTATAAGTATTGTCACATCAAAACAACATGATTTGTTATGATTAACAATCAAAAATCAAATCAACATGTTCAAAAGACTTCCTCATGTTCAATACAAAACTGAATCCCATCAGCAACACTTCTACAAACCATTTGACACATTTCTTCATTAATTTTCCAAATGATTTATAAGAAATGGCTTGTTTTAAATCATGATTTGGTTTCAGCCTGTGAGCAAGATGTTTCATACATTTCACAAAAGAATGTCTGATGTTAAGGTCTAGTGATCTTGATAGCCACTCAGTTGCTTCACATTATCCTGTCCACCTTTTTTTGGAAAAAAGTGTGTGTAGAGGGAAGTTGTTACTTTTGCCACACCTGGTATGATACAATTTTAGAATAATCATGATCTACAGATTTATTGGGAGAACTGAATTTATTCTTTTTGTTGTTACCTTATTTCAGTCCCAAGCTGTTTTCTAGACCTTCTTGTGTTTTTAATCTGTGGAAAAGGAGATTTAGGAATTGACCTCCAAGCAGCACTTCTGCGTTTTGGAAATGAGTATAGTGTAAGAGTTATTACTGTGGAGAATGGGATTGGAGTTCAAGTTCCATTTGAGGCAGCTGTGTTCACTTTCACACAAGTACACCTGGAAAGGTTTGAATCCATCTCTTCTTTCCCTCCCTAGCTAGAAATTAGACTGGGTTTACATGCATATAGCACTTCTTCATCGCACTAAGAGAGAC
Source organism: Ascarosepion bandense (assembly GCA_037127315.1). Classification (NCBI taxonomy): domain Eukaryota; kingdom Metazoa; phylum Mollusca; class Cephalopoda; order Sepiida; family Sepiidae; genus Ascarosepion; species Ascarosepion bandense. The sequence goes on from JBBBDQ010001254.1 coordinate 5,738,917, forward strand.
ATAGGTGCTGTTCTGATGTCTGCATTAATGCCCAAGGGAACCAGACGATATCAGGATAAACCCACCTCATGACCTTGGGTCATGCATGTGCATACAGCATTTAAAAAAAAAAGAAAGAAAAAAAAGATTCTATTTCTTGTTTTTTGTTGAATAAAGAATAAATGTCAATACTGTCTTAAAGCCGCATCACATCGAAACACTGGTTCCCGTACGATTACTGAAGTTAAGCAATGTTGAGGCTGTTCATTACTTCAATGAGTGACCATTTGGGAATATCAGGTGGTGTAATGAACAATAGTTTTGAATTGTTAATCAGAGCTGAGTTCCAGTTCCCTTTGGGTCAGTTATATTTGCTTACACACAAATACTCTTGGGAAAGGTATGAAGCCACTTTTCTCCTCAGCTATGGGTTAATTAGTAAGACTTGTATCACCATTTTACCTATTTTAAAATCTCATTTATCTATCTTTGTCATATGTTTTGTTTTCACACGTTCCATCATGTGCTCACTTGTCAGGACAGCCAATGACATCCTATGAATTTCGGATTTGCACTTGGTAGTTAGGTTATCTGTCATGCCAACCTGTTGATGAATCTAACTTCTCAGATGTCTCACTGAGTGCAAAATATATTTTAGCATGATCTGTGGTGAGACACATGCTGTAATCTAGCTTTGGAAGTCAGCAACTCAAATTCATGAATAATGAAAACTGAACATTAATATTTGTCAAAAGCGAAGAAAAGTATTAAGAAATAGGAAACTTTCATGAGGCACTCAGATACCTTTGAATATTGAATGATTGTCTTGCTTCAACCTGGCCTTGAAATATGGTTTGTCGTCACCATCTTTGTTGTTCTGCTGCTATTCTTTTTTTTTTCTGAGAGATATTTCCATTTCCCAGTTATTTCAGTGATTCAGTTATTTCTTAGATTGCAGTCTTGTTTGTTCAAGCATTTAATACGAAGCACTCAGATACCTTTGACAATTTGAGTGATTGTCTTGCTTCAACTTGGCCTTCAAATCAGGTTTGTCGTCACCGTCTTTTTGTTTTTTTTTCCCTGATGAGTATTAGCTTTCTTTTCATTTCCATCCCCTCCAAAACCTCATTGTTGCTCACATGTTCAGTTCATTGTATCCCCAGCATCCTTCTGTAGACCCACATTTTGGTTGCTTTAAGTCTCTCCTTCATCTTTGAGGAGATTGTCCAGCATTCACTGCCATATTGAAGAACAGACATCATATAATTCAGTTTTCTCTTTTTTGTTTTTAGCAACATTTCCCTGTCTCTCAACACTCTACTCAGCCTCTGGAATTCATCATTGGCCATGCCAATTCACCTTTGGCTCTCAGTGTCACAGCTTCTGTATTTAGAAAGACCAAACAGGCCACATGTCACCATTTAACCATGACTGTCATAAAGGTTGATATCCTGCTAAACAAAATCAACGAAACCAGAACCAGAGTAATCAATGGATCATAGATAACATCAAATGTCTAAAAAAAAAATATGAAGAGAATGGTTCATTGGCTTCTATTTTAGTTGTAAATTCTCCACTTTACTGAATTTTAAAATGTTGTTTTAAGACTTTTATTTCGTTGCATCTATTTAAAAATTTCTAATTGTTGTGATTTTTGATGGCACAGATACACTAGTAATTATAATATTAGCCAGATTTTGGAAATATATGATTAAAAATTTTCATTCATTAAGGTTTATTTTTGCTGGTGGCAAATTGAGAAATGGCATATCTTTTGTCCATCACTACAAAGAGTTGTGAGTTCAATACCTGGCTGCAATAGGTGAGCAAAAACTGGGAGAGTTGATTTAAAGGGAGATAACTCATACTGAGACATCTGGAAAAGGCATGACTTGTGGAACCAGAGCAATTTACCCCGGTGGATGAAATAAAGATTTCAGTTTGAAATTCCAATCACCTGAAGAAGGTTGGAGCGTATAATGACTGAAATATTGTAAGTATGGCAATGAAGATGAAGACAACAATCTGAATTATGTCAAAATTTTAACATGAAAATATATTAAGCAAAGAGTGATTTGTCTATACTTCTGAGATTAGGTACTATTTACATTATTTAGAGTGGATCTAGGCATTGGTTTGTTCCAAGGACCTGAGCCATAGAGTTGAGAGTTCAATACCTGGCTACTACAGTGGTGAACAAATAGAGAGTTGAGTTAATGGGAGATAACTACATGGCATCTCACATGGAACAAGAACAATCTACCCCAGTGATTGAAATAAAGAGTTTAGTTCAAAATTCTTAGCATCTGAAGAAGGCTAGAGCGTATAATGGTTGAAACGTCTTACTACACCATTTGCTATTCAATTTATGAACTAAGGAATTCAAATTAAATATTACTATATTCAAATTAAATAACAAGCCATTCAGTTTAAAAATATAAAGGGAATGGGTTAAATGGTTCATTGGCTTCTATTTTAGTTAATATTTTTTATTTCTGCTTTATTCAAACTCAGTACATTTTTTCAAGACTTTTGTTTTGTTGTATCTCACTATTAAAACTTTCTAACAATTGCTGATATATTTCATGGCTCAGGTACAATAGTTATTTAATTAAATGTCCAAAAGAAAAAGTGATTTCTAATCCTGGAAATATATTCTTTTTCTCTTCAGAGTCCCTTATTATCACCATCATTTAGTGCTCTTGGAGGCCTTAGCACATCGCCGGTGATGCCACCTTCAAATTCCAGTCTTTATCCTCAGCCTACTTCAGCAACTGGGGGACCCATGACTCCATTGACTCCAGCTACACCGGCATCAGAAGGATCTGGAATTACACCCCAGCTACAGTAAGTTGTTTGAGAAGGTGTTCTTAAATTTTTTTTTTTTTTTTTTCCATCAATAATTGTGCAATTGTTGATTTTTACCACCCTAAACAAATGCTGGATATGTGGCTGGTATTGTAATGGTTATTGCCATGGAAAGTTTTTTTTTTTTTTTTTTTTTTCCCAAACACTTCAAATTCCAGCTTAGGCTGTTGTGACCATTTCACACTAATGTCCTTTGGAAAAGGCAATGGCCCATCTATTATCTTCCCCTCCCCTTATCTATGGGTAAAACTGGAGGTTAGACTGAGCTCTCTCTCTTGCTTTAAGGTAACAACTGGTCTAGAACGAACTCTGAATTCCAAACCGTGGAGAAGGAATTTTTTTTATTTTACTTTATTTTTTCCAGCATTATTTTAATGACTAGAAATACTAGACTAAGTGTACCCACTCATATGGTTTTTTAGCCAATCACCAAATTTCTCTTATCTGTCAACCATCACAGGCAATCTCTCCTGCCATCTATAAGCATGAACCAAGCAAGTCTCCCTGAAAACAATACACTGTGCCTCCTAGGCCTTACCTTATCTTCTGACCTCAAGTGGAATCATTACATTGAGTCAATAGCTAAATCCACTGCTAGGAAGGTTGGGTCACTGTGTTGGGCCAGGAAGTTTTTCCACCTGAATCCATCTTGCACATATACAAATCAGCCATTCGACTGCATGGAATACTGTTGTCATATCTGGCTACAACCTCCAAGAATTTAAATGCAAAGTCAATTCCTATCTCTTATCCACTTAACTCCAGTCCTTTCCACATCAGCCCGTGTATCTTGTTCTTTTCCTTTCTTTCTACCTCGTAACTGTCTTAACTCCTGTGTTCACATCCTTCTCTTGTCCTTTCTTTTTCTCCCTTTTTAGCTGGTTTGTCTTTGTCTTCACTCATTTCCTGTCTAAAACTTTAACTCTTATCTAGCCCCCTGCACATCAGTGGCAGTACTGCCTTGCTTGGGGTGACATGATTAAAAACAAAAATATTGAGCCCTGTTCATCACCAAGATGGAAGACTGCTTGGGAATATCAGATGCTGTAAGCTTGGATGCGTGGGTGGCATAATGAATAATAGCTTGGAATTGGAAATCGGAAAGCTAAGTTCCAATTCCAATCTAGTTCATTATTCACTTATGTGCATATACCCTTGAGAAAGGCATGAATCCACCTCTTTTTCCCCTTCAATTATAAGCTGATTAATGGACTTCTCAGAAACTTACAATTTAAAAAATAAAAAAAATATCTGGCATTAAGTAACTGTCACCCCCCAAACTGTAATAAGCAAATGAATATTTTGTTTATAATAATAAGATAATTATATATATATATATATATATATATATATATATATATATTCAGTTGGATTGATGTGAGTTTTGTGATCATCGAACAAACTGATTAATCTTTTAAAAATTTGGATGTATTTAGGGTTGCATATATTGTTTTTATGGATGTGGGAGGAAAATTTGTCATGACGCCACTCATACTGATGCAAACATACATACACACTTGTACACCCATTGTCATATGCAGACACACACACACACACACACACGTGCTCGCCCACCGGGATTCACCCAACCTAACTATATGTGAACAGTGTGGGACTTGTGAGGATACAGTTATGATGTTCTCATTTGTCAGGGCTGGTTTGCCATTGGGTTCTGGTTTTTTCTTGTTTATATGGTGCATGGTGTGATTTTTGTGGAAGTGGTCTTATTTGTGATAGGTTGATTTTCTTTTTCTTTTTGTCTTTTTTTTTCGTCTTTTTTTTTTCCTTTTTATTTAAAAAGTTTTTTTGTTTTTTAAACTTTGAAGTCAGCATGAACCTGCTCAGTTAAAGTAACAGACTTTTTGCTTATCAATGCTTTATCTCCACCCCAATATTAAGCACTTTATGATAAAATGTATTTTGGCAAGCTGTTTTTTATTAGTAAAAACCACTGAAAAACAACAACCTTGGCACTAAAGATTGTCACAACTCAACACTTTAAATCATTTTCATAACAGTGAGTCAACATTGCCTGATGACGAGGTAAAAATCTCAAAACTAATTTCCGTGTCACAATGTAAATTAAATTAATTTTAAAAATAAAAACAAATCTAAACTTATTTATAAATGGAACTTTGTGTGTGTATCCGTTACCTATAGACTCCGAAACGGCTGAACCGATTTTCTTGAAAATTTACACAGTTGTACTATAAGCCTCTGCAAGCGTTCTTAGCTAGGTTTTGTGTCGAGGTACCCCCCTGATAAATATAAAAAATCGATGATTGAAAAAATCAGGTTATAGAAGGAGTGGTCCGATTTTAATCAAATTTGATACACTCATAGACAGACATAAGAAATGATATTCAGAAGTTTCAAGGTTGCAGTTCTTACAATAGTGCAGAAAATTGATTTATATATATATATATATATATATATATATATATATATATAAAAGGCAAGATGTTTGTGTGTGTGTCTGTTTATCTGCCTGTATGTCTGTATTTTTTAGCCCTTTTATTTTAGTTTTTGCTTTGGGTTTGGCTCTAAGTAGGTATAATTGTAGTTCTTAGTCTCATCCATGATACCATTTACTCAGAGGATTTATTTAGCCTTCAAAATTCAGTTTACGACGAAAAAACTTATTTGATATCGATACCAGGAAATGAAAATTTGACTTACATCCATTCATTTTTCTTTCAGTCTAAGGTTTCACTTTAACTGGAAACAACTATTACTTTTTAGTCTTTCGTGCCAATGTCTAAAAGGTCCAAGCTCCAGGACCATGGATTAGATTTAAAGCTTCATTACACCCGAGCAACACCGGGCTATACTGCTAGTTTAAATATAATTATATTTTGCTCTATGATATATATTATATTGAGCACTTTTAAAAAGTAAAAGTCTGAGAACTTGAATTCTAAAACTGTTGGATCTCTTTACCTTTTTATATATATATATATATATATATATATATATATATAATTAAAGAAATGAAAGTGTGTAGCTTATTGTTACACATTATGAAATAGTAATAAAAGTGAGAAGCAACTGGTTTCGCTTCCACTCGTCAGGCCTCTACGGGAGATTTAAATTAGAATTAAAATAATGTCTTGGAAAATGAGTGGGGGGGAATTATGAATGCAAAGAGCTAGAGGCCAATAATATCGAGCCCCAACAATTCATACTGTTTGCACAGTGATGGTTTGCGGGACCCGATATATAAAGCCTCTAGCTGGAATAGAGAGTGAAATCGGGACATAGCAGTGAACCAATCTTCACTAAAATTCGCTGCACACTTTCTATTCTTTAAAAGGTGCTCACAAATGGCGGAACTGTAAGTATCTGGGATGAGTCCATTTCGGGGTAAAGTGTTGTTTCTTATCTTAGTATGGACATATTGCTTTATTCTCATGTCAAGACACTGAGTGGTTCTTCTTATGTAGTCAGCTCTGCAACTACAATTATATTTCTAAATAATGGAATTAATTTGGTAGGGAGGAAGAGCATCCTTTCATCCAGAACATAACATCAGCTGGGTTTAAAATACTATACGTACCTCGGCCGAGAAAAAAACAACAATGAACTTCAGATGAGATCTGTCTAGCCATGCTTTCATACTTTGATCCAATCCAGGGAAGTCTCAGATAAATGGGGCACTTTTGAACAGTAATGAGCTTATCTTTCCTGAATTCTGAAATATTGTTACGGATAATCGAATGAACAGTGTCCGGGGGGAGATACCCTAAACAGCATAAGGTTTCCTTCAAAAAAACTAATTTCATCACCCAGGAAAGACCCAGAACATATCATTAATGCCCCGTGAACTCGGGTTCTAATAATGTTTATCTTACGTTTTTTAGGACAAAAGGAATCCCAACATGTATATAACCCCGCAAATGTTGGTTTCCTATAAACTGAGGTGAGAAAATATATATACACACACACACACACACAGAACAGTTCTTAAAGCTTTCTTTCATGTTTCACCTTTCTTTGAAAACTATCTGCACTGATAGTCCTTGGAACGTTACATATGATTTTGGCAAGTTCTTTTACAAGTTCCACCTGATCTCAAAGTCAGGAAGACATAATGGATACGTTGCCTGAAAATTCTGGTCAGGTTTTTGTCTGCAGGCTCTGTTTAATTTTATCTCCATTTCAGTTGGTCAGTTAAGTGCCATATGTGATACACACTTGGCTCGAAAGAGACATGACTGACTGGGCAGAAAATTTTCCCTTATTACTTACTGCTGGTTGCCAACCAAAGCTATAGAACCTAATTTGTCCTGTTATTTAACCCATAACTGGAGAGAAGAGACGAATTAATATCTTTCCCAATGGTATTTGTGCATAAGTGAATGCAGCAAATTCAACTGGAATTTGAACTTGGTTTCTTGATTTCTCATCCCGAGTTGATATCCACTGCACCACAATGCACCATTTGGTGACTTCAAAAGAGTTATTTCCCTTGAACTATTCCTGTGTGTTGATATTTAAGCATATGGTAGCAAGGAATTTTCTTTTTAAAAAAAATGCAGAGAAGCCAATATGAAACCATTTAACGTGAATTTCCCAGTAAAAGCTGTGGCAGTGCAAAGACATGCGAGGAGAGCCACAATTGCCTACATTCTGATGGCACATGGGATTTACTAAATCAGTGACAAGATGTCATTTTTTTTTTTTTTTTTTTGAGGGGGATGAGCCATTGATTTTCTACCTAGGCAGACATCCGCTTCTTCATATTCTTACAGACACAGAAGGAAAATTCAAAATAGTCAAAAAGAAATTGCACAACTTGCTGGAAGTAAGCAGGCATGAAGCCAACAGATTAGGTAGGGAATGATTGAACAAATGAATTAAAATAGACCAATTTTTGTTCTCATTCCTGGCCACTGACAATACCAATATCATTCACTGACATTGCATTTTTATGGTAAATGTTTGTGTGCTATAGAAGAAGGTGGGCTGAATATTCTAGGTTCCACTAAGGATTCCTTAAAAAAAAAAAAATGTCCAGATTTTGGAAATTTTTTACTTTCCAAAATCTAGACAATTTAAAAAACAAAAAAAAAAAAAACATTTTTGTACATATAATGTCCAGTTCTGTCAGTGATGCTTAGATTAATTTCTGACCACTGACAATTCCTTTTACCTGCATTTCTACAGTAAATGTTCATGCATTCTACATCTAATATCATGTTTCAGTCATGCTGGTATAGTATGCAAAATGGGACCTACTTAAAAAGTGTATTATAAGGAAGTATTATAACTGTCTGGTTAGGAAAAATAATTAGTTTCAATAAATAGTCAAATACTTACATCTATAAATGTACTTACAGAGGTAGGATACATTCAGACTAGGTAGGCCACATACTATACCAGCACCCTTACTTTAGTTAATTCAGTCCTCATTTTTGGAAATTATACATGTGACCTTGTGCCAGACTAAGCTTCTACTGCTAGGTACTAAACCCAGATAACTGCAGGTTCTTTCACAAAGTTGACGGAAAGTGTGATATGGAGATTGAAAGGAGTATTGGCATGGCCAGGGATGTATTCCAGAAGCTGAGTAAAGTATTAAGTGACAGGAAAATTTTTCTAGAAACTAAAAGAGGGTACTGGATTGTTCCGCGATGTGTCTCCTTCAATATGGCAGCAAATGCTGGACAATCTCATCAAAGATAAAGGAACGACTTGAAGCAACCGAAATGTTGTTCTACAGAAGGATACTGAGGATGTCATGGACAGAACACGCAAGCAACGCCGAGGCTTTAGAGAGGATGGACACAAGAAGGAAACTGATACTTAACATCAGGAAAAGAGAGTTGAAGTTTTGGGTCCTGTAATGAGGGTAAAGGACTTGGAGAACCTGATGCTCATGGAACGGATAGAGAAGAGAAGGGAAAGCAACATGGACTTGAGCAGATGGATGGAGGAGGGTGTATTGAGTGGGATAACAGAACGTGTATTAAGAGTGACAAGGGATAGGGAGAGGTGGAAGGCCATGATCGTTTCTGTCCTGAAGGGACATGGCACATAAAAGATGACTTTTGTACTATGGTTTAGTACTGTGTGAATTTAGCAAATTACTCTGGTACTAAAACTAGACTGACCACTTATTTACTCTAATTACTTATTTTTATTAAGTATATGACAAAAAGTTTAACTATAGCTGAATAAAAGAGGCACACTGCATATTATAACGGAATCAAAGAGGTAGGCAGATCACGTACTAAAGCTGTAATCAAAGAGGTAGGCAGGCAGGCGACGTACTAAAGCTGGAATCAATCAAAGGAGGTAAGGCAGGCAAAGGCAGGCAGGAGGAGGCGACGTACTAAAGCTGGAATCAAAGAGGTAGGCAAAGGCAGGCAGGCAGGCACGCGTACTAAAGCTGGAATCAAAGAGGTAGGCAGGCAGGCAGGCGACGTACTAAAGCTGGAATCAAAGAGGTAGGCAGGCAGGCAGGCGACGTACTAAAGCTGGAATCAAAGAGGTAGGCAGGCAGGCAGGCGACGTACTAAAGCTGGAATCAAAGAGGTAGGCAGGCAGGCAGGCGACGTACTAAAGCTGGAATCAAAGAGGTAGGCAGGCAGGCAGGCGACGTACTAAAGCTGGAATCAAAGAGGTAGGCAATCTGCTAATTATGTATTGAAAATCACAAAGTGGTTTCATCCTCATCATCGTTTAATATCTGTTTCCATGTTAGCATGGGTTTGATGGATGTTTTCTTGATGACTTTTCCAGGCCGCCCGATTTTGTGTAATTGTCTTTGATAAACTGGGTCCATATTTTACATGGTCTACTTATTCCTCTTTGGCTGTTGACCTCAGAAAACCTGGTCAGCAACTGAGGGTCTATTATGTCCATTCTCTCAACCTGCCTAAATCATGTAAGTCTTGCTTGATGCATAACATCTGTTGCATTGGCAATCAGTCAGTTAAGTGCCATACGTGATACATACTTTGGGCGATCATGTCTCAAAAGAGCCCTGACTGACTGGGCAGAAGATTATCCTGCAGTAAGTTGCCATTGCTTTCTGTAGTAGACTGGTTGCCAGCCAAGGCTATAGAACACAATCTCTTATTATTTAACCCATAACTGGAGGGGAGAGACGGATTAATACCTTTCTCAAGCGTATTTGGGCATAAATAAATGCAAGGAATTCAACTGGAATTTGAACTCGGCTTCATGATTTGTCGTTTTGAGTCGATATCCATTGCACTATTTCTTAACTTTTCTGGTGATTTTTCTATCCCTAAGACTGACATTGCACACCCAATGTACAATTTACATATCAGTTTGAGCAATTCTAATATCAGCTTAAGTGGCCTGGTTTTTAATTTAATATTGACTGTTTTTGGTAACATATCGATCATGCAAAAACTCTCCTTCATATTCTTACAGACACTGAGAAAGAACATTCAAAATAAACACCCAAAAAATCTTGCTAAAATAAAAGAAAGAAATGTCAGATTCTGTGTTTAATCAACATTTTTTTTTCTTTTTCTATGACCACAAACATTTAATTTGTTGGAGCAAAATAATGTCTGAAGCTTAGTATTGATAGTGGGGGAGTAAAGTATACACTCAATGGGCAGTTGTAAGCAAAATGAAAACTTTGCTCATACATACTGGGTTCAATTGTAGCAAAATTTCATTTGTTTTTGTCCCTCTCAGCAAAATTTTATAACTCTTACTTCCGAATGTGTGTGTGTATGTGTGTGTGTGTATATATATATATATATATATATATATATATATATATAGCATTAGAAAACTACTCATGCAGAAAGAAAGAAAAATACTGGATTTTAAAATAAAGTGCATATAGGCTAGGGTTAAACAGGGACTTACGTATTTTGAATTTTTATAAATATTTCAATAGTTAAACATTTTTTAGATAAACTTAAAATTTTTTTTTTTAAAACAACATTTAAAAGTATTATTACAGTTAGTCTGAATATTTTTTAAACGTAAATCTATGTTGCTTTCTGCATCACGTGACGGACGCTTCTCGTTTAAATTCTAAAATCATTTGTTTCTGATGAAAGGCCGAGGCCGGTCTGAAATATCAAATATATAAATACTGTAAAAAAAAAATACATTTTTAACTTAAAACTTTTTAGTAGTTTTTCCTATATATATATATATATATATATATATATATATATATAGTATATCGAGGCAGCAAGTAATTTTCTAGACATATGCTATTAAATATAAGAGACAATGAATGTCTATTATGTTTAATCATGAGCCGTTCTAAACGTCGTATTTTTGCTTTAATTTCAGTTGAAAATAAAGACAAAAATTCTCCAACATTTGGATAATTATTTATTGGTTTTCTTCTAAGCTTTCGGCTCACATGAGCCATCTTCAGAGAGGTAGTTTAAACTGAAATATTATAAAATCCACCATCACCGACGATTTTATTTTGTGTTGACATAAAACTCCGCTTGGCAACGGCAATAGTTACCAAAAATAATAAACACAGTTCTTAAGTTTGCGATGCGGTTTTATGACGTCACACCACAGGATAGCGCGAAATGACAACAAAACCATCTAGTCAAATGCAATGTAATATGTTATTTCCTGTTTTAAAGTTGATTTTATTGAGTGTTGGTTGTTTTGATTTGATGTACATGGCCTCCAATATCTGCAGGTTCCTCTTACTGTGTGTATGAGTAAGGATCACCGTATTGTTGACCAAAATTTTCTGAAAAACATAAACATGTAGGTAATATCAGACAGATTTTGGTCAACAATATAGTGATCCTCAGCACATCATTTAAAGTGGTTATAAACTATAATTTATTTCAGTGGGTAAGTTTTTGATACCCATCTCTTCAGTCTGCAAAATATACTTGGTTTAATTCAATCAGAACATTAAAAAAAAGGAGGTGGGGTGGATTTAAGCAGTATGATCAAGGAATGAATTTTTCATTGTTTTCATGTTAGGGCCATAAAATGTTAAGGAGTGAGAGGTGACCATTCCTTGGTTAAATGTGGTGATTGAACAGGACATGTTGCCACAAAGTAAAGATATGCATGCACCCACGTGCACACATAAACACACATGTATACATATATACATAAATATGACATAGCTTATGGATATATCCACACTTATGTAACGCACAAACACACGCAAAAACCATGTATACACATATATATGCAAACTTATACATACACACATGCAGACACATTCAGAAATATATATATATATATATATATATATCCAAGTGAGTATAGAATGAGGAGAGAAAAAAGAACGATCAAAACGAGACATTCACTTAATTACCAATAACCCCAACCAACCCCCACGACAACAACGAACCAAATATAAACAGAGAATGGTTCCAAAACTTTATTTCCCCTGAGGAAGTGTTTAAATCCAAACACTGAAACAAACATATGATTGTAGGGAAGAGGACATATATAGAAGAAATTATGTACATGTTCTAAAACATAATTTATAATATATATATATATATATATATATATATATGATAGAATAAGTAAAGAACCAGTAGGAAAAGTCTTTAATCTAACATACTTCACTTTATTAAATTTCTGTGGAGATTTATTTGTAAGACACTAATTTAAAAAAAGAGACAGTATATTGGAATGTTGATTGAGGTTTGATTTCATTGGTCAGATATATGTCGTGTAATAAAGCAATACATGATCATTTTTAAATGTAGGAAACCTTTGCCTGTTTATATGTATGTGTGCCACATGTAATAAAATAGACGTTTAATTTAAATGTAAGTGTATAAATGTCTGTTTAAATGTATGTGTGTGAAATAATGTACATGTTAAGTGTATATGAACATGCAGTTTTCTAATAAGATTTATTGATTATTCAGGCCAGTCGATGTAAATATAGTTTAATTATTTAATTAAGCATCTACTTAAATGTGAGAATCCATTAAAAATAATGTTTAAACAAATAAGTTAAAAGTCTCTGAGTTAATCCATTTTGTGACAGATTTTGTAAATATATATATATATATATATATATATATATATAAAAACAGAGGGCTATGGTATTACTGGACGCTTGCTTGATCTGATCCAATCTTTCCTATCTAATCGCATAATGAATGCTGTCTTGAATGGGCATACCTCCACATTCTACTGCACAAATGGTGATGTTCTCTAGGGTTCTATCCTAATCCCGACGCTCTTTCTAATCTTCATAAATGATCTTCCAGGCGTGATCAAATCCTGAGTAGGCTTCTATGCAGATGACACCACCATTTACTCCTGCATCAGTAAGAAATCTGGCGAAGCGGACAAACATAACCTCGCTGCTGATCTTGAGAAGGACCTCCACTCGGTAGTGGACTGAGACAAGAAGTGGCTTGTAAAATTCAATGCTTCTAAAACGAAACTCATATCTGTCAACCATCACAAGCAATCTCTCTGTTTCTTCTATAAATACTTTCATAGCTTCTCCTCTGATGAACTTAGGTCACTGGTGCCCCCTCCACAAGAATTTACTAGGGCAACCAGACTGGCAACAAGGTCCCACCCTTTTACAGTTAGACAAACCAAATGCAGGCGACAATTCTACTCCAGCAGCTTCTTTTCTTGCGCTTCCCACCTGTGAAACTTCCTTCCATTTACTTGCTTTTCTGACGGCTACAACATCTAGGAATTTAAATGCAAAGTCAATTCCCATCTCTTATCCACTTAACTCTAGCCCTTTCTACATTACCCCGTGTATCTTGTTCTTTTCCTTTCTCTCTATCTTTGTAACTGTCTTCACTCCTGTGTTCACATCCTTCATTTGCCCTTTCTCTTTCACCCCCTATAGCTGGTTCGTCTTTTCACTCTCGTCCTGCCTAAAACTTTCACTCTCTTATGTAGCCCCCTGCACATCAGTGGCGGTACTGCCTTGCTTGGGGTGAAATGATAAAAAAAAAAAATACAAGCTTACCTCTGTGAAAAACTAGCAATAATTTGAGTGCTGTACAACATTTAGAGTTGTTTATATTCTTCACTTTGCTCCCATGTGCGTATTTTCTTAGCATTTTCATGTTATTTATATAGCTTTGCTCAAATTTACAATTAAGTTAATAAATACTAGCAGTATAGCCCGGCGTTGCTCGGGTGTAATGAAAGCTTTAAAACTAATCCATGGTCCTGGAGCTCAGACTAAAAAGCAATAGTTGTTTCCAGTTAAAGCGAAACCGTAGACTGAAAGAAAAATGAATGGATGTAAGTCAAATTTTGATTTCCTGGTATCGATATCAAATAAGTGTTTTTCGTTGTAAACTGAATTTTGAAGGCTAAATAAGTCCTCTGAGTAAATGGTATCATGGCTGAAACTAAGAACTACAATTATACCTACTTAGAGCCAAACCCGAAGCAAGAACTAAAATAAAAGGGCTGAAAAAATACAGACACACAGTTAGATAAACAGATACACACACACAAACGTCTTGCCTTTTTTTTATATATATATATATATAATCGATTTTCTGCACTATTGTAAGAACTGCAACCTTGAAACTTCTGAATATCGTTTCTTATGTCTATGAGTGTATCAAATCTGATTAAAATCAGGCCACTCCTTCTATAATCCGATTTTTTCGATTATTGATTTTCGATATTTATCAGGGGGTACCTTGACACAAAACCTAGCTAAGAACACTCGCAGACGCTTATAGTATGACAGTATAAATTTTCAAGAAAATTGGTTCAGCCATTTCGGAGTCTATAGGTAACGGACACACGCACACACAAAGTTCCATTTATAAATAAGTTTAGATAGTGGAAACTTGACCAAAAATTTACAAAATTCATTTTTAGATACTGTTTTACTCTGTTCTAGATTTATTAAAAATCTTGCAGTTTTTCTCTAAAAAAAAAAATCTTTCTAAAATCTCCTACAAAGAAAAGCTGATCAAGACTATATAGTAATTAGCATTGGGTTTTTAGATTTTTTATGTCATGCCTTATTATGGGAACGGAGGTAAATTAATAAAAACCACCCAGAATTCATAGCATTTCAAACACCCTATACTGTTAAACCCGTTATGACGGCGTGGTGATTTTGCTGTTATCAGACAACGTTCTTATAACACAAATAATATTAGAGATATATTAAAAAAATGTCACTTTGGATGAAGATTTATTTGTGTTGCTAAAATGTTTCTGTGTATTTCTTGGGTGGTTTCTGTCAGACATTTTACCAAGTAAGTTTTTTTTTTTTCTTGACAGTTGATCCTTGAATGTATTTTCACTCTCTCAGCTTTTATTTAAAAACTGTAAATTATCCTAAATGCATTAAACAATTTTTTTCCTCTCTCCTCAGGAACATCGTTTGCACAGTAAACCTTAGTTGTAAATTAGACCTTAAAAAAATTGCTCTTCATGCTCGAAATGCCGAATACAATCCCAAACGATTTGCCGCTGTGATTATGAGGATACGAGACCCTCGGACAACAGCCTTGATATTCAGCTCGGGCAAAATGGTGTGTACAGGTGCTAAAAGGTGAGTTTGATGTGTTTTGTTTACTAAGGGTTTCTTAGTTTGGCACAAGATATAACTGTTTCTTTTCTCATTTTTCTTGCCTGTGGAACACTCGTTTTGGTTGCCAGCCAACTTTGATCTTCAAAAATTTAAATGCCTAGTCGATTGTTATCTATTGTCATCTTGATTCCTCTTCTTTTATTGTTCGTGCCGTTTAATGTTTTTCTTATTCTGTCACACTTAATAACTGACTTGTGTCTTAGTGTAACCCTATTTTCAGATGGCTGGTATTAATTTTAAGTGATTTTCAAGATGAGAAACAATCTCTCTTAAATTGGAAAATAGATTGATTTTTATCGGGGAAAAGTAGTTAGTGTTAACAAGTGAAAAACCCAGGTGTGAAGTTTACTGAGTATGTAATAATTTTTCAGTGAATCAAAGTGAGTTGAGATAAAATATCTGTCAGTGGGTTTTGACGATGGTCAAAATGAGGCCCAGACAATTTCCTGCGTACTGAATGACCAGGACGGTTGATAAGAGCAGGCAGACAAATAGAGGGAGTGTGTTTATTATTGAAAGTCAAAATGGATAAATGTAATTGTTTTCATTTTGAGCTGGTAAAAGTTATACAGTAAGGAAAATGAAAACCTTACACCCCTCTTTCCCACACCGGTTGGAGTGCTGTTTAACAAAATCAGAATGCAAAACGAGAATTAGTGAGTCAGCTTCTGAATTGTGAAAGAAGAGATTTGAAATACGGTCGACCTGAAAACTCACCTGCTGCTAGAAATAAAAGGAAGACGATTGGAGAGAGATATTGCAAATTCAGCTGACTGATTGTCCCGTAGAAATAATATAACACAAATATTCTACTGAAATACCACCCAACTGATATTTCTTTCTGTCACTTATTTTGACTTGCTTGTAATCTTGTAATTATTCGAGATATATATCTACACTGTAGTTGGGGTCTTAAATCTGGTTTTCATCATATGCCAGTTCCTTGCAAGTCTGGACCATCAAGTGGTCCTGCTTTGGTTAATCCAAGATCAACAAAACAACGTAAGTGGAATTGGCCAAATGTCAGGGAGGTTGACTAGATGCAGCCAGGGGTTGTGTTATATTAGTGGCTTTATTACCTTGCTTGGGGTGAGGGGAGAAAGTCACATCCCAAATGGTGTTCTCTGACCAATGACCCTTACTTTCTTTAAATAGAGTTCACACAAGGAACGAGTTTTTCTTATATCCGCTTGTCTGACCATTTCTAACTTTATATGTTGCAGCATCCCACTCTGAATCTTAAGACACTTGTACATAGAGAAGAAAAGCCTTGTGCAAAAGTGAATGCTTATTGCTCACTTTTTCCTGGTGAAATACACCATACCAGCGCCTAGTGACATGTACTTTAGTCATGAGATTCAATGTCTGCTGTGAATTACGAAGAATGAGCGCCATATCTTTTGATTATGGCATATTCTGCAATAAACTCACATTTTCACCTGCAGGTGCCAACAATATCAAAAAATGCCAAGTGTTTTATTTGCCGCATGTCAGCTCGGAAAGTGTTTTATTTGCAGCATGTCGACTCGGAAGGCGTTTAGCTTGCAGCACATCGGCTCGGAAGGCGTTTAGCTTGCAGCGTCTCGGCCTGGAAGGCGTTTAGCTTGTAGCGTCTCGGCCTGGAAGGCGTTTAGCTTGCAGCGCGTCGGCCTGGAAGGCGTTCTGGTTTGCAACGCGTCTGTTGCATCTATTGATCAACTTTCTCTGCTTCTTTGTTTTGTGGACTGTAATAAATGTGGTTTTATTTCATAAAGACGTTTTTTTTTCTTTTGCTGTTTGACTAAAAATATTTTTTATTTTCCTCTAGTGAAGAAATGGCTAAATTAGCAGCAAGAAAATATGCCAGAATTGTTCAAAAGTTAGGATTTCCTGTAAGTATAGATTTACTTTTCTTGTATTTTTGGCATCTTAATTTGAGGAACTCGTTAGAATCATGGTCAGTATTTGTCTTATATTTCTGAGATGAGGTAGTATTTACATTATTTGTACTACTGTTGTCCTCATCTTTATTGCCATGTTTACAATGTTTTGGTTGTTGTAGGCTCTGGCCTTCTTCAGGTGCCAGGAATTTTGAATGGGACCCTATCAGAAGTGGCATTGCACATGGAATGAGAATGATATACTCCAGTGATCATAATAAAGGGTTTGGTTCAAAACTCCTAGCACCTGAAGGGGGTCAGCATGTACAACAGCCGAAATGTTGTAAACATGGCAGTGAAGACGAGGACAGCAGTCTGAATAATGTAAAGTCTGTTTAGTGTTTAGTACTGAAAAATTCCCAGACTAGTCAAGGAAGAATTAAAACAAAAAAAAAACGTTTAGTTATTTCATTGGGTTAGAAACAATGTTACCACACAACTTTTATTAACAATATACGATACAATGCAGTAAAAGGCACATATCGAACATCCTATTATTATGGTGTTTGTTTATCCCTTTGTTAGTTTGCACGTCTGTTACGCCCTGTCAATTATGGACTAATTTGTTTTGATCATGTGCAATGAGGGCAAAAGACGCTACTTGATTTCAGTGAGAAAATGAACGAATCGAGATGGAGAGAGATGGGGAATATATAGAGGGAGGGATATAGAGAGGTATAAGAACAGATACTACACTTTGATCTTAATCAAAAGACTGAGAAGAGATGGCAACCACAGAAAAACCTTCTGAGGCAAATCCAATTACTATAATTAAAATAACATTGTCTGCGAAATTATTTTTTAATTATTACTAAGAAATGTTTGTAAAATGGGGATTTAACGTCTCTTGCCAGTACCTCATAAATAATGGACTATTTCGTTTTGATTGCATAGAAAAATAGGACATACACGAATTGATTTCAATGAGAAAATGAAAGCCGAGAGGATAGAAGTGTTTAACAACTTTTTCAGTGAAATGGAAAAAGTTGTCAATTTCAAATCTTTTCATTTGTATCCCCTTACTTCTTAAAAATAATGACAAGCATTCAGGCTTATGATTGCAATTTTTTGTTATAGTTAAGCTCAAATATTTAAGAATGCGATAGGTGAATTTCTACAGATATTTTATTGTTGTAGAACTTGCTATGAGTTTACTCAATCATTAAGTTAAAAATTAAGATCCATCTGAATATTAAATTGGAAAAACTGAAATTTTAACTGGTTAAACATTGTCAGTATAATCATCACTATTTTTGATAACTTGCATCTAATGACAGAGTATGTCATGGATATCCTTGTAAAATCAGCCAGCTTGCTGTTGAAGAAGTCACTCTTCGCAATTTTCAGTTCATCATCAGTTGCAAATGTTATAAACAAATAGTATGAATTTTATTTAGCATTATCAAAAAATTTGACAAAGTATTCATTTTTTCTTAAATCAGTCATTCAAAAATATATGCTTTATCTACCACATGAACAATGGCAAAAATAAAAATTAGAAAAACGGTTTTTTATACAACATTATAGTAAATCAATCCTCCATTTTGGAACCACTTGCTGGTATGACATTACCACCACCTGTAAATTGGTTGATTATCATTTTACTTTTTTCAGTGCAATCTTATTGATTAAACCCTAAACTTTCCGATTGACAAAAGAATTTGTAAGAATTTCAACATTTAAACAATTGCGGGGGGGGGGGGGTCAGTTTTCATACAACCTTATAGTAAGTAAATTGATTCTGTGCAATTAACATTTTTGCTTGCACATATTCAACTACTGAATCCTTTGCGAAATTTTTGAATAAAGCCATTCTTGGAGTTTCTGAGGAAGATGTCATCGTAAGAACTAAAGAAAACTTAAAAAAAAAAACCCAAAACAAAGCCACCCCAACGTGAGTGGTTCCAAAATGGAGGATTGATTTACTATAACGTTGTATGAGAAAGTGAGCCCCCCCCCCCCCCATTGTTTTAATATTGAAATTGATAATCAGAAACTTTATGTAATAACCGATAAGACTGCGCCGAAAAAAGTAAAAAAAAAAAAAAATGTAAAACAACAAATTTAAAGGCGGTGGTAGTCTCCTTCAGGTTCTCCCAAAATTTTTAACAAAAATGCTAAATGTGTTTGCATTAAAAATATTTTTAAAATACTTTGATTGTTCCTCTTAATAATAACTAACATTTTGACAATAAAGTTTTGTTTTTATTAAGTTTAGGGTCTTTTAACATCATGCTGTGTTTGTTTTTTTTTTTTTTTGCAAATGAATGGAAGTACCTAAGTGAAAGTATATATACTGGTGTCGTACAGACATCACTGAATGTATTCCCAATGATTATATTTCTTAATTAACATAATCGATTAGATAAAATGATGTATATATATATATATTACAATAACCAAGAATATATTGTGCGCGTTTTGTAATATTACGTGAATGAAATTAAATAAAATTTCAAAGTGCATTAGCTTGTCTCACTTCTTCTCATGAAACCTTAGGGTTCCAGGGAACCTCGGTTAAGAAATGCACATCTAAAAGTCTTTTTTTCATTTATTACTGTCGATTACGCATTCCAGATTACAAAATTAAAAACATAAAATTATTTTAACAAATTTAAAGAAATTACTGCATGTTTTGCTTTGGCTTCTGCAGGGAGATAATTTACGATTAATTTACATGAAAAACTAGAACCTCTAACTTTTAGAAATTTAAATTAAAAAGAAAAATATTTGTGATCTGGTGTGCTTTATCTATAGCAGGGGTCAGAAACTTTTGGTGAGTGAGGTCCAAAAAGCTATGTAGAATCATGGAGGAGGGCCAAACAGCTATGGCTCCACTGTCATGGAGGAGAATCATGTTATTAAATATGTGAATACAATTTTGAAATGATTTGGAAATCATTTTCGAAAACTTTTGCCTTGGAAAACGTATTTTGATTTTTTCTTGTTTTTGTTTGCAAAAAAAGGGACTCTACCAGGAAGTGAAAAATTTCAGAGTTGCAGAAAGTATTTCATCTCTTTTGAAATCCATTAAAAAAAACAGGTTTCTGAAAAAAAGAAAATAATCTGACGAGAATTTTGTTAAAAAATATATTACATCTTAAAAATAAATGCTTCATAAATCAGTATTAAGAAAAAATTCCATTAAAATCGGTTGAAAACACTATTTCATATTCATCTAAAAGTGCCCACTCACGGAAGCAGTTTCACAGAAAAAGTGAAACTGAGGCCGTATGCGAATTTTGGTGATCCCTATGAATAAAAAATAAAAGTAAAACACATTCTCCAGGTAAAAAGAAACAAACTTTTTAATTTCAACTCAATATATTCAGACTATCAACTCTCACTTTGGTTTGGTTTACCTATATTTATATCGTGTCCAGCAAGCTGGACAAGATTCACTCAAGGGCCGGATATGGCCCGCGGACAGGGGGTTGCTGACTGCTGATCTATAGCATTATTTTTTAGCCTGCATTTCCCAAAACCTAGTGTTCTGTAAGAGGTTGCTAGGTGAATACATTTTTGTTTTAAATTCATATTTGTAATTTTACTATATGTGTACGGCGCAGTTGGAAAATCCTTGTTTATGATAAGTTTTCAACCGTTTCTATTATTTAGAATGGTAATAATCATAAGCAATGTATTTAGCGATGTCTATATGGAGTCAAGTGTGAAACCCCCTTCACTGGTTAGTAGACAGGGCATGGTGGATTTGTGTATTATCGAGTGACTCCCTTGAATACAGGACACATGCACGGCATCCATACATAATGTTTATCATGTAAACTATGATGAAGATATGATATCGATAATAATTTTTATGCAAGTTGATATGCCGCTAAACAGAACAACAAACCAACATCTTATAAGCAGTGAAATATGGTAGTCAGCAAAAGCATTGCCATTACAGGCAAAAAAAAACTTGGTGTGTTTTCTCATCTAGTGCTCCCCAGGACCCTAGCTTTCTGAAAGAGGTCACTAGGATTTCCGTGATAAATGGTGATAAATAGATTAATGCATTTTTAATTTTATATTCATAATTTTACTATACGTGTATGTCATATTGTTGGAAAATCCTTGTTTATTATAACAGTCTTCAGCTGTCTCTATTATTTAGAATGGTAATAATCATAGGCAATGTATTTAGTGATGTCTATATGGAGTCAAGTGTGTTACCCCCTTCACTGGTTAGTGAACAGGACCTGTATGTAGCAAATTTGTGTATCATTGAGTGACTCATACAAGTACAGAACGAGTGCTCATATATTATGTTTACAACATGAACTATGATAAAAAAATAAGAGACAGATTTTAATAATTGTATGTAATAATTTTTACGCAGTGGGTCCCATGAAACATGGAAACTATTTCAAGTGTGGAACATATAAAAAGGTTGAGAAATGCTGATCTATAGTTATGTCCAAAAACAAAAATTCTGATCACAGTGTCAGTTGTGCAATTCTGCCAAATTTATTTATAAAATGCAAGTCACCAAAGAAAAATATTGAGAGTCCTCTAACCTCAGTGTGTGATTGTTTTGATCCATATTTAATTTTTTGGTTAGCTAAGTGAGAGTTGAGAACTGGCTCTACTTTGTTCTGTACCCCCCCCCCCCCCGGTCAGTAGGTCTTAAAATCAACTACATCCTCAGGGAAGAGGGTGACCCTTCAGGTGGGTACTTGCAGACTCTGGTGTAAACCCAACCTGTGTCTATCTTTTTGAAATTCGTGCACACAGGACTTATCTCTCTTTCTCTGTTATTTCATTTAAATTTTTGGTTTATCTGGCTTATAAGGCAGTCAGTTAAGTGCCATATGTGATACATGCTTGGGCGATCATGTCTTGAAAGACATAACTGACTGGGCAGAATATTTCACTGCAGTAGGTTGTCATTACTTTCTGTGGTAGACTGGTTACCAACCAAGGCTATAGAACCCAATCTGTCCTATTATTTAACCCATAACTGGAGGGAAGAGATGGCTAAATACCTTTCCCAAGGGTGTTTGTGCGTAAGTGAAGGCAAGGAATTCAACTGGAATTCACACTCGGCTCCCCGATATTGTCGTTCCGAGCCGATATCCATTGTACCACAAAGCACATATTTTAAAGTAACCAACCTAAATGAAATTGTCGACTTTGTGTAGAAAAGGGTAGGCTGACCTTGGTACATAATTGTGCTCATGGTGTCTCAAAAAAAAAAAAAAAAAACTAAATTTCCAGTTTTCTGGTTAGTGTTATTAAGGGCGTACAGCTGTAAAACTTGCTCCAATATTTCATGATGGCATATATCAGCCATTCAGTAAACAGGTATAATTAAATATTAGTTGTTTATTTTTTAGTCTATCAGCATTTATTTGGTTTAGCAGATATTTAAATATAGTCACATCCTGCTGGTAGAAATGATTTCCATTGAGAGAGAATCTCTTGGTCACGGGGCATGATCCATAAATTAGAACCTCTTAGTATTTCAGACATTTTTGCATTTAATTAATGAGTAAAATGATCTTGCTTAAGAAAGCAGCTCTTATTTAAAATGCCTCCCCACCCAACCAAGTTAGTTGAAGCCAGGATGATCATTTTCATCATATTTTCTAAGAGAGCCTCTAAGGAGTATCACTGACAAATGTAAGTTCGCTTTCATCTAATATTTGTAACTCATCACCATCATCGTTTAACATCCATTTCTATGCTAGCATGAATTGGACAAGATTTTTTTTTTTTTTTTGGACGGCTCTTTTCTAGGCTACCCAATTTTGTGTAATCTCAACTTTAAATCGACTTTGATAAGTTGGTTCATGTTTTACATTGTTTACCTATCATATGTAATTGAACCATCATGAAATATTAGCACAAGTTTTACAGCTGTATGCCCTTACTGACACCAACCAGTTGAAGAAACTGGAAACTCAATGTGCTTTATCCCTAGGAAGATTACCTACCAAGGTTAGAGAGTTCAGTCTACCCTATTCTACACAGAGTAGGTGTAGAGATTTTCTTCACTTAGCTATCCAAAGCTAAAGACTTTTATCCAGTCTAACTTTTTCTTTTTCTCTTAAATGACTCCTGTTTGAGGGTTAACTATTTGCCCATAGCTAGAACCTTAACGGTGCTACCACTTTGGGTCAGGGTTGAACTGGGACCAACAACGATTAAGAGATGGTTCCATGCACCTCAAAACCTCCTGATGAAAGGCCTTGCTGCTGGTGCTAGTTTATCGTGATAAAATATGTCACATCTTAACCACTGATTTTATCGGTTCTTTCCTTCACCTCTGTCCCACCCACCATCTTTTTATTTATGTAATCAACTTTCTTTTCTTTTCTTTTTTTAAACAGGCCAAATTCCTTGATTTCAAAATACAGAACATGGTGGGCAGCTGTGATGTAAAGTTTCCAATTCGATTAGAAGGACTTGTCTTAACACATCAACAGTTCTCAAGGTAAGCCACTAACTGCCCCTACCCCATTTCTAGATCACCCTGGTGGGTAGCCTCTACCTTTTCTGACACATGTCCTGCTGAAATCGGTGTACACGTATACCTTGGGTTACGTTGTTTGAGTTAAGTCGTTCTCAATTATGCATTGTTTGTCAAAATAAAATATATGGAAAAATAAAAATCAAGTTTAAGTCATTGTATTTGATTTTATGTCTGTTTGCCACAAATATTGAAATCATCACTAGAAAAGCTTTAAAAGTATATAAGATCATGTTGCTGTACAATAAATAGGAATAAAAGTATATAAAATCATATTAAAATATGTACATATAGAGTAAATGTTAATATCATCATAAATCTTACAGAACAAAATATGAAAATATCTGTAATCCTTGAAAAAGAAAAAAAAAAACACAGTTCAAGGGACTCTTGATGAGTTTCTTAGTAAAAAGCATATTGAACAACAACCAGAATCAGCTGTTGAGACTGACGAACCACAGCCATCTACGTTCGCAATGTAAATAAACAAATTGAATGTAAATATTGGTAAATTTAACATAAATTAGTTTATTTTCTACTATCACAAAATAATTTTAATGAATGTATTTATTTAACCTTACAAAATGTATTTTGTAATGTCTTAAAGCAAACCAAATAAAGATTCCGTGATGTACTGTAAAGATTGCCAAATTTTAAGCATCTAGATTTACAAATATGTACGTACATGTATTCGTAAATTTAGAGTACTTTTTTTCTCTACCATATTAAAAACTAAAATTTATTTGTTTGTAAGCTTAAAATAAATTTTTATTTATCTTTTTTTTTTAAAAAATCATATTGCCCCAAGCAAGGCATTTTACTGCCACTGTTATGCAGGAGGTTAAATAGGAGGAAAGTTATGAGAAAGAGTGACAGGTTATAAGGGTTGTCAGGAAGTGGGTAAAAGAAGGATGAGAATACTGGTGAGAGTAGAGTGGACGGAAAAGGAGCATATGAGAGAGGATACAGATTAGTGAGATAGGAGATGACTGTTGACTTTACATTTAAGTTCTTGGAGATTGTAGCTGTCAGAAGCAAGTAAATGAAAGGGAATTCCACAGGCGGGAAGTGCGAGAAAAGAATCTGCTGGAGTAGAATTTGCATTTACATTTTATTGGTTTTTCCAGTAAAATAGTGACCTAGTTGCTAATCTTGTGGCTCGAGTAAATTCATATATAGGGTGCACCAGTGAGCTAAGTTCATCTGAGCAGAAGCCATGAAAGTATTTGTAGAAGAGCCACAGGGAAGCCACATTGTGCCGGTGAGAATGTGACTATCTGAGCTGCCAAGTTGGGATCGATCACATTACAGATTCTCCATTGGATTTTGTCAAGGACACTTAGGTAGATAACAGGAGCAGTATTCAGTGCATAGGTGGATGGTAGATTTATATATGTGTAGGATCGTTTCAGACGGTAAAAACTTCCTGGCCTTACACAGAGCGACTTTCTTAGCAGCGGGTTTGGTAAATTTTCTTTTTTACTTCTGACGGCTTTTCCCCTTCAAATTTATCCAAAATAGCATTATCTCTGTGCAAATGTATGTGCTGAACTCAAATCAACAATTAGTTATTAAAGAAACTTACCTTTTTTAATGTAAATGTCCATAAAAAACGTACTATATCTTGCACTTTTTCTCTCCTGTAACTCTCAGGAAGTCATGTAATTAACTGCAGAATGACGTACTGTGTAAGCAACGAATTTTGGCCGATTTACTTCCGGTTAGGAAAGTAATGCACTTTTTTTTTGTATTCCTCAACCTGCGCATTACTTTCCTAACCAGAAGTAAACAGGCGGAAGTAAATTGGCCAAAATTCGTTGCCTATGCAGTACGTCATTCTGCAGTTAACTACATGACTTTGTGAGAGTTACAGGAGAGGAAAAGTGCAAGATATAGTTCGTTTTTTTTTTTTTATGAATATTTAGATAAAAAAAGGGAGGTTTCTTCTAAAACTAATTGTTGATTTGAGTTCAGCATATACATTTGCACAAAGATAATGCTATTTTGGTTAAATTTGAAGGGGAAAAGCTGTCGGGAGTTAACCCGCGGTAAATTTTTGTTTTTAGCTATGGATTCTATATAGTCATTCCACTTGAGGTCTAATTTAATACCATATATTAAAGATGCATTTCTAAATAACATACAGACCTGGGAATGTTTATTTGTGGTTTAGCCTAGTGACAAATAAAGTTGCATCTGTTGGAATGAATTACCAATGTAAGGTGTGGTATACCTGTATGTTTAATATGTTGTCAAATATTACATCAGTTTGGAAAACTGGATTAGTCTGTTCATAGATCTTTCAAATATGCATTAGGGATTATAATAGTTCTTTTCAGTGGTTTGTCTTAAGATTGGAGAATGTCATAATTTCCTATGGAAGAAGGAAAACATTTTGACTCCGTTCAAAGCAAAAAAAAAAACAAAACAAAACCTTTTCCTCTAACGACCTTGGTCAAATTTGTGTCACTGATTAACCTGTCTACCTATATTCAATTGTTGAAAGTATTTTTGTCAATAAGGGAGTTAACTCTATCGTTTCAATCTCTGAGACTAATGGTGATTGAGATTGTCATTAACTCTACAGATGAATATCCTCATCTTGGTTGTTTAAATCCTGACGTCTCACCTGCTGTAGTCTCCTGCCGCCTTTGTGCTGTGCAAAGTCCCAAAACTGATATTTGTTCGTAATCCTTAACTTATTGAAACTAGTATCCTAATCTTTGTTATTTTGATCACTACAACCGACTGCCTGAAAACCATACCAGGGGTTGACGCAAGCCTTGTAAGTGAATTTTGGTAGATGGAATTGTTTGCCAGTGGGTGTGTTTGCATGAAATCCCATGTCATCATGACCAAGGGTTTGAGCGAACTGGGCTTGTTTAAACTGTTGATCGTGCAAGTTGTTGGAACAATAGTGAACTGTTCGCAAATGTTTATGAAGCTGATGGTAGAAAAAATTAAATTCTTGAAATAGCAGAGTATGACAAAAATATATGGAAAAATCTGTTTAATTTTCCATTAATCATGTCAGAGTTCTGAAAATGGATAGTCCTATGGGGTGTTTATATACCAAAATATAAAAATGCTTTTAGTGTTACAATTATGTAATTATGTCGTTCTGCTAAAAAAAAAAAAATAAACTGATACAAGAAGCAATCTCTGTTACATTATACATTAAATGAAAACTTAAACTGAAGATGTAATTTGTCAATGAAATTAAAACAAATTTGTTACATAAACGTGTTGTAAATTGTGGTTAAAACACTGGATACAATAATAAAAAAGTGTTTGTCAAAAATAGCCACAATATATTTCCATGAATAGGAAGATATTACTTTAGATAAACTTATAAGTACAGCACTGAAAAATTTATAGGATAGTGTAACAGGCTAACCTGCCCTACCTCTATATCTAAAAACTCTACTGGTTAAATCTTCATCTTCCAACAAACATGTATTAAGCATTTTCTAATACAACTGATTACTGGTCTAATTTAATTTAAACCAGACCTTAGAGTGAGTGTGTATATATATATATATGCAGACATATACACACACACACATATATACATACACACATATATATGTACACACACATACACACATATGGTGCATATTACAAACTGACCATTTAATAGATTTGAATTTAAGTTCACTCAATGTGAGCCACTGATGTAGGATAATATGTATATTTATCAATTTATTTTTATAAAATAGCACTTTCATGATACATTGATACACTGTTTTATTAACACCTGAATAATAATATGATCCATGTGTGTACCCTCATATGTATATTCATTAATTCACTTGTCTCTCTCTCTCTCTATATATATATATATATATATATATATATATATATAAAAAAAATATATATATATATATATATATATAGAAAAAAACTAATATATATATATATAGAAAAAAACTAATATATATATATATATATATATAGAAAAAAACTAATATATATATATATATATAGAAAAAAACTAATATATATATATATATATATATAGAAAAAAATATATATATATATATATATATATATAGAAAAAACTATATATATATATATATATATATAGAAAAAAACTATATATATATATATATATAGAAAAAAACTAATATATATATATATATAGAAAAAAACTAATATATATATATATATATATATATAAAAAAAATATATATATATATATATATAGAAAAAAACTAATATATATATATATATAGAAAAAAAATATATATATATATATATATATATATAGAAAAAAACTATATATATATATATATATATAGAAAAAAATATATATATATATATATATATATATATATAAAAAAACTAATATATATATATATATATATAGAAAAAAACTAATCTATATATATATATATATATAAAAAAACTATAAAAAAAATATATATATATATATATATATATATAGAAAAAAACTAATATATATATATATATATATAGAAAAAAACTAATATATATATATATATATATATATATATATATATATATATATATATATATATAGAAAAAAACTAATATATATATATATATATATATATAGAAAAAAACTAATATATATATATATATATATATTATTTAATTAGTTTTCTGTCATAATAAAATTTGACCAGTACACAGTTGTATTAATGTGTTCAATTCAATTGTAGTGTAACCATACCATAAAATACCTATTAGGTTCATACAACCACGGATGAAAACATTATAATTTCTTCTAATTTTGAAAATTGCGCATTCAAAAAAATACCCGTTACGTGAGCATTCTTAAAAAAAAAAAAACAAAAAAAACAGTGAAATCAGTTATTGCAAATCGTCTGAAGACACCACGTGGTAGAAACCTAGGTCGTGTAATAAC
This sequence comes from Ascarosepion bandense, assembly GCA_037127315.1. Lineage (NCBI taxonomy): Eukaryota > Metazoa > Mollusca > Cephalopoda > Sepiida > Sepiidae > Ascarosepion > Ascarosepion bandense. The sequence continues at coordinate 5,767,593 of JBBBDQ010001254.1, forward strand.
TCGTTTATAAATGAAGAATATATCTACACACACACTTTGGATGCATGATATTTTGGACAGGAATTGTGAAACAAATATGCCAAAATTTTAATTCACTTTCATGTTTACCTTTTACGATCACCCCACCCCTTTTGAGGTGGTGGGTTCACTCATCAGAAGTCATCCTTGTTTCAGTCACCCCTTTTTTTTTAAATATTCAGGAAATTTCCTCCCACCCTTGAATTTAGGTTGTGTGTAATCTAGCGCTAAGCACCCAAGTAGTCAGTAATCTATTTGAAAGCGTACATGTCTTGTGATACAACAGTTACTAAAAACGTCTCTTCATTTGTTTTCCTTTTTTATATATTCTCCTATTTGAAAATGTATATCCAAAATTGGAAAAGAAAAAAAAAATGGCCATACTCGTTTTTGGTTGTTGTAAAAGTCAATTTGTTAATATTTCTGTTCAAAAGAAAATTACACTTAAAAAAAAAAAAAAAAGTAATCCTCTCTCCAGCTACTGGTTAATATTCTCTTTTTCTTTTTTTTTTCCCCCCCTAGTTATGAACCTGAATTATTTCCCGGTCTCATATATCGAATGGTGAAGCCTCGGATTGTGTTGCTAATATTTGTCTCCGGCAAAGTCGTCCTTACAGGTACGTTGTCTCACTCTAGGGTTACGAAAAATACCAGAATTGCCAAAAAGATCATTTGTTTTATCAATGGGGGTAAGTTGTTACCGTTATGAGTGCAGAATAGCACCTTTTTATATACAAGGGCTCTATTTTAATGAAACACATTGTGAGTTATGAATTGATATTTATAGAATTAAAGATTATAAACATTTACTGAATTATCTAGATTAAAGTTCAATAAATAATTAACCTCGTGACATACATTTGAGGAAGGCCAAGGAGCGTACCAGGTAAAATGTGGCAATGTGAAAGCAAAGATAAGAACGTTAATTGGGACAATTTGTGAAAGATAATGATGTCTTATCTCAAAAATTTCAGTTAAGCACGAAAGTTGAAGGTAATTTATAGGCTGGTTGGATTGAACATTACTAAAGAATAGTGAGTTTGATTCTCACTGGGTGACCCATAACTCGCTTTGTATCAAAACTAAGCTAAGCTTATAAAATAACTAGGGTGACTTGTCTGGAGTAATGGTTAATGAGCCTAGTCTGGTTTTATTATTCTAATCATCACTTTTTAAGACTATAAACATTGTTGAGAAGTAAAGTTAGTTGAAATGCACATGATGAAAAGAGCCCCTTGAATTCGGGTCCCTCTTTCTGCAAGATTAATCTTGTCCTGCTTCAACAACAAAAAAACGTAAAATAAAAAGTAGACGGCTATGCAAGTTCACCAAACATTTCTGGACAATTTATACGGATGCATATGTAATGCAGCTCATTATGAAACGTTGCAAATGCTTCAGGTGTATTTCAAAAAAATGATTCTGAATTATTTCATGAGTAGCGAGGAGACATCCTGTCAGATCCTACTCTTTAAAATTCAATGTTAACCAGCTTTCATTCTGTAATTGATTAATTTTTTTTTTCTTTATAATTTCAATTTGTTTCAATTAGAATAAAAAGGGACTGTATGAACACTCAGTGGTTCCCAAACCTTTTTTGTCATTTCCCCCTACACCCAGTTCGACCATCCAGATTTCCCTCTTCGTGTGTATGAGAGAAAGAGCAGTTAAAACACATTGAGACTATTTACTAATTTACTTTTCAAATGTACAAATATACTGATAAACTTATAGTTACAGAGTAAAGTGGATAGAGAGCGGTTAGTAACAAATAAAAGGACTTTTGTTTGCAACAGGCACTCTCTCTCTCTTTCTCTCTGTTGCAGACAGAAAATTCATCTGAGATTTTTTTTATTTAGTAGTTTTTTTGTTTTTTTTTAATCATATCACCCGGGCAAGGCGGTAAGGCCACTGGTGTGCAGGGGGCTACGTTAGAGTGAAAAGATTGGAAAAGAGAAAGCCAGAAACCACATCCTAAACAGGGAACAAGGGATGAGCCTCTACACCTGTTCAATAGACGTGGGTGGAGTGTGAACTGGGCGATAGTTCAGTCTATCTACTCCAATTGAAAAAAAATAAATAAATAAATAAACAAAAAGGAAAAGTAGTGTAATTATTTCCCCCTGGTAGCTTCAAATTTCCCTCTCAGGAGGAAATTTCTCCAAGTTTTGGAATCGCTGCTCTATCTGTGTTAGTAATACTCATAGGCGTTTTCAGCATTCACTAATTCTATGGGGTCTAATTCGCAAAGGGGTGTAAAAGTTTAATAATGTTCTTTAACTTTTTTCCATTTTCTTTCAAGTATTTTATGATGGAGACTGGAAATGAATCCTGTGAAAATATGACTAAAAAATTAATGCATGTAGTGAAATGTTTCTATCAAAATAAAGGATCAATAATTGAAACTCAAAGAGCATATTGGCGCCATTACAGTGTTAGAGATTCTCCAAGTTCTGGGAGTTCCTTGAAGTGGCATCCCACATTTAGTTAGAAATGGTGGAACATTTGAGTGAGTAAGGGAAAGTGCGTTGTGGTCCAGTGGATATTGGCTTAGAACGAAAAATTGAAAAATGGACTTTGAATTCCAGTTGAATACCTTGCATTCACTTGTGCGCAAATACACTTGGGAAAGGTATTAATTTGTCTCTTCCCTCCAGCTATGGGTTAAATAACAGGATAGATTGGGTTCTATAGTCTTGGTTGGCAACCAGTCTATCACAGAAAGTAATGGCAACCTACTGTGGGAAAATCTTCTACCCAGTCAGTCATGTTTCTTTCGAGAAATAATCGCACAAGCGTGTATCACGTATGGCACTTCACTGACTGAAGGGAGAGCATCGAAGAAGATCAAGGGTGACCTCAACTAGTTTGAATCCCTTGAACGTCACTCCAATGATTTTTTAAAATATTTTTTTTAATACATTGTTAAATGCAGATGGAGGTGCAGAAGCAAGTTCAATATCCTTGTGTAAGATCAAGTTGGAAAAAATTTAGGGAACTTTTGCCTCTTCTAACATCTCGAGTATTTTTGCATAGGATAAAAGGAAACCTATATACAGCTTGCGTTAGAAGTGTTATGCTAACATGGTAGTGAATCCTGGCAGCTTAAAGCAGTTGATATTAGCAGAATTGCTTGAATTGACATGCAAATGGCATGGAGGATCTGCAATGTCAGTCTTGGGGGATAGAAAATCATCAGACGAGTTAAGAGATACACTCGGTATTGTCTATATAATAGATGCTATGCATCAAGCAAGACTTCGAAGGTTTGAGCCCGTTGAGAGAATGGATATAGAAAACACAGTCAGCAGTTGTAGGTTTATTGAGGTTTATAGCCAAAGAGGGATAGGTAGATCATGTAAAACATGGACCCAGCTTATCAATAACGATTTGTGGAAGTTGAGATTACAGCCAGTCTTTAAACAAAAGCCTGCAGCCTGAAAAAGAAACCCTGTCCAACCCATGCTAGCATGGAAACGGACATTAAGTGACGACAATGATGATGCATCAACCCGTTTGTTTACAGCAAGACGGGGCAACACCTCGTATGACAAGGGCCACAATTCAGCTTCTGAGGCAAATTTTATTTTTGCTGAAAGAATAATTTCTCCACCACATTCCCCATATCTGAGTTCTTTTTATGTGACTATCTCAAAGGAAAGATTTATATCAACAAGCCTCAACCTCTTCAAGAACTGAAGGATGACAGACAGACATCCAAACTCTAAAGCCTGAAACACTGAAGTGTATGAGATGAAAAATGCTGCATCAACATCGTCATTTAACATCTGCTTCCATGCTAGCATCAATTGGATGGTGTTTTCTTGACAGCTCTGTGATTGAACCATCATGAAATATTAGTGAGTTTTACAGCTGTATGCCCTTACTGACACCAACCAGTTTAGGAGACTGGAAACTCAATGTTTTTATCAAGACACCATCTCTGGGAAAATTACTTACCAAAATTAGAGAGTTCAGCCAATCCTATTCTACACAGAATAGGTATACAGGTTTTTATTTAAGAGTTTTCCTTCTCTTGTACAAGTTGCTATCCAAAGCTAAAGACTCTTTTTCTTTTTCTCTTAAATGACTCCAGTTTAGGAATTAACTATTTGCCCATAGCTGGGACTCAAACAGGTGCTACTACCCCTGGTCAGGGTGGATCTGGGAACAACAGAAATTAAGAGTTGGTTTCATGCTCCTTGAAACCTCCTGATCAGAGGCCTTGCTGCCATATGTAGTTTATCCTCATACCCAGGAAAGGCATATTTGTGTAAAGCTGAATATGGATGTCACTTAAAAGATGTCATATTATTTTTCTCATCTTGTGTAAATTTATTTCCCATATCTAATCTATATAATCCGATGGTATTGTGAATTAGTTTAAAAAGTAAAGCAGCTCAGCTGCAGTCACGCTTCCATCGGCATAATGTGGCTTCCCTGTGTCTCTTCTACAAATACTTTCACGGCTTCTGCTCCAAGGAACTTAGATCACTGGTGCCCCTATTGCATGAATTGGAGAATTTTTGTCTTTATTTTCACCTGAAATTAAAGCCATTATATGATGTTTAGAATGGCTCATGATTAAGCATAACAGACATTCATTGTCGCATATTTAACAGTATATGTTTAGAATATATATATATATATATATATATATAGGTATATTAGTCATCCACATACAAGCCTGTTTCGCTGTATCACAGCTCATCAGTGTGGCTAGACGCATCCACTTGCTTCTGGCCAGGATTGAAACTCGACTGATTTGGTGTCAGAATCGCTACTCCCTAAGCCATCAACGCATGGAATCAGAGAAGGGAAATTTTAACGTGTTGTATATAAGCAGTGTATACACACGCCAGTCACCGAAAGAACTCAAATCATTTCTGAAGAGTCACACATATAGCAGAAGTGGAAATTGTTTTTAAAATTTTCTTCTCCAGAGAGCTCAATCGTAATGAGAGCATAATAAAGCAAAGTTTTGTAATTTGCTTGAAGCATTGCATAAAATAGTTGTATGTGTTATGTCTTGAAGGCTGTCACAATGCGTTGAATGAAATAAAGGAAGGTCGGGAGGTGTTTGTATGTCCTGTTTATTTATATTTATATTTCGAGACTATAATCTCATCATCAGAATGGCTGAGAAAACTTCAAACTGTTCATAGATGGACAACTAAAAGCACGGACAGTTTGAAGTTTTCTCTGCCATTCTGATGATGAGATTATAGTCTCGAAATATAAATAAACAGGACATACAAACACCTCCCAACCTTCCTTTATTTCATTCAACGCATTGTGACAACTTTCAAGACATAACATATATATATATATATATATATATATACACTTATATATAAAATAAGTAAAGAACAAGTGCGAAAAAAATCTCTAATCTAACATGTTTCACGTTAACAAGCTTCTTCAGAGATTTAAAGACAAATGATTTAAAAAATCTAAGACAGTATGTTGATTGAGGTATCATTTCATTGATCAGATACGTGTAATGTGTGATAAAGCAAATGGATGAATATTATGAATGTAAGTATATGTAAGTGAAATTTATAATAACCATCTAATGTTTTTATTACTCTCTGGCACACTTAAAACAGACATGAGTTTTTTTCTTCTACATTTAAATTTTTGAAGATAGTAAACTTATATCTAAGAGATTCTGGTGAAGGTTTGATACCAAGTGTATTTGAGAATCATAGTGTTAGTGATTACAAATTTTATTTAATTTGACCCCAAACATGGCAATAAAGCCACTAAGATGCAAGGGCTTACTAAGTGTGAAAGAATACGAAAAACAAAAATATTTAAGGAACAAAACCAATAAAAGTGGAATCAAGAAGACCATAGATAACGATCAACATTGTATTTCAATTTTTGAAGATGGTATTTATCAATATGTAAGAGGTTCTGGTGGGAAAAATTGTGGACCAACTTTCTTAACAGCAGACCGAATAATTTATTCGTTTTTCATGTCGGCAGAGAGAAGGCACAATGAGTCACTCTTGGAGGTTAGCATCAGTTATGCTGATGGAAGGCAGAAAGGGATCTCTCAGATGATTAATAGAGAGTAGTTTTGTTTTGGACGTCTTAAAATTAGCAAGCCATTACTTGCGCCAGTTAATAGCAGATTTTAGGTCACTTTTGAGTTTTTAAGAATCTCTTGGGTAGGGTTTGTTTCTGAACATATTTGAGAACTGCACTTTTTTTTTTTTTTTTGTTTTGTTAGAGCTCATCTTTATTTCTTTTCTTTTTTTCTTTCAGGTGCTAAAGTACGCCAAGAAATTTACGATGCATTTGAAAACATTTACCCAATCCTGAAAGGTTTTAAGAAACAGTGAAAAAAAAATGCACCATCAAATCGGTCAACCCCCATTTCTTCTACCATCCAGCCATTCCGTTTCCTCTCGCCTCCTGTGAAGAAGGACGGGGGGAGGGCTTTAAGGATGTAGCGTTTGAGAGTGTGCTAAAAGAGGGCCCACAATGAAAAAAAAAACAAAATGATGGACCTGTTAAATTCCTAGCTGACCGAGGCTTCAGACCACTGACCATTATATCTGCTTGGGTACTGACAGCTTAGCAAAAGGGGTGGCGCTTGTCAGTGTTGACTAGTGGCCGATATGAAGTCTTAATCCCGCGGATAACGCTCGTTATGCCAAGGCACGGCTGATTGTCTCTTATTACTATTAATTTCCATCTAGGGTCTGCAAATTGATTCCACTTAATGAGTAATTCCTGGTGACCCACTCGAGACTCTTGCAAGGGCCTTCTAGGGTTTGACAAAGTAAGGCACAACAGTCAGCAATTTCAGGATAAATGCAAATCCTTATGCATTTTGTGGTAGGAATTAATTTGCTGCCCTCAAAAAGCAGAAACTGTAAAACTTTTTTTTTTGTTAAATGAAAATATTGAGTTTTATTCAATATAGAAAAGAAGACATACACACACACACACATGCGTGTTTAAAATTTCAGATATAGCTAAATTATATATCTGTATAAAGACAAAAAGGAAACTTACTTTAGCTGACACAGTCTTCTGATGAAGATTTGCCTTGATAAATTTCATCAGCGGACGAAACACACCAACTAAGCTTTTCTTTAGTCTTTATTCACACATACACATTGTGTGTGTGTATGAAATATATATATATATATATATAATGTAAATATATAAATAATTGGGCAGCAACTTTCCTTTCAAACATGTTTCATTGAATATAACAGACAAGGAAAAATTGATGGAAAAAAAAAGTTTTTATAGTCTTAATTTTTCCATCTGGTGGGGGCAAGGGAGTTTGAAAAAAAAATTCCCCAGGGTGTCTATTTTTCCTAAGCGCTGTCGGACATTTCTTTAGCCATTTTCAAGGGGTTTGTTGAAAAGTAGTTAACAACAATTAACAATAAATCTCTTGAAAATGGCTAAGGAAGTGTCCGAAACCACTTGGAGATGATAGCCGATATGGACAATTTTTACATTCTCTTACCCCCCCATCAGAACCCCCCTTTAAGAATACAAGAAAAACTCCAGAAAAAAATTAATCAAATTTGTCTTTTTTTTTTGTCACACACACACACACACACACACACACACACACACACACACACATATATTGGATAATAACGTTAATGTGTGTGTGATTGAGCATTAATATACGTGTCACATGTATTAAAGGAATGAACAATTTTTAAATATGTGTGAAGAATATTTTGGCTGGTGTGATAGTGCATGTGTGTTTACTGAGAAATTCTTGTCTGTGTACGCTGAACGACAATGTTAGTTTATATAAGTATGTGTGAGGATAAGTCTGTAGGAAACACTTCTAATTAAATCGTTGAATGCAGCAGGATGTTGCAACGATTATATATCCTCAGATAGCGTATCTGTAGAAGAGACAAAAGGAATAAATAGCAAACGTGTCTCGTCCTCTGGGGGCCTTCATCAGGGCAATGCAGTATCTGTTATGCTGCACATGTTTATATATACACAGAAGCGAAGATGCCATTGGTTTCTTAAGGCTTATAAATTTGAGAACATTCATGAATGTTTATGAGGTGGTTGAAAGGTCAGAAAGCATGAGTAGGACACAACGAGTCATAATTCAAAGTCTGGTAAAAAATAAAGTAAAATGAGTATGTATAACAATCTAATCACCTTGAAAATCTCACAAGGAAACAAATATTCATTTATTAAAAAAAAAATGACATTAATATTACTTGCTCACTTTAATTTTATAAACATTGTCAAATTTGCAAACCTTGAGAAACCAATGACATCTTTGCCTTTGTGTGTATGTATATATATATATATATATATATATATATATAAACACATCTCGTATAATAAATCCTCTATTGCATTGTTAAAGTCCCTCAGAGGACAAAATACAGGGTGTCCATAAAGTCCCAGTACCATTACAAGCATTTAAGTTTGTTTAAAAATGGTGAAAATGCTTTTGATTTACTAATATGGTGAAGTCTTAGACTTTAGATGTGTACATTAAATAAGCTTTGGTTCGTAGAAAATAAAAATGCTTTTGATATGCTGTAATATATTTCATACTATTTTTAGTAATTATTGCCAAATGAAAATCGAGTGGTTCTTTTGTTATTACTACTTTGTAAAATTTTACAAGGCAAGGAAGCGAAGATGAACTTGTCCGAATCACCTTAAATTTTCTTCATTCTTTCATTGATGAAACTGCGATATAGGTAATTATTAAATATTTATAAATTCATTTGAAGCACATGTTACTGTGCAGTATTAACAAAAAAACCATTCTGTTTTCGTTTACAATTATTCACTTGGCAATAAATACTAAAAATAGTTTGAAATACATAATTTTTTTAAAACACTGGGGTTGCCTAATAAGTATGGCTGGTAGTGTAGAATATTGCAGTTTTTTGTAAAATGTACATCTTTTCGAGATTACACTCACAGCTTTTATTGACTACATTCTACATATGCATCTCTAGTTGCCGTTTACAATGTCAAGACGATATAACATATCCCTCTGTATTCGCAAAAAAAATTTAATAAAGGCTTCATTAACAAATAAAAACAAAATGTAAAAACTTAAATGTAAGAAAGACTTGAAGATGTGTACAAAATTTTACAAAAAACTGCAAAACATCATACAAATGGCGACAAAGATGAGAACAATAGTCCGAATAATGTAAATAGTGGAGTTAAATATTAATAAGTATTTAAAATATTTCATAATAAAAATATAAATTTAAATATTAATTTCAACTAATATTAAATACAGGCTGTTCAAAAAGTACTAGTACCATTCCAAGTACTAATTGCTCAGAAACCGTATGACATAGAGTATTGCAGTTTTCTGTAAAATGTTGCACATTATGAGTTTACACTACCGACCATAATTATTAGGCCACCCCAGTTTTAAAAAAAAATGATGTATTTTATACTATTTTTTAGTATTTATTGACAAATGAAAATAGAATGGTTCTTCTGTTAATGCTGCACAATAACATGTGCATCAAATGAACTTTTCTGGTGTCCAGTTTTTGTGCTCTCTTCCACTTGCTAGTCTTTTCTTTTTATTGATTGGCCGAAGCAAAGGCTTCCTGGCTGCTTTGTAAAATTTTACAAAGTGATAAAATCATTCTTTTTTCATTTAGAAGTGATAGAATCATTCTTTTTTCATTTAGAATTATTTACTTGGCAATAAATACTAAAAATAGTATGAAATACATCATTTTTTTTTTTTTTTTAAACTGGGGTGGCCAAATAATTATGGCCGGTAGTGTATATATAGACATATATAGCAAATCTAGAGGGTACGATGGCTAAATTGTCGCTATTTGCCTTGTAAAATTTTGCAAAGTAATAACAAAAGGACCGTTATATTTTCATTTAGATTTATCTACTTGGTAATAAATACTAAAAATAGTATGAAATACTCTTTTTTTTTTTTTTTTTTTTTCTTCTTTTTTTAAACTGGGGTGGCCTAATAATTATGGCCGGTAGTGTACATTCACAGCTTTCATTGACTACATTCTACATGTGCATCTCTAGCTGCCTTTACAATGTCAAGACAATATTCTATCTTGGTCCATACGTACTGCAACATATCAAGGTCGATTGTTTAGACAACTTAAACAATTTGTCTACGAAGTGTGGCAAGATCATGAACAGGAGTCTGGTAGACACGATCCTTGACATACCCCAAAACAAAAAAAATTCAAGGGGGTAAGATTAGGATTGGTCTGTCACGGCCAGTCCATCTTCCAGGGAAATGTGCATCCATAAGTCTCCTGACATCATTGTCATCAATGAAATCTGTGAATGTAAATTTGACGAGATGTACAACATTTTATATAAAAACTGCAATACTCTGTCTCATGGCTTCTGAGCAATAAATACTTAAAACCACACTGGGATTTTATGAAGCCCTATACATCGGCTAAATCTCTTGTTTCCTCTTGTCTCTTTATTCTCTCAGTATTTTTAAAATATTGATTCCTGTATGGATATTTGTTGCTCTTGTTGGCATCTACTTTTGAAGTGTTAGAATGGCCGGAAACCATTTTTTTTTTTTTTTAATGCATCAGGTTGTATGCAAATAATATTTTTACACTTTAATCAGTGTCCGACTGCTCAAAAGCATCTTTGTGCTCTTTCTGCAAAGTTTTGTGAGACATTTTTGATTAATTTTTTTTCTCTCTCTCTCGAAGCTTTTAAATGCTTGTGGTTGAGTTCCCTTTCTACTTGTCTTTTAAAAACATCATAGTCTTCGACTGATGGTCGATCAATTCAGGGCATTATTTCAAGGGACAACTCGCTTTTCTGTAAGATGCTTAAACCAGTTTTTGGTGGCAATATAGTCAGATATTGTTACGTTTCCTTCCACCTCCTAAATTCAGTAGACCTGCTTCAAGAGCTTTGAGGCCCATTTAAAAAAAAAAAAAGACGCAAAATTATCAGAATCTCAATACTCGTGTCCACCATTATAACATCGGAAACAAACGATACAGTCGTATAGTTATTGTTAATTAGAATTATAAATCTCTACAAGAAAGAAGCTTTGAACTAAAAGTTTGTTTAAAAATGGTGAAAATGCTTTTGATATACTAATATGGTGAAGTCTTAGACTTTAGATGTGTACATTAAATAAGCTTTGGTTTGTAGAAACTAAAAATGCTTTTGATATGCTGTAATATATACAATACTTATAATACTATAGATACATGCTTGGGTGATCATGTCTCAAAAGAGACATGACTGACTGAAGATTTTTCCACAGCAGGTTTCCATTACTTTCTGCAGTAGATTCTTTGCCAAGCAAGGCCATAAAACCGAATCTGTCTTGCTATTTAGCTCATAGCTGGAGGGAGAAGAGAAGGATCAATACAAGGGTATTTTCACGTAAGTGAATGAAATGAATTAAACTGGTATTTGAACTCAGCTCTCCGATTTCTCATTGCAAACTGCTATCAACTGCACCACAATGCACATCGATTTAGGGATGTATCTGACAATATAAACTTGGAAGTAAAGATCTGTTAAATAAAATACAAATATTTTGAATACGATTTTATAGCTAATGATAATGACTCTATATCATTGTTGTCATTTTTAGATATAAAAAAGTATTTTGATTTACTTTTTATAATTTCTTTTTTTACTTTCAAGCTCATATTGACATGTATACCTCTCAAAACCTACCTATATATATATATATATATATATATCCTTATGTTGTAAAAATTCTTTCTTTGTTCTGTATTCACTCGGATGAATTAGAGCACTCTAGCTATTGGCTGCATATAATGATATGTGCTAAAAAAGTCTGCCTTTTTCCACTGAAGGCCCATAGCCCAGGGGTAGAGTCACCAACTGACGCCAATTCGGTCGGGTTTCAATCTTGTGTTAAAAAGCAATCGGAGTCTAACCGTACTGATGAGCTGTGATACAGCGAAACAGATCTGTCTGTGGATGACTATATATATATATATATATATATATATATAAAAAATGTACCTTTGTAGTGGATATATATATATAAAAACATTTATGTACATGTTCTAAAATATATATATATATTCCATTTGTAAACAAGTTATTTGCAACCCAGGTTTCTACCATGAGTGGTGTCTTCAGGCAATTTGCAATAAGTCATTTTTGCCCCCCCCCCTTTGAATGCTCACATGGCAGAGAATTTTTGAGCATGCAATTTTGTGTGTTCAAAAAAAAAAATCCTCTTTATGTGAGCATTGTTCTTAAAAGAAAAAAAAAGGTAAACGGTAAAATCAGTTATTGCAAATTGCCTGAAGACACCACTCATGGTAGAATCCTAGGTCATGTCACAGCTCGTTTACAAATGGAAAATATTCAAAAGTTCTACAATATAATTGGAATGAAAACTTTTTAATACGAATGTGCACCGGTTTAATTTTATTATGACCAAAAGCTAAGTAATATATATATATATATATATATATATATATATGTGTGCATGGTGCAGAGTCCTGTTGCCAGCAGCCACTATCTTGACGCAGGGCAGCAATACCTCCTCGAGGTGATCCTTCATGTTGATTCTGAATCCCTGTGGGAAGATGAATGGAGGCATAATGTTGCCACCACTAGTGACCAATCCAAACACTATGATTTTTGACTGGATGTGCCATCCGACTCTTTCGGAATCCTTGGCACTGTCGTTAGATTTGCATCCCTAGGCCAACATCATCAAAAAAATCACCTTCCTGATAAATTCGAACCGGGGTTGCATGGTCAGAAAATTAATGTTCTAACCAGCCAACATCAATCTAGAGCAGTGATTCTCAACGTGGTCCACATGAACCACCATGGTCCCTGTAACATTGCTAGGGATCTACACACAAGAAATATTGAATTAGGGGTCCATGGTGATATTTTGGTGGTCCATAGAGCAATTCTACTTTTGAACTGTTGGTATTACCGAGAATTAAATTTCTACAATAATTTACACCAGGGGTTTTCAAACTTTTTGACTTATGGACCCCTTTAGTAAAAATTTATCCATGGGTGACACTTGCACCCTGAAAAAAAAGTAAATTTGAACATCAAGCTCTTGCATGTGTAAAATAATTTTTTGTATAAATAACGTTCACATGTAATGGGCGATAGTGCAAGCTTTTGTCATTCGATAACATTAATAAGTAAAAATAAATATCCAGATATTGAAAATTTGTACTTTGAATTTCACGTGATGAGTTAATCCATGGATCCCCTATCTCATCTTTGTTGACCCCCTGTGGTCCACAGACCACAGTTTGGAAAACTCCTGATTTACACCATATTAAAATAAAAATATAGCTTTTAATAAAATGTAGCATTTTTTTTTTTTTTTTTTTTTATTGCAATCAAGTAGAAGAAAAAAAAATTGAAAATTTACAATGTCATAAATTTAAGGTAACCGACAATGCTTTCCCTACAATAAAAACTCTGGAGCTTTTTTTTTTTTTTTTTTTTTTTTTTTTTAATTAGGTGTTTTTTTTTTTTTGTTTGTTTATTCCTTTTGACTATCATTAACTGTCTGCTTCACACCCTAGGCTTTATTTCCTTCATATTTCCTTTCGACCTGGTTACTCACCCATTGGTCAGTGACAATAATGGAAAGGCCCATATGGACCCCGGTTGAGAACATTTTGGTCTAATGGCTATGGAGGTCCACCAAAAATAATTAAGAAGAAAAGGGCTCCATTGGAAGAAAAAAAAAACAAAAAAAAACAGTTGAGATTCACTGAAACTGACAGAGTAGCTATGTAGTTTTCGTTTTTATGTTCATACTCTTTATATCTTCAATGTTGATCACTTTTCTGCTATAAATATCGCAAATTTTAAATATATATGTAAAACAGTGAGACCAACTCAAACAGCTTTAGACCTCTTGGCCATGGAGTGCATTGATGGTCAAGCAAAATTGAATAATGCCCTTTGCTTGACCATCAACTCATTCCATGGCCATTAGGTCTAAAGCATGCCAGATCTAATGATGGTTTTCCCTAGGCGAATGCAGGTTTGAATCCTGCTGAGGAGCGCATATTTTGCTCTTATGAAAATTTCTCTGACATTCTGGGCAGTCAATGAAAATAAATCATTGTACTGTTGTCTACTCAAATACGCATATCCACTAAAAATAACATTTAATAAAAATCTGTTGCATTAATAAATAAAAAAAATCCATTACTTCTTTTTAAATTGCTTTGTTTACATTAGGATTTGAAACTGAGGAGATATGCCTATTTCAAGAGTCAGGGAAAAACCTGTGTTTAAAGGCACTTTTTCAACGTTGTTTGGTCATTGAAAGATCAAGAGATCAAATTTTGTCAGATTTGATGATGGCGGTTTCTCTTACCCAGGGGAACACAGATATGAATCATGCAGGAGAGTAAATATTTTTCTGTACTAAGATTTATCAAATATTCAGGCCATTAGACGGAAATATGTAAATATACTGTTTAATAAATAAATGGAGTATCTATTCAAATAATAGTGTCCACTAAAACTAATGTAATGTTAAGTAATATATCCTTATCATAGATTAATAGTGAGTAATTGAATAAAATGACCCACTATTAATCTATGGGTAATTGAATAAAAGTCTTCAGCTATATCGTGTTGAATACACCGGTTCCCGTCCGATCACCGAAGTTAAGCAACATCGAGCCTGGTCAGTACTTAAATGGGTGACCATTTGAAAATACCAGGTGCTGTAAACATAAGGACCAAGAATAGTCCACCGGTCCTCCAGGTTTTGGGGTTGGGTACAGGGCTAACAACCCTGCCCCAAAAAAACAGTTTGTTACAGAAACAGCAACAAAAAGTTGCTGCCCTATGCACCATCTGGGTGTGATGGATAAATAATGATGATGATGAATTGAATAAAAAAACTGGACGAAATATCGTGTGTGCTTCAACCAATGAAATGACTTCTTCAGACTAAATAATATTTGTAGTGCTGGGAATGAATTGTAACACATGTCAGAATCCTACATCCAGAAACACAGAACATGTAAGAACTCTTTTTCTTTTTGCCGACATATATATGATTCCATCAATAAAAATATTTTCTAGGTTGAAGAAGTCCTTTCAAAAGAGGAAACATGTCACACAGGAGTTTTCTTTTTTTGTTTTCTAATTCAATTAGAGCCAAGTTTGAATTCCAGTTGAATTCGTTTCATTCACTTACGCAGAAATACCCTTGGGAAAGGTATCAATCTGTCTCTTCTCCCTCCAGCTATGGGTTGAATAGCAGGACAGATTCGGTTCTATAGCCTTGGTTGACAACCAGTCTACTGCAGAAAGCAATGGCAGCCTACTGTGGGAAAATTTTCTGTCTACTCAGTCATGTCTTGAAAGTGACGTGATCGTCTAAGCATGTATCATGTATGGCAATTAGCTGACCGAATTCAATTAGCCATTTAGCAATAAATTAGTCGTTTTTTATAGGAATCTTGCTTTTTAAAAGAAACTCAATCGGGTCGAAGCCTAATCGAGATTCTTGCTTTCTCTGTCAGCTCTTTCAAAGTCATCAGCAATAATGCAATCATTTTTTTGAGGTTTTATTTGCTAACCATAACACTGCCATTTTCTTGTTAAACTTTCCCATTTATGACCATGAGATGTCGGTGATCTAAAATCAGGATGATTAATACCCGTGGCACAGTGGGTGTATTCCATTGGTTATTCTCTGCTTTTAATCTGCAGTTTACTAGAACTTTGTCATCGTGTGAACGGCTTTATGAGTGGCAACAAAAGAATAGTTTTGTTTCCTACATATGCCTACACTTTTTTTCTTCTTCTTCTTCTTCTTCATGTTCATATCAGTCAATGCTAGAGCATTTTTTTTTTTCCATATATTTTTGCTATGACTTTGAGAAGATAGAAATTCTCAAAAAAAAAAAAAAAAAAAGAAAAAGTTTCCACCTGGAATCTACAGGATACAAATTTTAAGCTATACATTTTGGAGAAAAAAAGAAAGGTCAATTTAGGAGGTGGGGGTATTTGTGCAAAGCACACACTGCTGGAATTTAAACATAGTTTTTATGATTTGACTTCCTGGAGAATAACCATACATACACGCACACACACACACACACACACACACACACACACACATATATAGTAATAGTTGTTACAATGGTTGATACAATAGTATCACTACACAAGATATATCAACTTGATCACCCGAAGAAGGAGCAACCAGAATGCATGGTTAGCTTCGAAACTCGAAAATTTTTGTGTAGTGATACTATGAATTTATAAACAATTGTAACAACTATTACAATATAACGCTCTACGTTTGTATTGAGCACTCTTTATAAAAGTAAATGCATGCACAACAGGTTAAAAAAACAAGTTCTACAACTTTGTTACACTATATATATATATATATATATATATATATATATATATATACACACACACATGAAACCATAACACATCATCTCAAGTGATTAAAACTATAATTGATATCAATGGGTGAGTTTACCCATCTCTTCAGACTGCAGAAATGCATACAAATGTATTTCCGCAGACTGAAGAGATGTGTAAACTCTCACATTGAAATAAATTATAGTTTATGAACGCTTTATATGTTTAGTTTCCCTTTATTTATATCATATTGCCCTGGATAATATCCATTGAGCTTTTTATACAGATCTATCGCCTAATATTTTATATTAAATAGATCTTGTTTTGATTATCCCCTCTATTTACTGGGCATTATAATCTCAATCTCTCTCTCTCTCTCTCTCTATATATATATATATATATATATTGAGGCAGCAAGTAATTTTCTAAACATATGCTGTTAAATATAAGAGACAATGAATGTCTATTATGTTTAATCATGAGCCGTTCTAAACGTCGTAGTTTTGCTTTAATTTCAGTTGAAAATAAAGACAAAAATTCTCCAACATTTGGATAATTATTTATTGGTTTTCTTCTAAGCTTTCGGCTCACATGAGCCATCTTCAGAGATGATTTTATTTTGTGTTGCCAAGCGGAGTTTTATGTCAACACAAAATAAAATCGTTGGTGATGGTGGATTTTATAATATTTCAGTTTAAACAACCTCTCTGAAGATGGCTCATGTGAGTCGAAAGCTTAGAAGAAAACCAATAAATAATTATCCAAATGTTGGAGAATTTTTGTCTTTATTTTCAACTGAAATTAAAGCAAAAATATGACGTTTAGAATGGCTCATGATTAAACATAATAGACATTCATTGTCTCTTATATTTAACAGCATATGTTTAGAAAATATATATATATATATATATATATATATATCAGCATGTAGTGTGGGTATAGAAGAATCCAAAGGAGTATCCTGTACATACAGTGGTAGGAAAACTCTCTAAGAGAGCTCTAAACATATGCATATAAATACATATAGAGCAAATATAAGAAAAATTAAGGCAGACACACTATTTCATGGTGAATCGGAAGTATGGCCAATTTCAGGTGAACCATCATCAGCTTTCGTTTTTATTTTACAAAGAATTTTACATGAATATATATATATATATATATATATATATATATATATATATATATATATATATATAGCGAGGTAAATTAATGAATATCTCTGTCTCTGTCTCTGTCTGTCTGTCTCTCTCTCTCTCTCATATATATGTTAGGAAAATTATAAAAATATGAGGAGGGTGTAGATATGTATAGTATTAATATTCAGGTGTTAATAATAAGATATATACACACACAAAGTATATCAAAAGTATTTTTGTTTTTCCAGCCCTCTACTTCAAAGCCGAATTCATGTTTTCATTTCATTTCATCTAATTACTATCCATGACTCCTTCAATACATACGCACACGTCTCCCCCCCCCCCCCATCATCCCATGCACTTGTGACACATACATATAAACACACATGCGCATATAGTGGAAAATTAATATTTGAAGTAGACACTCAATTTTTAATTATTAAATGGTGCCTGCTAAAAAATATACTCTCCCCACTCGTCCCATGGGTCATAATTCAGACTATTTGATTGTGTTGAAGCATAAAACAGTCACCTCTGGGTGTTGACTTCAATGTCCACTTTCATATTTACATTTGCTCTGTCCCTGATATTGAGCACTTTTACCCATAAATATAACACACACACACACACACACACACACACATATATATATATATATATATAATATATATATATATATATATAGTGAAAAACATTAGCTTGTTGGATTGAACTACCGTGTAGCTAGTAATAGAAAGTGGTCAATACAAAGTAGAGTATACAAAATTTCAATAAAAGTGCAGAATAAAAAAAATAATGAATGCATCATTTTTGTAAAACACTGGGGTGGCCTAATAATTATGGTCAATAGTGTTTATTTATATCAGAAATGAATAGAGTTCTTTCGGTGACTGGCGTGTGTATACACTGCTTATATACAACACGTTAAAATTTCCCGTCTCTGATTCCATGCACCTATGGCTTAGGGGGTAGCGACTCCGACTGACACCAAATCAGTTGAGTTTCGATCCTGGCCAGAAGCAAGTGGATGTGTCTAGCCGCATTGATGAGCTGTGATACAGCGAAACAGGCTTCTATGTGGATGGCTAATATATAGATATATATAGTTAGGTATTTCCGGTTTATTTTATTATTCTAACTTTTATACCCATAATACTTCGCTGATTAACATATATAAACACTCGGACCACCTCACAACACACATGGTATGAAGATTCAGCTCAAGCATGAAACAGACTATCAGGGTTCAATACTGACCTCAGTGTCCACTTTTATATTTACATATCTATTATCTTTGATATTGAGCACTTTTACTCAGAAATACAGCATACCCTAAAACCACGTCCTTATCACACACACACACACACACACACACACACACACACACACAATATTTGTTTATTGGAATTTAAAATGAAAACATTTTTTCACTGCTACACAAAAACTATCATCTTTCAGTGCTCTCTCTAGTACTTCATCAGGCGATATACAGGTATATCGCCTGATGAGGTATTAGAGGTAGTGCCGAAACACAACAGCACTTGTGCAGTGGTCATAAAGTGTTATAAATTCCAATAATAAAAATATTACTATAAATATTTCTCTATGTATCTAGCACTTTTCAAATGTAAATGCTATGAACTGTGGAGTGTTGTTCTATTAGTTCTTACCTTTACTATATATATATCTATATATATATATATATATATATATATATACACACATACACACGAGTCATCTACAGACAGGTCTGTTTTGCTGTAGCACAGTTCATCAGTACGGTTAGGCATCTAATTGTTTCTAGCCAGGATTGAAACCCCAATGAATTGACATCAGTCGGCGATTCTACCTCTGAGCTATGAGACGGCACACACCACACACACAGAGTTGGTTAATTTTGAAATTGAATTGGCATTCAAGCAAGTATGATTTATCATTTGTGTACTAGAGACGAAGCGTATCTCAGAAAAGTGTTTTATTGATTCAAATGGGATTAATAAATTGGGATTCTAGCAACAATATTTTTAATTTGTCTTTATAGTTGAAAAGGTCACCATTTTGGAACTGTTCCCATTCAGAGCAAACAATACATTTTCTTGTAGGATTAAAATTACTAATATATAAAAAATGCCAGTGACTGTTATTCATTCATGTAGTTATCTATATGTATGACCACGTATATCCAGGATAAGATTAGTAAATAATCTGAGAGGATCCTAATATTGTCTAAATATTAAAACTGATCCAACAGAGAGACATGCATTGTCAACCGCCATTCAATCAAAGAATTTAGTGGGTTTTACAGATATCTATCTGTGGGTCCGTCATTGTGTGTATGGCTATGATGATTAGTGTGTGTGGGCATTATGCATGCGTGCTTATGTGTATGTGAGTGTGTGATCATGTGTATGTATGTATGTATGTATGGTCGGATTGTTGTCAAATGCCTCATTATTCTCCATCAAGTATCCATGAAGGCGTATTTTCAACATGTAAAAATGAATAGAAATAAATATTTGCATTTACCACTCACAAATATCAGAATTGGCGGTTAATTTCTGCAATGAGGAATTATCTCTATTGTCTGACTACCATCCTCATTTTTATTGTTATTCCAATGTTTCATCCACTGTGTCTTCTGTTGAAACACCAGTCCTCAGATGGTCACCAAAGTTAAGCAAGGTAGAGCATGGTCACTATCTAGATAGGTGACCATTGATTATCTTCGTCAGTTGTTTTCGGTATTTCTCGAAGCAATGTCAGTTATTCTGAATTTATTTATTTAGTGGACTTCACGTATATATATCACGTTGAGACACAGGTTCTCGTATGATCATTAAAGTTAAGCAGCGGTAAGTCTGATTAGTAACTAGACGTGTGATTGCTTCGGAATACCAGGTGCTGTAAACTCGGATGTGTGGTGGTGCAATGGATAAAGGCTCGGAACTGTTAATTGGGGAGCAGTGTTCTAATTCCAGCCGGCTTCATTATA
The DNA here is from genome assembly GCA_037127315.1 of Ascarosepion bandense. Classification (NCBI taxonomy): domain Eukaryota; kingdom Metazoa; phylum Mollusca; class Cephalopoda; order Sepiida; family Sepiidae; genus Ascarosepion; species Ascarosepion bandense. Next base: position 5,788,131 of record JBBBDQ010001254.1, read on the forward strand.
TTCACCTGCATGCAAATAACCTTGCAACAGGTATTAATCCGACTGTTCTCCCAGATATCGGTTAATTAGTAAAACTTGTATCAGTAAATCATCATCATCATCATCATCATCATCATCATCTCCGTAAAAATATTTTCTGTCTTTAAATAACCTGCAAAGGGTTGATAAATCATAAAAAAGAAAGAAAAATAAAAAAAAATTATTGTGTTCTCCTGCCTTCTCCAAGTGCATGTTGACACAGAAAACCTTCAGGGAATTTTGGACTGAACGTTTTAGTGGGTAGAAGTGTGTTCTCATTCTTCTGTCTATGTTTAGGGATATCTTGTTTTGTGCTTTTTTTTTTTTTTTTTTTTGGGTTTTGTTTTCCTTTTTATGGAGACAATAGCCTAGACCAGGACACACAAATAATTACAACTCTCGGACACACTGAATTTTAATAAGGAATAAATAGTCATGAAATTTGTAAATAGGAAAATGATGATGACATCTCCTGAAATGAGCATTTATTTTAATAAACATATATGTAAGTATGTGCAAAGCCTGTGCTTGATACGCTTTGTCAACTTCTTGCATGTTAGCCTTTATATGGGATAAACATACTCTCATTTCAACATCAATGAAATTTACGAAGAATCTGCTATTGTTTTTCAAGAGGTCGATATAGGCTGATTTAAATCCTTTGAGGAAAGCAAGAAGGAAGATTTAGGTTTAAGATATCAAATAAAAAGACTCGGGCTTACCAAATGGCAGACTTGGTTTTGACTAATAATTCATTAGTTACTTTTCTGTTTACTTGGGGTACACCTGGCCTACCTTTCAAGGCGCACTGGTTGAGAGACGTTAAAGGATAGAAACCTTGGTTTGTGAAGTTGGTGCATCATAATTGTGATTTTAATCTATGGGTTGGGTTTTGTACACTCTCTTGGTGGAAATGGCACAAGAAATAACTGAGCAGTACTTTTAAAAAGAGAGGCAAATGTTCTGAAGTTCATCCTGATTGACAAACACCTGAAGAAGGCCAGAGGGCAAATCAGTCGAAACATTGCGATGATGACAACAAAAACGAGTACATCAGTCTAAATGTAAATAATGAGTTAATTGTTCATACTTTCATTTTATTTTAATTTTTAAAATTTTTTTTATTTTTTTAAAATAAAATAATGAATGTCTATCTTGGTTCTCCATGATTTCTCTTTTGGTGTCTGGAAATAAAAAGTCCAGAAATGTAAAAATTCCACTCAACTGATACAGGAAAAATTGGAATTTTTGTTTTTGCATCATTGTTGTTGGTCATTCGTGTTGTATTTGTAAAATACAGGCTCCCCCTGCGGGATGGATATTCATTCTTGAGCAAGTAGTGCCTTGTGGCAGCTCCCTTTTTTTGTGGTCATTGGGGGTGTTGAAAAGTTTCCAGCCTAATTTGCTTTCCCAAATCTGATCAAATAAATAAATAATAACAATTTTTTTAAAATCCCTTTTTGGTTAAGCTTAGAACTTTTCAGCACCCCTTTCTAAGTAAGAAAACTCTGAAGATGTCAGCAAAGTGTCGAATTTCTGACTGAAGAAAGCCTTCATGTAAGTGTTCCAGATCATTCAGGACCATTTGAAACTAAAACCACCAAATTTGCATTTTCCTTTTTTTTTTTCCTTTCTTTTTTCTTTCTTTTTCTTTTTCTTTTTTCTTTCTTTTTCCTTTTTTCCGTTTTTCTTTTTTTTCTTTTTTTTTCCTTTTTTCTTTTTTCCCTTTTTCTTTTTTTTTTAATGATCTTCATATTGTGAAATGACCATTTTTTCCTCTCTAGTACCCTCCGTCCCCTCAGCTACTTTTATTGTATCTGTTTACTCACTTTTTGTCGTTTTTCTGTCCATTAATGTTCTGCTATTGGTTTTAGTTATAAAAACTTCACTCCAAATTCAAAATGGTCACATTTCTCGTCTGAGTTCATCCTGCACATATATAAATCTACCATCTGCCCATGTATTGAATACTGCTGCCACATCTAGTCAGGTGCCCCTGCTATTTACCTCAGGGTTCTTGACAAAATCCAACGGAGAATATGTAATGTGATTGATACCGACTTGGCAGCTCTGCTGCAGTCGCTGTCTCACCAGCGTGACGTGGCTTCCCTGTGCTTCTTCTATAAATACTTTCATGGCTTCTGCTCCAATGAACTTAGATCACTGGTGCCACCTATATATGAATTTACATGAGCTACCAGATTAGCAACTAGGTCCCACCCTTTTACAATGAAACCGATAAAATGTAACTGCAATTTTTACTCTAACAGCTTCTTTTCATGCACTTCCCGCCTGTGGAATTTCCTTTCATATACTTGCTTCCCCAACAGCTACAATCTCCAGGAATTTAAATCTAAGGTCAATAGACATCTCCTATCTCACTAACTCCTATCCATTCTCTCAAGCTCTTTTCTCCATCTATTCCTCCCATTCTCGGTATTCTCGTTCATCTATTACTCTCCTCCTGACATTTCCTATAACTAACCCCTCTTTCTCATTACTTTCTCCTCTGTAACCCCCTGTGCAACAGTGGCAGTAGAATGCCTTGTTTAGGGTGAAATGATTTAAAAAAACAAATTACTCACAGACCCCATACCTTGGTGTTCTAATCGCAGTAGCGGAGTGTAATTTCAAATGCTGATATTTCAAGGCAGGCAGACTTTGCCATTTGGAATATCACCCCAGCATAATTTTCCGACCTATTTTTCTTTTGTTCCATTCTCAACTCAGCTTAAATGTCTACTTGAGCAGCAAACCTTCATTAATACATGTTTGATTAAAGCGCACTAGGAATTTTGAAAATAATCTTTTTACTTCACCTTTCTGGTTTTCATCCCCACTCCACGTTTGATCATATCTAAACAAGCTTAATTTTTCAGGTGAGGTGTTATTCAAAATACTATTTACATTCAGACTGTCTTCATCTTTTGACTGTCATGCCCACTGTCCTTTTTCAGGTCTCTGTTGATCTAAGTAATCCTTGGGCAATTTCAAACTAATCTCTGAAATTCTCAGGAGGTCCCCTGGATTGACAAACACCTGAAGAAGGCCTGTGGGCACGATAGTCGAAACATTGTGATAATAACAATAAAGATTTGAATGTAAGTAAAGCTTAGCTTTTTCTTCTAATAGGAAGTGGCAGTAAAAATAGTAATGAAACCAACCCTCAAAATATCATATAAAGGAATGTTGGAGTAATGGCTGACAGCTCGGATCGAGGAATCAGAAAACCAAGTTGGAATTCTGGTCAAGTTCATTACATTCACTTTAGTGATAATACTCTTAGTAATAATATGAATCCATCTCTTTTCCATCCCTACTTTGTAAATAGCAGGGCAGATGGGGTTCTATAGCCCTGCATGGCAACCAGTCTAGGAGAAGGAAACTGAATTCAGCACCAGCTTGGAGAGGGTTAATAGCAGGACAGACTGAATTCTATAATTTTGGTTGGTAACAAATCTACTACAGAAAGATCTAGCAATCTACTGCGGAAAAATCTCCAAGCGCTCTCTTTCAACATGCCTTGAGCCAGCATCGAAGAGTAAGCTCAAAAAATTAACATGAGAATATCTCCTGTTGATGCGTTATCTGCTATAATGCAGAGTAAGCGACTGGTGATGATGCTAAAGAGATTTATGTTCTAAGAAAAAAAAATTATTTTGATAATAAAATAATCTGTAGGGCAAGGAAGTTTTTCCCGTCTGAAACAATCCTGCACATAAATAAATCTACCATCTGTCTGTGCATTGAATATTGCTGCTATATCTGGTCGGGTGCTCCTGCTATCCACCTAGGTGTCTTTGGCAAAATCCAACGGAGGATCTGTAATGTGATCGATCCCGACTTGGCAGCTCAGATACAGTCACTTTCTCACCGGCGCTATGTGGCTTCCCTGTGTCTTTTCTACAAATACTTTCATGGCTTCTGCTCTGATGAATTTAGCTCCCTGGTGCCCCCTATATATGCATTTACTCGAGCCACAAGATTAGCAACTAGGTTCCACTCTTTTACTGTGAAACCAATAAAATGTAAACGCAAATTCTACTCCGGCAGCTTCTTTTCTCGCACTTCCCGCCTATTCTCTATTTACTTGCTTTCCCGACAGCTATAATCTCCATGCATTTAAATGTAAAGTCAATAGTCATCTCCTATCTCACTAACCACATCCTCTCTCTCATGCTCCTGTCTCCGTCTACTGCCATGGTCGCATACGACAGGTGGTCGCTCACTAAAGACTCACTACCTATCCCCCTCACGGTCAGAGAGGTTACAGGGGCGTTAACATAAATACGTCCACCACCAAAGATGATTTTATCTTGTGTTGAGATAGCAACAATAACGTCCCTGTAACCTTTCTGAAGATGGCTCATGTGAACCGAAAGCTTAGAACCAACATAATAAAAAAAAAAAATATCCAAATGTTGGACAATTTCTGTCTTTATTTTCACCTGAAATTAAAGCCAAAATATGATGTTCAGAACGGCTCATGATTAAACATAATATACATTCATTATCTGTTATATTTCACAATATATGTTTAGATAATTATCTGCTGCCTCGATACAATATATATATATATATATATATATATATATATATATAAGGGTCATTCAATAAAGAAGGTGAATTTTTCGGTATAAGGATTTCTAATGCAGATAGTGGCTTACTTTTTTTATTCAACGTAGTCTCCCAGCAGTGTCACACTTTTCCCATCTGTGCACAAGCTTCCGTATTCCCTCAGCGTAAAAATCTTTGGACTGATGTCTCAGCCAATCGCTCACAGCACTTTTGACTTCATCGTCACTTTCAAACTTCGTGTCTCTCGTGAATGCTTTCAAGGAACCAATCAGGTGAAAGTCTGAAAGAGCAAGGTCTGGGCTGTAAAGGGGATGAGGGAGCAGTTTCCAGCCCAGCTCGTTGATGGTCTGCACCGGTTGGGCTGCTGTGTGAGGCCTTGCGTTGTCTTAATGTCTTGATGTCTTGATGCAAGAGGACTCCATGTGACTGATGACACCTGCGTTTGATCAACAGATAGACTCAAAATCCTTGCAATGTCATCCACTGTCACCATTCTGTCAGACTGAATGAGGTCATTGACTGATTCGATCACCTCAGGAGACCTCAAATCTGTAGGCCTCCCAGGCCTGTCTTCATCCTCAACACTGCTCCGTCCATCTTTAAACAATTTAGCCCACTTGTAGATAATTTATATTTGGCTGAAACATGTGGCACCATACATAGTTGACATTCTCTTATGAATTTCAACTGGTTTGCACCCTTCAGCAACCAAAAACTTGATAACTGACCTCTGTTCAATCCTGGAGCATGCTTCTTGGTCAGCCATCTTTGTTAATCTCCAAAACTCTCAAAGTTTTTTTTTTCAATCTGCAATAAAAATTAAATCCCTTTGAAAAAAAAGTAAATGAAAAAAATTAAAAGAAAGTAAGCTTCTATCTCTATTAGAAGACCTCATACCGAAAAATTCACTTTATTTATTGAATGACCCTCGTAGAAGTCGTTATGCCGAACAATTCACCTTATTTATTGAATGAGCCTCGTAGAAGTCATTATACCGAAAAATTCACCTTATTTATTGAATGACCCTCGTAGATGTTCTTATACCGAAAAATTCACCTTATTTATAGAATGACCCTCGTAGATGTCCTTATACCGAGAAATTCACCTTATTTATTGAATGACCCTCGGAGAAGTCCTTATACCGAAAAATTCACCTTATTTATTGAATGACCCTCGTAGAAGTTCTTATACCGAAAAATTCACCTTATTTATTGAATGACCCTCGTAGAAGTCGTTATGCCGAACAATTCACCTTATTTATTGAATGAGCCTCGTAGAAGTCATTATACCGAAAAATTCACCTTATTTATTGAATGACCCTCGTAGATGTTCTTATACCGAAAAATTCACCTTATTTATAGAATGACCCTCGTAGATGTCCTTATACCGAGAAATTCACCTTATTTATTGAATGACCCTCGGAGAAGTCCTTATACCGAAAAATTCACCTTATTTATTGAATGACCATCGGAGAAGTCCTTATACCGAGAAATTCACCTTATTTATTGAATGACCCTCGTGTATATATATATATATATATATATATATATATGTGTGTGTGTGTGTGTGTGTGTGTGTGTGTGTGTCTCCTACATTTGTGGCATGACTCTGACCTTAATGCACAATACAATCATCAGGTGCATATTACAAACGGATAATATATATATTAATATATAATTAATAGCTCTGTTTATACTACATGGAGCACTGTTGTATTAACACCTGAATAATATGTTTATGTATGTCGTATACTTCAGTGTATACCCATATGTATTGCAAACTACACATCAACGTGAGATTTTTTTCTCTCATGAATTTTATGATCCTACTCTTACTTGCTGGCTTAAGGCATGTTGGAAGAGAGCATTCAGGTAGATTTTTTCCTTGTCAATTCTTTCTACAGTAGATTGGTTGCCAACCAAGGCTCTAAGGTAAAATTTACTAATATATATTGTACGTGTGTTTTAATGCAAAGGACTTGTGACTTTAACTGAGCAGGTTCATGCCGATTTGTGAGAACATCGTTATGATCGCTTAACTCCTTGTGGCTGGGTTTCTTTCTCAATCTCCAACCTGATATCGAGTACTTAAGGGTTAAAAAAAACCTGATTGACAAAATATCTGTTCTTTTCATTAGTCAGTTAAGTGTTATACGTGATACATGTTTGGGCGATCATGTCTCGAAAGAGACATGACTGACTGGGCAGAAGATTATCCCGTTTGCCTGACATGACTGACTGGGCAGAAGATTATCCCGGTTGCCATTACTTTCTGCGGTAGACTCGTTGCCAGCCAAGGCTATAGAACCCAAACTGTCCTGTTTTTAACCCATAACCGGAGAGAAGAGACGGATTAATACCTTTCCCAAGGGTATTTGCGCGTAAGTGAATGCAAGGAATATCAACTGGAATTCGAACTCGGCTCCCCCGATTTCTCGTTCCGAGTCGATATCCATTGTACCACAACGCACATTCTACGACTGACATCCAAGAATCTTGGTGCTAAACATCATATAACTTACACACCCACAATTTGTCTATGATTAAGAATGAACAGCTGGGCTGTAAAATCAGGCTACATGTCTTAACATTGTTACTGGCTTAATGAGGCTCATTAACATTATAAATCATGCCCCCCTCCAAAAAAAAAAAATCGGGGAAATTTACTGACTTACTGAATTTTAGCAAATCAGAAACTTTGAATCCCTAAACTGTGAAACATTTAAAATGTCCAGCATTTAACTCTCCCCCTCCCGCACCTCACACAATAAAAGTTTCTCTAATAAATTTATCAGGGATTTATGGGCTCTCTTGCGGGAAACGGCGTGATTGGTAAACCTTTAGTTTAGACTTAGTGGAATAGCCTGACTTTAGCACAGGGAGAATTAGATTCATGCCTGTCAGCACGAAAGTGCTACAAGTGGAATTCGAGTTTGAATTTCCTATTTTGCTTTCTGGTCTTTTGACACGTGGTTTCGATAACCAGAAACAGCGTCAACCTGGCACTAAATTAGGGGTGTTTTCAGTTCTTCCATCTTTCCATTTATCCATATCTGCAGACTATAAAAATGGTTCTTCCTTTTAGCAGGCACTTGCTTGCATAATATAGGATTATATAGGTAAAAGCACGTGTCCGTTTTTTCTTTTTCTTTCAAGAAAATTTCTGGTAATTTCATATATATATATAATTACCAGAAATTATATATATATATAACGGATTTTTAATAATTAGTTTGGATTATACATATTTCGCCGCTATTGTGTTCTTGGCCCGGCTCTTCAGATCCAAATGGTACTATTTGGATCTGAAGAGCCGGGCCAAGATGACAAAATATGTAGACTATGCCAAGAAGAAAAATTAGAAATTATGATATTCCCAAATAAAGATGAACTGTTAAATGAAAGAACAGAAATTATGACAAAATGCATCCACACTAAGAAATACCACTTAGCTTCATACAACCATGGATGAAAACGCCATAATCCATTTTAATTTAAAAATTGCGCGTTCATTTGCCACGTGAACGTTCAAATAAAACACCGTTACAGAAGCGTTCTTAAAAAGAAAAACGGTAAACGGTAAAATCAGTTATTAAAAATCGCCTGAAGACACCACTCATGGTAGAAACCTGGATAGCGGAATAACTCGTTTTAAAAATGGAAAATATTCAAAAGTTCTACAATATAATTGTATTGAACACATTTTAATACAAATGTGTACTGGTCTAACCCTAGTATGACCAAAAATTAAGTATTAATCAATCAATCAACCAATCAACCAATCAATCAATATATATATATATACTAGCAGTATAGCCTGGCGTTGCTCGGGTGTAATGAAAACTTTAAAACTAATCCATGGTCCTGGAGCTCAGACTCTTTGAACGTTGGCACGAAAGACTAAAAAGCAATAGTTCTTTCCAGTTAAAGCGAAACCGTAGACTGAAAGAAAAATGAATGGATGTAAGTCAAATTTTGAATTTCTGGTATCGATATCAAATAAGTTTTTTTCGTCGTAAACTGAATTTTGAAGGCTAAATAAGTCCAATGAGTAAATGGTATCATGGCTGAGACCAAGAACTACAATTATACCTACTTAGAGCCAAACCTGAAGCAAAAACTAAAATAAAAGGGCTGAAAAAATACAGATATACAGGCAGATAAACAGACACACACAAACATCTTGCCTTGTACACACACACACACACACACACACACATATATATATATATATTATTGATTTTCTGCACTATTGTAAGAACTGCAACCTTGAAACTTCTGAATATCGTTTCTTATGTCTTTGTCTATGAGTGTATCGAATTTGATTAAAATCGGACCACTTATATTTGTGTGTGTGTGTCTGTTTATCTCGAAAGAGACATGACTGACTGGGCAGAAGACTTTCCCGCAATAGGTTGTCATTACTTTCTGCGGTAGACTGGTTGCCAACCAAGGCTAAAGAACCCGATCTGTCCTGTTATTTAACACATAACTGAAGGGAAGAAGCGGATTAATACCTTTCCCAAGGGTATTTTCGCGTAAGTGAATGCAACGAATTTAACTGGCATTCGAACTCGGCCCCCCGATTTCTCGTTCCGTGCCGATATTAACTGCACCTTAACGTACATCGTAATTAAACTTAGGATGAACATAAACAAATGAAGACAAGACCAAAAGACCGCAAATTTATGCCAAGACAATACCAACATCTGAACGATTATTATTATGAGAATAATTGCAATGGACTTGACTGCTTTTTTTTTTATAGATATAAAATTTATATTATAAATATTCTAGCGGAAAAAATAGTGCGCTTATAAACGTAAAGCAATCTAGGGGAGGTAATTCAGTATTTGGTATGTGAAACACACAAAAACAGTAAAAAAGAGAAAAAAAACGGAAAAATAGCCCAGAAATTTTATCCCGTACCGGATTGAACCTAAAATCCAATTTCGCCCGGTTCACTCTCCACCCACGTCTATTATACAGGTGTAGAGGCTCATCCCTTGTTCCCTGTTTAGCATGTGGTTTCCGGCTTTCTGTTTTCCAATCTTTTCACTCTTACGTTACCCCCCTGCACATCAGTGGCGTTACCGCCTTGCTCGAGGTGATATGAATAAAAAAATAAGTTCATGCCAGTCATGAGGCCAATCATCCCTGAAAATTTCACCCGAATCCATCCTGCCGGTTTTGAGATATCTTGGCCACAGACAGATAAACGCGACCGAATACAATACCACTAATTTTAAGTGGAAATAATAAATAACAAGTATTTTAACAGAAATAAATAAACTTTATTCATTCATGCCTGAGAACTGCATAGATTGAAACCATGGATTCTGCGTGTCAATTACCATGTTCAATTGAGAAGTGCCGCTCTTGTCTCCCAGACAAGTGATTTAAGTCAATTTTACTTTGAGTTATCACCCTTTATAGCCGAAGGAAATTAGCTTCCCCTAACAAAAAATTGTAACATGTATATGAATTTATACATTTTGTTTGTTTTGAGAATTGACAACAGAAAATACGAGGGTCATTCAATAAATAAGGTGAATTTTTCGGTATAAGGACTTCTACTTGGGTCATTCAATAGATAAGATGAATTTTTCGGTATAAGGGCTTCTAATACAGATAGAAGCTTACTTTTTTTTATTTGTCAACGTAGTCTCCCAACAGTGTCATACATTTTTCCATCTGTGCATAAGCTTCCGTATTCCCTCAGCGTAAAAATCTTTGGACTGATGTCTCAGCCAATCGCTCACAGCACTTTTGACTTCATCGTCACTTTCAAACTTCGTGTCTCTCGTGAACACTTTCAAGGGACCAAACAGGTGAAAGTCTGAAGGAGCAAGGTCTAGGCTGTAAGGGGGATGAGGGAGCAGTTCCCAGCCCAGCTCGTTGATGGGCTGCACCGATTCGGCTACTGCGTGAAGCCTTGCAGCTGACTTTCTAGTAGGCAAGGTCATCATGGACAATTTTGAGTGTTGTCCCCAACAGATAAGCTCAAAGTCCTTGCAATGTCATCCACTGTCACTCTTCTGTCAAACCGAATGAGGTCATTGACTGAATTGATCATCGAAGTAGATCTCACTTCTGTAGGCCTTCCAGGCCTGTTTTCATCCTCAACACTCCTCCGTCCTTCTTTAAACAATTTAACCCACTTAAAGACATTTTTTTTTGGTTGAAACATGTGTCACCAAAAACTTGATAACTGACCTCTGTTCAATCCTTGAGCATGTTTCTTGGTCGGCCATCTTTGTTAAATTCCAAAGCTTTCAAAGTTTTTTTTAATTTGCAAAAAAAAAAAAAAAAAAAAAATTAAATTCCTTTGAAAAAGAAGTAAAGAAAAAAGATAAAAAAAAGTAAGCTTTTATCTGTATTAGAAGTCCTTATATCGAAAAATTCATGTTATTATTGAACGACCCTCGTAGAAGTTCTTATGCCGGAAAATTCACCTTATTTATTGAATGACCCTCGTAGAAGTCCTTATACCGAAAAATTCATGTTATTATTGAACGACCCTCGTAGAAGTTCTTATACCGGAAAATTCACCTTATTTATTGAATGACCCTCGTAGAAGTCCTTATACCGAAAAATTCACCTTATTTATTGATTGACCCTCGTAGAAGTCCTTATACCGAAAAATTCACCTTATTTATTGAATGACCCTCGTAGAAGTCCTTATACCGAAAAATTAACCTTATTTATCGAATGACCCTCGTAGAAGTCCTTATATAAAAAAATTCACCTTATGTATTGAATGACCCTCGTAGAAGTCCTTATATCGAAAAATTGACCTTATTTATTGATTGACCCTCGTACAAGTCCTTATACCGAAAAATTCACCTTATTTATTGAAAGACCCTCGTAGAAGTCTTTATACCGAAAAAGTGACCTTATTTATCGAATGACCCTCGTAGAAGTCCTTATATCGAAAAATTCACCTTATGTATCGAATGACCCTCGTAGAAGTCCTTATATCGAAATATTCACCTTATTTATTGATTGACCCTCGTAGAAGTCCTTATACCGAAAAATTCGCCTTATTTATTGAATGACCCTCGTAGAAGTCCTTATACCGAAAAATTCATGTTATTATTGAACGACCCTCGTAGAAGTTCTTATACCGGAAAATTCACCTTATTTATTGAATGACCCTCGTAGAAGTCCTTATACCGAAAAATTCACCTTATTTATTGATTGACCCTCGTAGAAGTCCTTATACCGAAAAATTCACCTTATGTATTGAATGATCCTCGTAGAAGTCCTTATACCGAAAAATTCGCCTTATTTATTGAATGACCCTCGTAGAAGTCCTTATACCGAAAAATTCATGTTATTATTGAACGACCCTCGTAGTAGTTCTTATACCGGAAAATTCACCTTATTTATTGAATGACCCTCGTAGAAGTCCTTATACCGAAAAATTCACCTTATTTATTGATTGACCCTCGTAGAAGTCCTTATACCGAAAAATTCACCTTATTTATTGAATGACCCTCGTAGAAGTCCTTATACCGAAAAATTAACCTTATTTATCGAATGACCCTCGTAGAAGTCCTTATATAAAAAAATTCACCTTATGTATTGAATGACCCTCGTAGAAGTCCTTATATCGAAAAATTGACCTTATTTATTGATTGACCCTCGTAGAAGTCCTTATACCGAAAAATTCACCTTATTTATTGAAAGACCCTCGTAGAAGTCTTTATACCGAAAAAGTGACCTTATTTATCGAATGACCCTCGTAGAAGTCCTTATATCGAAAAATTCACCTTATGTATCGAATGACCCTCGTAGAAGTCCTTATATCGAAATATTCACCTTATTTATTGATTGACCCTCGTAGAAGTCCTTATACCGAAAAATTCGCCTTATTTATTGAATGACCCTCGTAGAAGTCCTTATATCGAAAAATTCGCCTTATTTATCGAATGACCCTCGTAGAAGTCCTTATATCGAAAAATTCACCTTATGTATTGAATGATCCTCGTAGATGTCCTTATATCGAAAAATTCACCTTATTTATAGATTGACCCTCGTAGAAGTCCTTATACCGAAAAACTCACCTTATCTATTGAATGACACTCGGAGAAGTCCTTATATCGAAAAATTCACCTTATGTATCGAATGACCCTCGTAGAAGTCCTTATATCGAAATATTCACCTTATTTATTGATTGACCCTCGTAGAATTCCTTATACCGAAAAATTCGCCTTATTTATTGAATGACCCTCGTAGAAGTCCTTATATCGAAAAATTCGCCTTATTTATCGAATGACCCTCGTAGAAGTCCTTATATCGAAAAATTCACCTTATGTATTGAATGATCCTCGTAGAAGTCCTTATATCGAAAAATTCACCTTATTTATTGATTGACCCTCGTAGAAGTCCTAATACCGAAAAATTCACCTTATTTATTGAATGACCCTCGTAGAAGTCCTTATATCGAAAAATTCACCTTATGTATCGAATGACCCTCGTAGAAGTCCTAATACCGAAAAATTCACCTTATTTATTGAATGACCCTCGTAGACGTCCTTATATCGAAAAATTCACCTTATGTATCGAATGACCCTCGTAGAAGTCCTTATACAGAAAAATTCACCTTATTTATTGAATGACCCTCGTAGAAGTCCTTATACCGAAAAATTCACCTTATTTATTGAATGACCCTCGTAGAAGTCTTTATACCGAAAAATTCACCTTATTTATTGAATGAGCCTCGTAGAAGTCCTTATACCGAAAAATTCGCCTTATTTATTGAATGACCCTCGTAGAAGACCTTATACCGAAAAATTCACCTTATTTATTGAATGAGCGTCGTAGAAGTCCTTATATCGAAATATTCACCTTATTTATTGATTGACCCTCGTAGAAGTCCTTATACCGAAAAATTCGCCTTATTTATTGAATGAAACTCGTAGAAGTCCTTATATCGAAAAATTCGCCTTATTTATCGAATGACCCTCGTAGAAGTCCTTATATCGAAAAATTCACCTTATGTATTGAATGATCCTCGTAGATGTCCTTATATCGAAAAATTCACCTTATTTATTGATTGACCCTCGTAGAAGTCCTTATACCGAAAAATTCACCTTATCTATTGAATGACACTCGGAGAAGTCCTTATATCGAAAAATTCACCTTATGTATCGAATGACCCTCGTAGAAGTCCTTATATCGAAATATTCACCTTATTTATTGATTGACCCTCGTAGAAGTCCTTATACCGAAAAATTCGCCTTATTTATTGAATGACCCTCGTAGAAGTCCTTATATCGAAAAATTCGCCTTATTTAACGAATGACCCTCGTAGAAGTCCTTATATCGAAAAATTCACCTTATGTATTGAATGATCCTCGTAGAAGTCCTTATATCGAAAAATTCACCTTATTTATTGATTGACCCTCGTAGAAGTCCTAATACTGAAAAATTCACCTTATTTATTGAATGACCCTCGTAGAAGTCCTTATATCGAAAAATTCACCTTATGTATCGAATGACCCTCGTAGAAGTCCTAATACCGAAAAATTCGCCTTATTTATTGAATGACCCTCGTAGAAGTCCTTATATCGAAAAATTCGCCTTATTTAACGAATGACCCTCGTAGAAGTCCTTATATCGAAAAATTCACCTTATGTATTGAATGATCCTCGTAGAAGTCCTTATATCGAAAAATTCATCTTATTTATTGATTGACCCTCGTAGAACCTAATACCGAAAAATTCACCTTATTTATTGAATGACCCTCCGTAAGTCCTTATATCGAAAAATTCATCCTTATTTATTGAATTGACCCTCGTCCTAATAGAAAAATTCCTTATTTAAGAATGACCTTGAAGTCCTATCGAAAAATTCACCTTATGTATCGAATGACCCTCGTAGAAGTCCTAATACCGAAAAATTCACCTTATTTATTGAATGACTCTCGTAGAAGTCCTTATATCGAAAAATTCACCTTATGTATCGAATGACCCTCGTAGAAGTCCTTATATCGAAAAATTCACCTTATGTATTGAATGACCCTCGTAGAAGTCCTTATATCGAAAAATTCGCCTTATTTATTGAATGACCCTCGTAGAAGTCCTTATACAGAAAAATTCACCTTATTTATTGAATGACCCTCGTAGAAGTCATTATACCGAAAAATTCACCTTATTTATTGAATGACCCTCGTAGAAGTCTTTATACCGAAAAATTCACCTTATTTATTGAATGAGCCTCGTAGAAGTCCTTATACCGAAAAATTCGCCTTATTTATTGAATGACCCTCGTAGAAGACCTTATACCGAAAAATTCACCTTATTTATTGAATGAGCGTCGTAGAAGTCCTTATATCGAAATATTCACCTTATTTATTGATTGACCCTCGTAGAAGTCCTTATACCGAAAAATTCGCCTTATTTATTGAATGAAACTCGTAGAAGTGCTTATATCGAAAAATTCGCCTTATTTATCGAATGACCCTCGTAGAAGTCCTTATATCGAAAAATTCACCTTATGTATTGAATGATCCTCGTAGATGTCCTTATATCGAAAAATTCACCTTATTTATTGATTGACCCTCGTAGAAGTCCTTATACCGAAAAATTCACCTTATCTATTGAATGACACTCGGAGAAGTCCTTATATCGAAAAATTCACCTTATGTATCGAATGACCCTCGTAGAAGTCCTTATATCGAAATATTCACCTTATTTATTGATTGACCCTCGTAGAAGTCCTTATACCGAAAAATTCGCCTTATTTATTGAATGACCCTCGTAGAAGTCCTTATATCGAAAAATTCGCCTTATTTATCGAATGACCCTCGTAGAAGTCCTTATATCGAAAAATTCACCTTATGTATTGAATGAACCTCGTAGATGTCCTTATATCGAAAAATTCACCTTATTTATTGATTGACCCTCGTAGAAGTCCTTATACCGAAAAATTCACCTTATTTATTGAATGACCCTCGTAGAAGTCCTTATATCGAAAAATTCACCTTATGTATCGAATGACCCTCGTAGAAGTCCTTATATCGAAAAATTCACCTTATGTATTGAATGACCCTCGTAGAAGTCCTTATATCGAAAAATTCGCCTTATTTATTGAATGACCCTCGTAGAAGTCCTTATACCGAAAAATTCACCTTATTTATTGAATGACCCTCGTAGAAGTCCTTATACCGAAAAATTCACCTTATTTATTGAATGACCCTCGTAGAAGTCTTTATACCGAAAAATTCACCTTATTTATTGAATGAGCCTCGTAGAAATCCTTATACCGAAAAATTCGCCTTATTTATTGAATGACCCTCGTAGAAGACCTTATACCGAAAAATTCACCTTATTTATTGAATGAGCCTCGGAGAAGTCCTTATATCGAAAAATTCACCTTATTTATTGAATGACCCTCGTAGAAGTCCTTATACCGAAAAATTCACCTTATTTATTGAATGACCCTCGTAGAAGTCTTTATACCGAAAAATTCACCTTATTTATTGAATGAGCCTCGTAGAAGTCCTTATACCGAAAAATTCGCCTTATTTATTGAATGACCCTCGTAGAAGACCTTATACCGAAAAATTCACCTTATTTATTGAATGAGCCTCGGAGAAGTCCTTATATCGAAAAATTCACCTTATTTATTGAATGACCCTCGTAGAAGTCTTTATACCGAAAAATTCACCTTATTTATTGAATGAGCCTCGTAGAAGTCCTTATACCGAAAAATTCGCCTTATTTATTGAATGACCCTCGTAGAAGTCCTTATACCGAAAAATTCACCTTATTTATTGAATGACCCTCGTAGAAGTCCTTATACCGAAAAATTCACCTTATTTATTGAATGACCCTCGTAGAAGTCCTTATACCGAAAAATTCGCCTTATTTATTGAATGAACCTCGTAGAAGTCCTTATACCGAAAAATTCGCCTTATTTATTGAATGAACCTCGTAGAAGTCCTTATACCGAAAAATTCACCTTATTTATCGAATGACCCTCGTAGAAGTCCTTATACCGAAAAATTCACCCTCGTAATATACACTGTTAGATTATTTACAGATTAAGCAGTTCTTTGAGCCTCCTTGGGTTTACATTTTACACTGACACGAAGTGGTGTGATTATATTGAATCAATTGCTAGGTAAACTGCCAGGAAAGTTGGTTCACTGTGTAATTTTTCTTGTCAGAATCCATCTTTCATGTTTATAAATCTACCATTCGTCTGTGCATTGAATACTTCAGCCATATATGGTCTTGCGCTCCAACTATAGTTATTAATGTTCTTGACAAAATCCAAAAAATAGTCTGCAATGTAACTGATCTTGATCTGGCATCTCAACTTCAGTCACTTTCTCACCAACGTGACGTTGCTTCCCTCTGACTTTTTTAAAAATCATATCACCCCAAGCAAAGCGGTAACGCCACTGATGCGCAGGGGGCTACTTAAGAGTAAAAAGATTGGAAAAGAGAAAGCCGGAAACCACATCCTAAACAGGGAACAAGGGATGAGCCTCTACACCTGTTCAATAGACATGGGTGGAGTGTGAACCGGGCGATAGTTTAGTCTATCTACTCCAATTGAAAAAGAAGAAAAGAGTAAAAAGATCAGAAAAGAGAAAGCCGGGAACCACATCCTAAACAGTGAACAAGGGATGATCCTCTTCACCTGTTCAATAGACCTGGGTGGAGTGTGAACCGGGCGATAGTTCTACCAATATTTTCACAGCAGTTTTTCTGATGGGCTTTCCTCCAATCGGCAAGTAGATCTCATCTTTTTAATGTTAAAGTAGCTTGAATGCAAACGGGTATTCTATTCTTAAGTTATTTTCTCGTACATTTTGCCTGTAGAACTCTTATGATTTTTTGCTCGCCGACCACAGAAAACCATTGTCATCTGTTTTTCTGTAATCCGTACTTTTATTGTCCTTTGTCCTCACTAAAGTCTTCTTATTATCGTTAACTCCCAGTAACCCCGCCATTGCGTCTTAGGGGCATCCTTGCCTTGCTTGATGATAAAATGATTTTAAAAAATACCGAAAATAAAATGAAACTTATTTTGGCCGCCCTGTCGTTTGGGACTTCAGAATACGCCGACTGCATCTCTGTAGAGAGGTTCCTCCCGCCACCCAATGTGGTGTCCTGGATATGACGATAAAATACATCCCGGTCCTGGGTTTGACGATAAACTGCATCTTGCAGTAAAACCTCTAACTGGGAAATTTTGAGGAGTATGGAACCACCTCGTAATTGCTGTTGTTCCAGGTCCCCTCTGACTTAGGGTGGTAGCACCTGTTAGAGTCTCAACTATGGGCAAATAGTTAACCTCTTAACTGGGGCCAAAACACCATGAAAGTATAAAAATAAATTTTCATACTGAGAATTCCAACCATACATTTTTGGAGAAAAAAATATTACCATTAATATATCTATGAAGAAAAAATAATAGTAACATTATATTTTTGAAAAAAAAAAAATAATAGCAATATATTTTTGAACAAAAATATATGTACCAGTAATGCATCTGATTCTCGGCAAAACACTTTTTACAAAATACGTCAATGACCCACTGAGGTGTTGATATGCCGTAAAAGAATAAACTAAACTCAATGAAACCAAACTGTCGGACAAAAACCCTCTCACAAAAATACGTCAATTTAACCTGATATACAAACTGATATCTTACAAAGAATACATATTCTATTCATACGAATCTATTATCTAATCTAAACTTATTTATAAATGGAACTTTGTCTGTGTGTGTGTGTCTCTCTCTCTCTCTGTGTGTGTGTGTGTGTGTGTGTGTGTGTGTGTGTATCCGTTACCTATAGACTCCGAAATGGCAGAACCAATTTTCTTGAAAATTTACACAGTTGTACTATAAGCGTCTGCGAGTGTTCTTAGCTAGGTTTTGTGTCGAGCCACCCCCGATAAATATCGAAAATCGATAATCGAAAAAATCGGGTTATAGAAGGAGTGGTCTGATTTTAATCAAATTTGATACACTCATAGACAAAGACATAAGAAACGATATTCAGAAGTTTCAAGGTTGCAGTTCTTACAATAGTGCAGAAAATCGATAATATATATATAAAAGCTTTCATTACACCCGAGCAACGCCGGGCTATATTGCTATTAAAAAATAAATAAATAAACCATTGAGGCAGAGATGCCGTAAAATTAATCAAACCAAACCAAACCAAACCAAACCAAGCCAAACCAAAACAAAACAAACCAAACCTATTTTGTTATACTTTAATTTTTGTAACTTACAAATTCATTTTTGTAATATTTTCCTTTGAACTGAATTTTCAATCTAAAATCTTGTTTTTATTTTAGTTTATTATATTTTATTTGTTTATTCTCAAAAACCCAGGAAGAAAATTTAAAACGCAATGACATATCTAATGTGCATTGTGGTGCAGTGGATATCGACTAGGAATGACAAATCATAGAGCAGAGTTCGAATTCCATTTGAATTCCTTGCATTCACTTATGCACAAATACCATTGGGAAAGGTATTAATCTGTCTCTTCCTTACCGCAGAAAGAAAAAGGCAAACTACTGCGGAATAATCTTCTGCTTAATCAGTCATGTTTCTTTCGAGACATGATCGCCCAAAGCGTTTATCACGTCTGACACTTAACTAAATTAGTGAAAACTCTAGGGTCCTAATTATGTGACAATGTCCCTGAACTCCTAATGGAGGGTTAAAAAATAGACATACATTTAATAAAAGCATGTACTCACCGTCTTCTTTATTTGCCGTGTCCTCTCAGGGCCTAGACGATCATGGCTCTCCACAAATTCTTGTCCTTTGTAGCTCTGAATAAATTTTATAAGCCATGCGCTGTTTTTCTTTGTCGCTTTTATCTTCAATTTTTCCTGTGAGTGTTAGATTATCCAAGCCGTCCTTCCTTATTACACTATAGAAATAAGGCTGTAAATGACGAAGATGTAGCAATTAACACATTGACTGGCAACGCAGTTTCAATTTTGATGCCGACCACGAGTTATGTTGCACTTGGCATATTCTGATTTTCATCTACGGGTGCCAACGACGAGTTCATAAGCAGCGATGCTTTTAGAGTGAAAACAATGTTAAGACTTCACTTGAAGGTATAAATCAACTTCATAAAATTTGTTTTATTGCTGAAATTGGCCATGATGAAGTTGGCGTTTTGTATTCAGATTTTTGTAATAGACCTCTGGAAGTCAATGTACTGACATATGTTTCTGGCTTGGATTTGAGAAGTCCGCCTAAAATCATGTAAACATTTTGTAAACATCACCCAATTTTGATGTGTTTATATTACAATTTACTACATTAACGAAACTTGTCAGTTAGTCAGACGTGATACACGCTTTGGGCGATCATGTCTCAAAAGAGACATGACTGACTGGGCAGAAGATTTTCTATCCTGCTATTTAAACTATAGCTGAAGGGAGAAGAGTCGGATTATTAATAATTAGTAATTAGTGGGGGATCAGTTTATTACTTCATAACAATAGAAAAACGATCCCCCACTTTATACCCAGTAGACGATTTACTAATGTTTTCCAACTATCTTCTTTCAGTCAGTTAAGATACACGCTTTGGGCGATCTTGTCTCGAAAGAGACATGAGTGACTGGGCAGAAGATTATGACGCAGTAGGTTGACATTGCTTTCTGCGGTAGACTGGTTGCCGACCAAGGCTATAGAAACCAATCTGTCCTGCTATTTAACCCCAGCTGAGGTGGGGGGAAGTGATGGATTCATACTTTTCCCAAGAGTATTTGTGGGTAAGTGAATGCAATAAATCCAGCTGGTAATCGAACTCGGCTCTCCGATTTCTCGTTCTGAGCCGATATTTACTGCTGCATAACGCACAACCGTTTATATGACTATGAAAATGTTAAAAAAAAGAAAAGAAAAGAAAACAATTAAATTCATAACCTCATGTTATATCACACACATACACACACACATACACATACACACACACATACACATACACACACACACACACACACACACACACACACACACACACACACACAGACAAAACCTTATTTATAAGAATGAATTGTTTTTTATTTATTAATCTGACATGTGATTGTATAGCTTCAATTTCTTTTTGGTAATGGATACTCGAGCCGATATTCCCTGCAGCACAAAACTCAATCGCTATCTACTGTCCGCCTGATTACTCTTTTCTCTTTCTGATCATTATTAATGTGTCTGTCCCTAATTTTTCCACACTCGGCAACACCTTGCGTTTTAGTTGCTTTGTTGCCTTCCTTTGGGGTGGGGGGAAGATACCGTTAAAAAAGAAGAAAAATAGAAAAAAAGAATTGAATGCATTATTTACACTGTTCGGCCATTGTACGCTCCGGCCCTCTTCAAGAGCACATGGCCCAATGGGTATAGGCGGCGTTGGTTAGTTTCAGTGACATGACCTAAAGCATCATGAGTTCAGCAATGCTGAATAAATAACTTAGAGAATTGAGTTAAAGAAAGATAATTACACGGCATCTGGAAGTGGCATTGCACATGGAATGAGAATGATATACCCCAGTCATCGAAATAAAGGGTGCGGCTCAGAAATCCTAGAACCTGAAGAAGGCCGATGAAGTTCACTGGAGATGAGGACAACAGTCCGAACAGTGTAAATAACAAATACTAACTCATTTCAGAAGTATAGACCAGGGGTCGGCAACCTTTTGGAGAGAGTTGGCCAGACAGCTATGGAAAATTTTGAAGGCATGCCATGATATCAAATGTACTGTAATAAACTGTCTCGACCCCAGACCGCTCCGTCTAGAAGTCTGTCTGGACGTTTAAAAAAATAACAATGAAGTTAATATATTATTTAAACAAGATTCTTTATTTTATTACAAGACTAACAGGATAACAATACACTCAACAAAAAAAAAAAAAAAAAAAAATGCAAATCCCTTAAAACAACAAAATACAGTTAGAAATGGTAAATTATCTAATAAGACATTTGTTTCTCTATTGTTCGACAACTTCTCCACATCAGTTGATGTATTTGTTGATGACAGGAACAAAACTTCATCCAAGTGGTCATCACCCAGCCTTGTTCTTAAACAATTTTGAATGTATTTCTTTTTCGTAAAAAGATTGTTCTCTAGCATATATTCTTCCAAATAATGATACAAACATTTTCGCATTATTCAATAGACTTTTATATCTTCCGCTTGACAAAATATATTTCTTAACCCATTTTAAGGACAGCATAAAAAACTAAAAAATAATGGGTATAAATCATTATATAAAACCATTATTATATATAAGTAGTGAGGACATATTGAGTCATCAATAAAACTACCTTCCAAATATTGCCTGGTTAGAAGAAAAATTCTTGTGATTTGTAAATGAATTCAATGTTCTAAAATGAGTTTTAAAATGAGTTTAAAATGAGTTTTAAAATGAGTTTAAAATGAGTTTAATAAGTTAATGAGTTTAGAATGAGTTTTAATGAGTTTTAATAAGTTTAAAATGAGTTTAAAATGAGTTTTAAAATGAGTTTAAAATGAGGTTTTAATAAGTTTAAAATGAGTTTAAAATGAGTTTTAAAATGAGTTTTAAAATGAGTTTAAAATTAGATTTAAAATGAGTTTAAAATGAGTTTTAAAATGAGTTTAAAATGAGTTTTAAAATGAGTTTAAAATGAGTTTAAAATGAGTTTAATAAGTTAATGAGTTTAAAATGAGTTTTAATGAGTTTTAATAAGTTTAAAATGAGTTTTAAAATGAGTTTTAAAATGTGTTTAAAATTATATTTTAAAATGAATTTAATGTTCTAAAACCTTAGGACATTGGGTTAAAATGGGTTAAGAAAGGCAGCAGTGGATTTGAAATTAAATTTTAATTTTAAAAAATTGTGGCATTGCAAGTCACTGAACTCTAACTGATAATTTCTTTGCCACTTTCTCAGCAAATTAAGTAGATAATTAGTGTCTATGTGTTAAGTTGGAGGGCCTGACAAAATTTCTTCGCAGACCGGATGTGGCCCGGGCTCCGGGGGTTGCCGACCCCTCGTAGAGACGAATACTAAAAAATGACTGACTAAATAGTTTGGGGAAAAATAAGTATTTTCATTGAACAGTATGACCACAGAACATAACAGCTAGTAAATTATTATTTTATTACTCGCTTTAATGCAATTTATTGCGGAATTTTAGAGAAAGCATTTTCACTATTATTACTAATTTTGCTCCATCTTTATTAATGCTGGATATGCGTTGTGGTGCAGTGGATATCGACTCGGAACGACAAATCGGGGTGCTGAGTTCGAATTTCAGTTGAATTCCTTGCATTTACTTGCAAACAAATACCCTTAGGAAAGGTATTAATCCGTCTCTTCCCTCCAGTTATGGGTTAAATAATAGGACAGATTGGCTGGAAACCAGTCTACCGCAGAAAGCAATGGCAACCTACTGTGAGATGTCAGTCATGTCTCGTTTGAGACATGATCGCCCAAAGTGTGGATCATGTATGGCACTTAACTGACTGACTGATTATTAATGTTACTTTCAAGTTGAAGAGTTCCGCTGAACTTTGACCTTCAAAAATTAAAATGCTATGACAATAGTTATTTTCTCATTTCTTAATTTCTATTCTTTTATTGTTCTCACTCTTTCATAATTTTTCTCACATTTTTTACACACGCAGTAACATCCTTAGTGGCTTTGTTGCCTATCTTGATTAGATATTATAAAAAAGTTTTACACCCACTTTCGTTTTAGAAGAAGTGTTTATCTATCATTATTTTTTCACTAGTTTTATTCCATCTTATTATTGTTGCTTTTTAGATGAAGCATTTTCACTATTATTATTTTATTACTAGTTTTATTCCATCTTTTTATTGTTGTGTTTTACATGAAGCATTTTCACTATTATTATTTTATTACTTGTTTTATTTCATCTTATTATTGTTGTTTTTAGATGAAGCATTTTCACTATTATCATTTTATTACTAGTTTTATTTCATCTTATTATTGTTGCTTTTTAGATGAAGCATTTTCACTATTATTATTTTATTGCTAGTTTTATTCCATTTCATTATTGTTGCTTTTATATTTTTGTCAGTAACAATACTATAATTAGTTACACTTAGTATATTTATCTCTGAAAATCGATTTTCTGCTTGTATTTTCTTGGCTGTCAAATCTTTGCGCATTTATTGTTTCTAATTGTTTTAGTGACTTTGGTGAAATTCTGATTTTTAAGACATTTCTCTATTTGTTGTGATCGGTTTCTTCATTGTTCTTAAAGCGCCAGTCATGCTCGGATTACAAACTAAGCATCACCAATCGTAATGTCAGCTCTGTGTTGGGCCAGGAAATTTTTCCCGTCTGAAACCATCCTGCACACACACACACACACACACATATATATATATATATATATATATATATATACCATCCGACCCGACCGTGCATTGAATACTGCTGCCATAACTGGTTGGGTTCCCCTGGTATCCACCTAGGTGTCCTTGACAAAATCCAATGGAGAATCTGTAAAGTGATCGATCCCGACTTTGCATTTCAAATACAGTTACATTCTCACCAGCACAATGTGGCTTCCCTTTGTCTCTTCTACAAATACTTTCAAGGTTTCTGCTCTGATGAATTTAGCTCTCTGGTGTCCTCTATATATGAATTTAAGATTAGCAACTAGGTCCCATACTTTTACTGCGAAACTAATAAAATGTAAAGGCAAATTCTACTCTATCAGCTTCTTTTCTCGCATTTTCCACCTGTGGAATTCCCTTCCGTTTACTTGCTTCTACGACAGCTACAATCTACAAAAATTTAAATGTAAAGTCAATAGTCATTTCCTCTCTCACTAACCTGCATCCTCTCTCTCATGCTCTTTTCACCGTTCACTACACTCTCATCAGTATTCTCATCCTTCTCTTACCTGACATTCCCTATAACCTGTCACTCTTTCTCATAACTTTCCTTCTATGTAACCCCCTCTGCACCAGTGGCAGTAAACTGACTTGCTTGGGACGGTATGATTATATATATATACTAGCATCATAACCTGGCATTGCCTGTTCAACTCAGAACATTTTAGTACTAGGAGAAGATGACAATGAGAGGAGTAGATGTTTCAAAATTAAGGGGAAAAATATTTACATTTTTTGTTGACTCAATGAATTTAACATAAAACTAAAAATCATTTAGTTTGTTTTACTGAAATTAGAAATATAAAAACTATTACGTTCGCACTTCAAAAATTTTTAAAGAATATTTAAAAATGTAGACATTTAATTTTAGAGGAAAAAGTTACATTAATGCCACATGAATTACAGACAGTTGATTTCCTGCATGAAATATTTTGCGAAAAAAAACTTTATTTTTTTCTAATTTTATTTTCTGAAGTATGAAATAGGAAATTAAAAAAAAAACGACTTAAATTAAATTAAATTAATCATTGGCACTTTTTTTTTTTTTACATATTTTGTTTTTGTTTGAAAAAGCACTTATTAAAAAATATTTCTCTTGTTTCAAAATTACCGGGGAAAAATACTCACATTTTTTTGTTGATCAAATGAATTTTTAAAACGTTGGAATAAAAATTAAATATAAAGGCTCATTTTTTTAAAATAAAAAATATTTTAATCGTGTTTGACACGTGTGATTTGATTTCTGTGACGTAATTTAGCAACCATCTTAGATCTTGGATGTTTTACAGAGCAAATGCAAACAATCGGCTCTAATGGCCAAAAAGTGCGAAAGGGAAAATTGCTGAACTTAAACTTAAAAAGTATGTGTCGACCTGGCTTCCTTGTAGATATGTGTCCCTAGAAAGTTTGAATGACGTAGCTTAAAAAATGTAGGCGTGCATAGGGAACAGTCACACACAGACTCACAGAAAAAGTAACCTAGAACCAACGGTCATCAGCATTTGCCAAGAAACATTGCCCATCCGACTTCTGCTCAGAAAATAAAAAATGGCTGTCCCTGATTTCATTTTGGTATAATTAATTGATCAACTCATTTCAGTGATTACATTACACCTAAAACCGCACAAAAATCGACCGAATAACATTTAATTACCCGAATCAAATCAATTTGTTGCAAGCATCTGTATTTTTGTAGTTGAGACCAAAGCAAAACGCCATTAATGTGGCTGAGGATATTTTACTTTTATCAAAGACAAATTATAATAGCTTTTATCAAATTTAGCTTCGTGTTCATCTTCTGTGTGCCATGTTCCTTGAAAAGCATAGATGTCATTGCTCTCCACGAATTCCTGTTCATTGTAGCTTTTTTTTTTAATCGTTTCACACCGAGCAAGGCGGTAATGCCACTGATGTGCAAGGGGCTACATAAGTGTAAAAAGATTAATTAGAAGAGAGTGAAGAGTAAGACGAACCAGTTAGAAAGGAGCAATAGAAAGATGAGAATGCAGGTGTGATGATAGTTTCAAAGGTGGAGAGAAAGGAAAGGGTATACGGGGTGGAGAAAGAGCTAGAGTCAAGTGGTTAATAGATGAGTATTGACATTGCATTTAAATTCCTGGAGGTTGTAGCCGTCAGGAAAGCAAGAATATGGGAGCGAGTTCCACAGGCGGGAAGTGCGAGAGAAGAAGCTGCAGGAGTAGAATTGTCGTCTGCATTTGGTTAATTTAACTGTGAATGGGTGGGACCAGTTGCCAATCTGATTGCACGAGTAAACACCTGTTGAGGAGGAACCAGTGACTTAAACATCAAAATTAAGAAGAGAGAAAGACTAGGCTCAACTGAAGAAGAAACGAGTTTCTCCTCATCGGACATTCGACCAAACATTAAAGTCGCGAAAAGGCACGAGGCATAGATAAAAAAAAAGTTTCACAAATAACTGAATATAAACATTGAAATAAAGTAAGTTCATATTTAGTATGTTAATTAAAAAAAATCCATGGTTTGATTTCATAACATTTTAATATATACATATTTTTTCCGCCTGAATCCATCTTGCACATCTACAAATCAACCATCCGTCCGTGCATAGAATACTGCTGTCATATATGGTCAGGCACCCCTGCTGTTCATCTCAGTGTTCTCGACAGGCTCCAAAGATATACGGGGTAGGGAAAGAACTAGAGTCAAGTGGTTCATTGATGAGCTCTTAGTCATATTTACTTTTTTTCTATCTATTTTAATCCCTGTTCTGCCAAAGAATTACAGGTAGGTTATTGACTGTTTTCCTCTGTTATTCTTGACTTTAATATGTCCTGTGTGTGTCAGTTTTTCTAAGCCCTCTATCCTCATTAAGTACCCTTTGAAATTTCAACTATATTTTCTTATTCAAGCTATGAATGTTTTGTTTACAAAAGCAAATAGTAGAGTATAGAATATACCAAATTATTCCATCTTCATTGGGTAAAATTATGAATACTCACCAGTGCGGTACTACATGAGCAACAGATTAGTATAAGAAAAAATAAGTAAATTTACTAATTAATGTAATATATATATATATATATACGCACACACAGTTTATAGGATGTAATACTCTCAAATGCAGAGTCCGGTAGATGTAAAACACTCAAATGCACTAGCATGTAGATGTCAGTCAGTTAAGTGCCATACGTGATACACACTTGGGCGATCATGTCTCGAAAGAGACATGGCTGACTAGGCAGAAGATTATCCCGCAATAAGTTGCAATTGCTTTCTGCGGTAGACTGGTTGCCAGCCAAGGCTATAGAACCCAATCTGTCCTGTTATTTAACCTATAACTGGAGGGAAGAGACGGATTAATACCTTTACCGAGGGTATTTGCGAGTAAGTGAATGCAACGAATTCGACTGGAATTCGAACTCGGCTTCCTGATTTCTCGTTCCACAACGCACATGTAAATGTAAGTTTCTCAAATACACATTTTTATAAAGTATTCTGAATGCGCAGGCCAGTAGATGTAAGACTCTCGTATGCACAGTCCGATTGAGAAAAAACTATCGAATGCTGGTAGTATTTAAAAAAATGAATGGCTACTCAAACACGTGTATTAACTAAGATATATTGTTTAATGTATAAGTAATTTCAGGTTAAAATAAAATCCATTAAACCCTTAGAAATGTATACATATCTATATAGGTATATCACTTAGGAATATATATATATATATAATTAGGAATTAAAAGTTTATTGCGACACGGAAAATTCTATATTTCGAGATAGAATCTCGTCATCAGGCAATGTTGAATGTTGGGCGTGAAAATGCTTTACATTTAAATACAAAAAAAAACCATCGTTTGCTATTTATGTATGTGGGAAGATATATTTTCACAACCAACATCCAACATTGCCTGATGCCGGGAGTCTATCTCGAAACATAGAAATTTCTGTGTCGCAATGTACTTTTAATTCATAATTATATGATTATATTATGCTCTACAATATTTATTGCATTGAGCACTGTTTATAAAGAAATGCTAGGGAACTCAAAAAATCGTCAAACCTTGGGTCCTCTTTACCTATATATATATATATATATATATATATATGTTAAATTAAATAAACTGCAAACATTGTGTCTGCTTATTTTTAATACAATCCGTTCATACTCACGGATAGTCTTTCGCGTATTATAATTGGAAGATGTAAGAAATGAGCTTGCAACCTTGATAGATGATTTTATTATTCATTTCTTGATGTTTCCAAGTACTTTCAATCTCCTTCCGAGATCATCTTCAGGGGTGTGAGTTGTAAAAAAAAAAAAGAAAAAAAAAAAAGAAATGCGAAACTTGTCTTGCTACAAATTACTGTAAATTTTCTTTTTGCTTCAGATATAACGGTTGACAAATTGCTTAGCGTTCATTGCGGTTAGTTTTTGTTGCTACAACTCTCACCCCTGAAGATGATCTCGGAAATAGATTGAAACTGCTTGGGAACATCGAGAAATGACTAATTTATACTTTAAAATAATATATTAATTGGATGAAATCCAGGACTCACGGTTGGAAAGTGAACGTTTTAAACACTCAACCTTTCACCCATATTTTAGAATAGAATGTTACTCTACCCAAATAAGGGCCTCACGTTTGAACAGTGAATTTTTTAATCACTCAGCCATTCCCCCAGATTCAAGAATACAATATTCTTCTTCTTCTATGTGCCCTATCCTTTCAGGTCATAGGCGATCATGGCCTTCCACTGCTTTCTATCCCGGGTGGCTCTGAGCACACTTTCTCCTGTAGCACCACGCAAACGCCGTCCTGTCATCAGGCTCTTCAAATATGTTATCGGCTGCTTTCTTCTGTCTATTTTTCCCTCTATCTGGCCTGTTAGTACCAGGTTCTTCAAGCCCTCCTTTCTCATTGCATGTCCCAGGAACTTTAGTTGTTTCTTCCTGATGCTCAATATTAATTTCCTTTTTGTTTCCATCCTTTCTAAAATCTCATCATTGCTCACATGCTCGGTCCACGATATCCGCAGCATCCTTCTGTAGAACCACATTTCAGTTGCTTCAAGTTTTTCCTTCATCTTTGATGATATTGTTCAGCATTCACTACCATATTGAAGAACTGACATCACATAGCAATCTAGTACTCTCTTCCTTGTTTCTAGTGAAAGTTTCCTGTCTCTTAATACTCTACCCCTTCTGGAACGTCTTCTTCGCCATGCCAATTCACCTTCAGATCTCTGTGTCGCACTTTCCGTCTTCTGTTAGGATACTTCTCAGGTATTTAAATTTTTATACCTGCTTGATTTTAGTATCTCCCAACTGTATTTGGCATTTTGGGCTGCTCTTTTTGCTGATGACCATGCATTCGGTTTTTTTACAGTTTATTTGTAGTCCTTTTTTGTCACTCTCTTCAACTACCTTCTGTAGGAGGTCTTGTAGTTTCCTTTCTGTGTCTGCTATCAGCACTGTATCGTCTGCGTATCTTATGTTGTTCAAATTGTGGCCTCCGATGACAAATCTTGGCATAACATCTAGAGTCCTCAAAGTAGTCTCGCTGTGCAAGTTGAATAGATCCGGTGAAAAGACACATCCATGTAGTCCTTTCTTGTCACTCTTTTCACTCTCTTCAGCTATCTATTGTATCTAAACTTAATTATAAATGGAACTTTGTCTCTGTGTGTGTGTGTGTCCGTTTCATATAGACTCCGAAACAGCTGAACCGATTTTCTTAAAAATTGACACAGTTGTACTATAAGCATCTGCGAGTGTTCTTAGCTAGGTTTTGTGTCGAGGTACCCCCGATAAATATCGAAAATCGATAATCGAAAAAATCAGGTTATAGAAGGAGTGATTCGATTTTAATCAAATTTGATACACTCATAGACAAAGACATAAGAAATGACATTCAGAAGTTTCAAGGTTGCAGCTTGCAATAGTGCAGAAAATCGATATTATATATATATATATATATATATATATATATATATATATAAAAGGCAAGATGTTTGTATGTGTGTCTGTTTATCTGCCTGTATGTCTTTTTTTCTTTTTTCAGCACTTTTATTTTAGTTTTTGCTTCGGGTTTGGCTCTAAGTAGGTATAATTGTAATTCTTAGTTTCAGCCATGATACCATTTACTCAGAGGACTTATTTAGCCTTCCAAATTCAGTTTACGACGAAACAAACTTATTTGATATCGATACCAGAAAATCAAAATTTGACTTACATCTATTCATTTTTCTTTCAGTCTACGGTTTCGTTTTAACTGGAAATAACTATTACTTTTTAGTCTTTTGTGCCAACGTCCAAAGAGTCTGAGCTCCAGGACCATGGATTAGTTTTAAAGCTTTCATTACACCCGAACAACGCCGGGCTATACTGCTCGTCATACATATTCATGTAAAAATGGCCAACAGTAATCAATAGAGGTTGATATGCGGCCAAACAAAATCAACCAAATAATCAACATGAATCTTTTTATTATTAGCCATTTTTTACATAAAAAAACTGTTGATGTTATTTTTACTAAAAAAAAAATGTATTTTTATACTCTCATAATATTTATAGTACTTACATTATTCGGATTTTTGTCCTCATCTTTGTTGCCAGAAATTTCGAACCGAACCCTTTATTACAGGCACTGGGGTATGTCATCCTCATTCCTTGCGTAAAGCTTTGATTGGAAGTCATGAGTTATCTCCCTCTAACTCTACAAGTTATTTGTTCACCACTGCTGTAGCCTGGTATTGAACTCACAACTCTGGGTCAAGTAACAGGAACTAACAAACGTCTATATCCACTGGGCCATGTGTCCTTAAGAACAACTAAATTTTGGAGACTTATAAACATAATGTCCAGTAACCCCCACTTTTTTTTTTTTTACCAGAGTTCATATTGCAATTTTTGATGTTAATGGTTTTCTCTACTATTTTTTTTACCAGAGCTCATATTGCAATTTTTTTGACACTAATGATTCTCTCTGGCACCCCGTATATCTGGTTCCCTTATTGTGTTCATCTCTCTGCTTGGTCGGCTTAGGAGATTCCTTAAGTTTACGTAGTTTCCATTGGCATTCTATATCGATTATTTCAACTTCATCTCACAGGAGGCGGGGATCCTCTTTCTCCCTCCATATGATATACCCCAGTGATAGTAATAAAGGGTTCGGTTCGAAATTCCTATCAACCGAAGAAAGCCGGAGGCAACAAAGATGAGGACAATAGTCCGAATAATGTAAATACTGTAAATAATGTTTCAAAGTGTTTTTTTTTTTGGTTAAGGGGTTCATTATTTTGCCCATAGCTGGGGCCCTAACAGATGCTACCACGACGACATAACGTGGATTTGGGAACCACACCAAATTATGAAGTGGTTTCACGTTTCCGAAAACATCCGTTCTTGTGAACAAAAGCCTTGCTGTTGGACGTAGTTTATCGTCATACCAAGGAACTATTATAAATATATGTCTTGTTACCAGGTGTTTTTCTTTTCTGCCTAGTTTTAGTTAAGACAGACTCTGACTTATATCTATATAAGTCTGAGTATATCTTTGTCAGTCTGTTTCTATCTAAAGAAATGATGTATTTCATACTATTTTTAGTATTTATTGCCAAGTCAATAATTGTAAATGAAACTAGAATGGTTCTTTTGTTATTGTTACTTTGCGACAATTTAACCATCGCACCCTGTAGATTTGCTATTTTATATCTATATATACATTACCGGCCATAATTATTAGGCCACCCCAGTGTTTTAAAAAAGGATGTATTTCATTCTATTTTTTAGTATTTATTGACAAGTGAATAATTGTAAATGAAAATAGAATGGTTCTTTTGTTATTGTTACTTTGCAAACTTTTACAAGGCAAATAGCGACAATTTAACAATCGCACCCTGTAGATTTGCTATTTTATATCTATATATACATTACCGGCCATAATTATTAGGCCACCCCAGTGTTTTAAAAAAGGGTGTATTTCATACTATTTTTTAGTATTTATTGACAAATGAATAATTGTAAATGAAAATAGAATGGTTCTTTTGATAATACTGCACAATAACATGTGCATCAAATGAACTGCTCTGGTGTCCAGATTTTGTGCTCTCTTCCCCATGCTAGTCTCTTCTTATTGGCTGACCGAAGCAAAGTTTTCCTGGCTGCCTTGTAAAATTTTGCAAAGTAATAATAACAAAAGAAACATTTTATTTTCATTAAGAATTATCCACTTGGCAATAAATACTAAAAGTAGTATGAAATACTTCATTTAAAAAAAAATGGTGTAGCCTAATAATTATGGCTGGTAGTGTACATAAAAATAGACTTTTATAGAAAAATATACATTTTTCAAGGAAAAAATATTACCAATAATGAATTTTTAAAGGAAAAATATTACCGATAATACATTTTTGAAGACAAAAAATTATTACCAGCAATACATTTTTGAATACAAAACTAGAAGTCATTTTAAGTTTTCTAAAATAAAAATAGAATAAAAATCTTTTATCAAAATCTAACTAAATAAACCTTCTCAAAATAACATAAGATTAAAAAAATACTTTAAAACGCCACCTTTTTGGCATTAAATAACCCACAGAGATTAATGTGCCGTTAAACAAAACTCCGTCAAACTCGTTACTATATCTCCCAAACTGTATTTTCGGTTGTTGCTCTTTCGAATTGTATTACAAACGATCAATAAAAGATTTGGGAGAAAATAAGATAAGTGAAAATGGCTTATAAAGAAAAAGATGTTATCATCTCTCTGTCTTAGTCTGTTCCAATCCATTTATATATCTATGTAAGTTTGATAATATCTTTGTTAGTCTGTTTCTTTCTTTATCTATCTATCTATCTATCTATCTATCTATCTATCTATCTATCTATCTATCTATCTATCTATGTCAATACTTAGTATCTATCTATCTATCTATCTATCTATCTATCTATCTATCTATCTATGTCCATACATACTATCTATCTATCTATCTATGTCAATACTTACTATCTATCTATCTATCTATCTATCTATCTATCTATCTATCTATCTATCTATCTGTCTATGTCAATACTTACATCTATCTATCTATCTATCTATCTATCTATCTATCTATCTATCTATCTATGTCAATACTTAGTATCTATCTATCTATCTATCTATCTATCTATCTATCTATCTATCTATCTATCTATGTCCATACTTACTATCTATCTATCTATGTACAATACAATCTATCTATCTATCTATCTATCTATCTATTTATGTCAATACAATCTATCTATCTATCTATCTATCTATCTATCTATCTATCTATGTCAATACTTAGTATCTATCTATCTATCTATCTATCTATCTATCTATCTATACTACAATATTCTATCTATCTATCTATCTATCTATCTATCTATCTATCTATATCAATCTATCTATCTATCTATCTATCTATCTATCTATCTATCTATCTATCTATGTCAATACTTACTATCTATCTATCTATCTATCTATCTATCTATCTATCTATCTATCTATGTCAATACTTAGTATCTATCTATCTATCTATCTATCTATCTATCTATCTATGTCAATACTTACTATCTATCTATCTATCTATCTATCTATCTATCTATCTATCTATCTATCTATCTATATCAATACAATCTATCTATCTATCTATCTATCTATCTATCTATCTATCTATCTATCTATGTCAATACTTACTACTATCTATCTATCTATCTATCTATCTATCTATCTATCTATCTATCTATCCCTGGAAATTTTTCAATGAAAAAAAAAAAAAAAAAAAAAAAAAAAAAACACTCATTTTTAATTTCCGCCGTTTGCTTTGATCTTATATCATCGGTGATATGAAAGACACATCTGAAAAAAAGGTAACGCCGAAAATCCGCACGAAATTTCGTCTCGTGCGTCTTGTTTCAGATTTAACCCGCACTCTAATCTGGAAGTGCATGTCGCGTAACGGTCATGGGCAGTGAAAATGGAATTGGTTTGCCGAGTTCAAATCCTAACTGCGCCTGTATCGTTCACTTATCACTAATACCCTTAAAAAAAGGAATGAATCCACCTTTCTCTAACTCCAGTAAGTAGGACGATCTCGGCTCTTTTGCCTTGTGTGGCGACCGGGGGAGGTTAAATGTAAACTTTGAATCCAAATCCTTATAAATAATAATATTTGACTCGACCCTTTAATCGGGGTCAGCCAGTCAGTTAAGTGCCATACGTGATACACGCTGGGGCGATCATGTCTCGAAAGAGACATGACTAACTGGGCAGAAGAATATCCCGCAGTAGGTTGCCATTGCTTTCTGCGGTAGACTGGTTGCCAGCGAAGACTATAGAAACCCGATCCTCTTATTTAACTCATAACTGGAGGAGGAAGAGATGTATTATACTGTTAAGTAGTAATTAGTGGGGGATCAGTTTATTACTTCATAACAATAGAAAACCGGTTCCCCACTTTATGCCCAGTAGAAGCCTTAACTATATTTTCATCTATTATATTCAGTTAGTCAGTTAAGTGCCATACGTGATACACGCTGGGGCGATCATGTCTCGAAAGAGACATGACTGACTGGGCAGAAGATTATCCCGCAGTAGGTTGCCATTACTTTCTGCGGTAGACTGGTTACTGATCGGGTTAGGTAGACCAATTTAAGGGCGACTCCGCACTCAATACTAGCTTCAAGAGTTTTGGGTCTCGTTACTCTATCTTGCGTTATATAGACCTACTTTTACTATGGTTGTAATGCATGTAGTACCCCAACAAAATTTATTACGAGTGTAGCAGCAACGTGTTGAAGAATATGTGTGGTGATACCGACCGAGCAAAAGCGATGGACCAGATGTTTGCTCTCTCACGACAAAATGACCAAAAGTCGTCTGTGCGCAGGTGGATCCACGCAGATATTCCGGCTGAAAAATAAAAATTAATCAAATATTAAATTTCCATTTCGCGAGCCTACGCGAATTTTATTTATCAGACAATGGGAAGCTCAGAATCAAATACAAGTGTGAAATCCCAAACGAGCTGCTGTGATCCAAAACGAAGCTATAAAAAGCGGATACAGACAGACCCCAGCAGGCAGACCTCGAGGAGAAGAGTGTAATCAATATCCCCTTGACCTAAGTCAAGTGGCTACTACGCTTGCCTCTTTCCTTCTCCCCTGTTTCAAAACTACTTATTGACCTAAGGAGCGACTACATCAAAGACATTCCTCATTTACACGCTCCCCACATTCCTAAGCATTGATTCTCTTTCAGCATATTATTTGCCATGAACATTTAGCCTCCGTTGTACCTATATTCAAGTATTACTTTAATTGTAAAAACATTCATTGATATGTGTTTATATAAAAATGTTATTTTTCTACTCAAATTGCTTTTCTTGAGTTTATAACCTTTCTTTATGACTTATAGTGGGCTATCTAAAACAAGGCCAAATTCCGTTAACCTGCAACAGTATACAACTACCCTTCACTAGAACGGACTACCCCTACAAACGGGATAACAATAAACAACCCACTATGTATGTAATAAACATTTAATGGCATTTTGTATTTCTACCAATTTCCAAGACAGATCCCTTATATGGAGACGCTTCTTTTGCGAAAAATTCCACAGCTACAACGGATAAATTTAAAGTTTTAAATACTTGTAAAAGAACGCATTTACGCGTGTTATATTTCTTTTAATCACCATCAGAACGGAATGTAGATTTTATCACAGTTGAAATCAGTTTGTCTTTGTTATTCACAACTGAGAAAGATCTTAAAGGAGATCGAAAGAAATTGGGTAGGAAAAAACTACGGTATCTTCCTTGATAAATTTCCTGTTAACATGAAGAAACTGTTTAGAGAAGTAGAATGAGTCACTATAAAAATATGTAGACATAATATGTCTATATTATTCAATGAAACATATATATGTATGTATGTGTGTGTGTGTGAGAGAAAGAGAGAGAGAGATAAAGAGAGAGAGATAAAGAGAGAGAGAGAGAGAGAGTGCGTGTTTTTATGTGTGCATATATATTTTTTGCCAACGGTACCTTCTGATGAAGTGCAGGGACGAAAAGATTCCTTAAGGGAGAGAAAAAAATTGCAGTCTTGCCTCTTCAAATCGGTATATATATAATATTGAGTTGCGATAAGGTTTAGCGTCAGGATTGTTTCTTTTTCAGTAGTTTTGTTGATAAAAGGTATTTTGCCAAGCAGGGTTTTTTTTTTTTATCGTGAAGAGTTCGATATCGGGGTAGAAAAAGAGCGTTGAGAGTTTTAATGCAAATATTTTGACATTTTTAACTGAGCAGGCTCATGCCAACTTCGAAGTTTCGTGAGGACACTATTAAATCTTTACTCATCGAGGCTGGGTTTCTATACATAACGAAACTTCAGCTTGATCCTGCTCAGTTAAAGTGACAAATTCCTTGAACTAAAACTCTCTCTCTCTCTCTCTCTTTATATATATATATATATATATATATATATATATATATATATATATATATATAGACTAATTGGAGTAGATAGACTAAACTATCGCCCGGTTTACACTTCACCCTCGTCTATTGTACAGGTGTAGAGGCTCATCCCTTGTTCCCTGTTCAGGATGTGGTTTCCGGCTTTCTTTTTTCCAATCTTTTCACTCTTACGTAGCCCCCTGCACATCAGTGGCGTTACCGCCTTGCTCGGGGTGATATGATTAAAAATATATATATATATATATATATATATATATATATATATATACCACGGGCCATAATTATTAGGCCATCCCAGTTTAAAAAAAAAGAATGATGTATTTCATACTATTTTTAGTATTTATTGCCACGTGGATAATTCCAAATGAAAATACAATTATCCGTGAGTATAAACCGATTTTATTAAAAATAAGCAAACATAATGTTTGCAATTTATTTAATCTGACACACACACACAAACACACACACACACACACACACACACACACACACACATATATATATATATATATATAAGAAAAAGTGCAAGAAGCCGTGAACGTTTTGTTTAAAGTGTAGATTTATTGTTATCATTATCATCATTATTATTACTTGCTTTTTGTATAATATGTTAAGTGCATAATAATGGTATTTGTGTCGCTATACGTGTTTCGAGTTCAAAGTTGACTCTCTTCAGGCGAATAAATTGTGACTTTACATATCGAGATCCGTTTATCTTTCTCATGGCTGAAATATCCTGTCTATATAGATAAGTAGTCAGTAAGCAGGTGAGAAAGTTCATATGCCTGCGTGTTTGTTAGTTGTTTTTTTTGTTTTTTTTTTTCTGTCACACTCGCTCGTTAAATCTCTTTCGTTTTGGTAGTCAGTCACCTTTCATTTGCCGGAAATATATTTTTTACACCGACTTGCGAAATTTGATTTCGTATTTATACTTCAAAATTGTTTTCAGGGATTTTCATTCAATTTTGATTCTATGGGTCATCTAGTTCTTTTTGTTGTAAAATGTGTGTGTCTAGAGAGAGAGAGAGAGAGAGAGAGAGAGAGAGAGAGAGAGAGAGAGAGAGAGAGACAGAGACAGAAAGAGAGAGAGAATATGAGAATATGAGAGAGATAGAAAATATGAGAGAGAGAGAGAATATGAGAATATGAGAAAATATGAGAGAGAGAGAATATGAGAATATGAGAAAATATGAGAGAGAGAGAATATGAGAATATGAGAAAATATGAGAGAGAGAGAGAGAGAATATGAGAGAGAGAGAATATGAGAATATGAGAGAATATGAGAGAGAGAGAATATGAGAGAGAGAGAATATGAGAGAATATGAGAGAGAGAATATGAGAGAGAGAGAGAGAGAGAGAATATGAGAATATGAGAAAATATGAGAGAGAGAGAATATGAGAAAATATGAGAGAGAGAGAATATGAGAATATGAGAAAATATGAGAGAGAGAGAATATGAGAATATGAGAAAATATGAGAGAGAGAGAGAATATGAGAGAGAGAGAATATGAGAATATGAGAGAATATGAGAGAGAGAGAATATGAGAGAGAGAGAATATGAGAGAGAGAGAGAGAATGAGAGAATATATACATAAAAGCTGGCCACTCATAGTCGAGCTAATCCCCATTGCAGACGCCTGCCTTTGTCTTTATTCAGCATCCACAGAGCCTATCTGTGTGGTTTATACTTAGTTACAGTTTCTGGGAGAGATCGCTTTATCCGGCGTGCATAACAGTCTGAATAAAGCCAGGACGTTCAAAACTTCGATCTCGCTGATCTTGTGGCTCAAAGGGAGCCGTCTACCCAATTTCACCCACTTATATCCGGTGATATAGTTTTTTTTTTTGCCGCACGATGGGATCTACTTTCCAACAATGCTGGAAGGCATATACCAGTTCAACATTCCGGACGTCCCAGTCATTTTCAAGAACCAACGTGATATCTATTTGGTAGGCAGAATTCTATTTGTAATTCCATTGGAGCGGGCTGAGGTTAGTGTTGTAGCCCGTTAAGGCCAGGAAGAAAGACACGAAAAGAAGATGGTAGATTGAACCAGTGTATTGGAATAACAAAACATATATACAAAATAAGATTGTTATTAGTCAGTAGATAGAAGTGTCCGTCCGAACTGTCAAGTTACACTGAGTCTCGACTAACCTGCGAGACTTCCGCATGGAAGACAACCGCCTCCCAAAGCGTTTCTTCTACGAGAAGGAAGAGAAGCGATCTCATGGTGGACAGAGGTAGAGTTTCAAGGATACACTCAAAGTCTCTCTGAAACACTGCAACATCCCCTGCCTCATACGCCTTAGTGGAAACAGGCATAGCAGACTCTGAAGTGCAACGCATTCAAGAACTGCAGCAAAGGCAACACTGTCGGAAGGGCAGACCAAGCTCTCCTTCCCAGCCATACCCACATCTAATAATCCCGGTGGTCCTCGCAAATCCTCCTCGCCAAGTTGTTGTGGCCTGTTTGAGCCAGAAAGAAAGACACGAAAAGAAGAATGTTGGTTGAACCAGTGAATTGGAATAACAGAACAGATATACAAAATAATAGTGTTATTAGTCAGCAGATAGAAGTGTCCGTCCGAATTGTCAACTTACACTGAGTCTCGACTGCCTCCTCTAGGAAGTCTTGCAGGTTAGTAATTATGAAGGAGGAAGAGTTCATTCCAATGTAGATAGGGCACCATAACAGTTAGATAATGAGAAATTGGTAGACAGGGATTATTACCGTCTGTATAGAACGATGTGTGCTGTGGTGTAATGGATATCGGCTCGGAATGAGAATTCGGAGAACCGAGTTCGAATTCCAGTCGAAATTCGGTTCGTTCACTTATGCATAAATACCTTTGGGAAAAGCATGAACCTAACTCTTTTACGTGTAGCTATGGGTTGAATTGAAGGTAGGATTAGTTTCTATTGCCTTGGTTTGCAACCAGTCTACTGCAGAAAGAAACGGCGACGTACTGCGGGGAAATCTTCTGCCTAGCCAGTCATGGATTGAAAAGGACATGATCGCCCAAGCGTATATCAACGTACGACAATTAACTGACTGACTGATGTGGAGCGATAGTGCGAGATAGGACGTGAAGGGAGTTAAATTGAAAGCAACTTGATTCCTCTGACTACTTTAAAAAAGGAAAGGTATGAATGCGTCTTTTCTCCCCCCAGCTATGGATTGAATAGTAAGACGGATTGGGTTCTATAACCTTGATTGGCAACCAGTGTACAGCAAAAAGAAATGACAACGTGTGACGTTTACTCTCGGATCGATTGATCGATTTATCGATGGTATCAATTTATGAAGGTCTTCTTTTATCTTACGTCCCTTTGAAGGGGTATTTGTGTGAGACGCCACTGAGAGAAAGAAGACACTGGGTCGGATCGACACTAGTGACCGCTACTCATGAAAAAAGGGGAACCTTGGTATTAAAAAGGTAATTAATTTTCAATAGCCCGACAACAGAGAAATTCTTTGTTAGTCAGTTAGTTAAGTGCCATATGTGAAACACGCATGGGCGATCATGTCTCGAAAGAGACATGACTGACTGGACAGAGGATTATCCCGCAGTAGGTTGCCATTGTTTTCTGCAATAAACTGGTTACCAGCCAAGGCTATAGAACCAAATCTGCCCTGTTATTTAACCCATAACTGGAGGGAAGAGACGGATTCCCAAAGGTATTTGTGTGTAAGTGAATGCAAGGAATTCAACTGGAATTTGAACTCGGCTCTCAGATTTCTCAACGCACGTCCCATATATATATATATATATATATATATATATATATATATATATATATATATATATATATATATATATATATATATATAAGCATGATAAAAACCTCGTCTGGTCAAGAGGCTATTCATGGTCGAGTGGTTAAGACAGTGCCAGATCAAATGATAGCTTCCCCAATGTAAATAGGGGTCGCAGGTTCGAATCCTGCTGGGTAGCACACATTTTCGTAATAAAAATTTATCGTAAATAATCAGGCCGGTAGATATAAATATAAAATACTGTTTAATTAAAAACAGAATATCTACTTAAATACGAGTATCGGTAAAAATAATGTTCAAAATAATTCATTACACACACACACATATATATATATAAAAGGCTAAGTATAATTTTTCTTTTTGACTTTTTATTCACACACACACACATTTTAAAAGTATTACAATACATGGTGTCCATAAAGTTCGTGTGCACTTTAAGAAATTTATAACTTTATTTGTATTTGCGATAGAAATAATTTGTAAAAACGATTAGAAAGAAGTAAATCTATATTTTTAAAGGTTTTATTGAAATTTTATTTAAGTTTCCACATGTCCTCCATCATTAGCAATACAAAGGGTAATACCATTTTGCAGTTCACGGAAAACATTTGCCAACTGAAATCCCGTTAGTTATTTTAGCTTTTAAATCTTCTAATGAAATAGGTTTGGTTGCATACACAATTGTTCTCACATGAAAAAATCTAATGGAGTCAAATCTGGCGAACGTGGAGGCCAATAAAATGGTCTACCCCTTCCGATCCATCTGTTTACTTATCTAGAAATTGTTGAAAATGCTGTGGTAAAGTATTAGTCAATAACTATACTTACAACTAGGTACATTAAACTTTATAACATTTTTACAGATTATTCTTATCACAAATACAAATAAAGTTATACATTTTTTAAAGTGCACATGGACTTTATGGACTCCCTGTATGTCTAGTTAAGAACTACATCTGAATATTACCCGACTGAAGACCATGCAGTGATTTTTAAAATCAGTTGTTTTCTTCTATCCAAAAACAGAATATTTTTCTAATTTCTTTAAGTAAAAGCATAAATTTGAAGTATTTTTTTTTTGTCTAAATTTATCAGGTATAATTTATTATAATTTTGTAAATTATAGTTATAAATGATAAATTATAAAGACACGAGTTAAACTTTTCTTAATTTTCTGTCTATCAGGTTGGGCTCAAATTCCAGTATCTGAAGTTTGCATTGTACTAGAGGAGGACATATATATATATATATATATATATATATATATATATATATATATATATATATATAGTAATATTTTTATTATAAGTGTTTATAATCAAAACAGAGTTTACTATAACACAAAAACCGTTGTGTTTCGGTACTTACCTATAAGTGCATCGTCAGGCAGTAAAATATCTTTTTTATAGCTATATATATATCTTATATATCATTATATATAGAAACTTAGAAACAACGCAATTGTTATCGCAATCAAGGAGGGATTTTCTGCGGGTCTGTCTCAATTGACCGATAGAAAGCCAGATCATGGTGGATAGGAGGGATCAGATTATAAGTGGGGAATAGAGAAATAAAATGACATGAAAACTCAGACCCTTTTGGTGTCAGTAATGAAACATTAGGATGTATACATATGTATCTTAACATGTCTGCTAAGGTATCGTGTGTATTCGTGAAATGGTTGCAGGATTTTCTCTAAGTTGTTTATCTCTTAAAGTAGTGACAAAGTAATAAAGACAGGAAAGTGTTAAAAATATAATGTACGTCAAACATGTGTAGTCGATTTAGTAAGTTATCTAACTGTTAACCGAAACAAATTAACATAACATGGGAGAATCAATAAAATTATGCTAAGGGGTAGACTATAGATTAAAGGATCTAGTTATATTATATCAGAAATAAATTAACTTGATTTTGGGGAATATATTAGACGATGATGACTAATGGAAGTTACTTCGCTACATTTGTTTAGCAGGTTTAATTTTGAGAATTTAATAATTTGCAATTTTTTCTCTAAACATAGAAAACGTGGCTCATGTAAAGATTTACAATTTCTTCTATTCTTAACATTTTCCATTTTACGGTAGGGGTTTTATTGGCTTGTTTTAATTGTCAATAGTATGTGAAAAGTGTTGTGTTATGCAGTAAGTCTTATTATTAAAAGATAAGATGTGCTGATAATAGCGGTTTTTAAATGGTATCTTGCTACAACCGCTATAAAATATTCTGTAGAATTTTCTATGGTAGAAATAGTACATAGGTAGACTATAAAGCTAGTTATCATTTCTTTTGTAACGGACACTCAACTGGTTTTCGAAAATTGCAAATGTTGTTATTATAATTATTATTTTTTTTATTGTTGGTTGCTTATGTTGTTATATTGGTTTAAATTTCTATTATCTAAACTTATTTATAAATGGAACTTTGCCTGCGTGTGTGTGTGTCTATGTGTGTGTGTGTGTGTGTGTGTATCCGTTACCTATAGACTCCGAAACGGCTGAACCGATTTTCTTGAAAATTTGCACAGTTGTACTATGAGGGTCTGCAAGTGTTCTTAGCTAGGTTTTGTGTCGCGGTACCTCCGATAAATATCGAAAATCGATAATAAAAAAAATCACGTTATAGAAGGAGTGGTCCGATTTTAATCAAATTTGATACACTCATAGTCAAAGACATAAGAAACATAATATTCAGAAGTTTCAAGGTTGCAGTTCTTACAATAGTGCAGAAAATCGATAATATATATATATAAGGCAAGATGTTTGTGTGTATGTCTGTTTATCTATCTGTATGTCCTTTATACAAATCAACAATTTTTATCCGATTCTCACCAAACTTCACACAAATATTTTTTAGGCTGAGTCTGAGCTCCGGGACCATGGATTTGTTTTAAAGCTTTCATTACACCCGAGCATCGCCGGTCTATACTGCTAGTTATATTATATTATCAAGGTTATTCATACAGCTATAAGTCAATTTAAAAGTATTTCTGTTAAAGATTTTGATAATGGGGTTATTTTTACGTAAGTGTTTCTCAACAAATTTGAGAAATCGATACCCTAACTAAGTACTAATCATTTGGTTAATTGGGGTCTATACCAAATAATTTTTCTCTTTTTGTTATTATTGTTATTATTATTATGCTTATTGTATTTAATGTCAGGGTATTTGCCGCCGCTACGTTTGTTTAGCAGGTTTAATTTTTGTTGTTATTATTGTACTCAGTCAGTTAAGTGCCATATCTGATACACGCTTTGGGCGATCATGTCTCGAAAGAGACATGACTGACTGGGCAGAAGATTTTCCTGCAGTAGATTGCCATTACTTTCTGCAATAGACTGGTTACCAGCCAAGGCTATAGAACCAAATCTGTCCTGTTATAGGACTGATGAATGCCAAATATTTCTTTATAAAGAAACGGCTTATATTACAATAACTATTACATATAAAAAGAAAAGATGTTACATTTTGATCTCAAACCAGTGTCAAGTCAGTTTAGTGTCAGACAATGAAACTCAATTTACGTCTGGCGATTTTAAGGATTTTTGTGATATCTTCCAGATCAATCATATCACGATCGCCTCATATCACCCAAGTTCCAACGGACAGGCCGAGCGTTTTCTTGACACGCTGAAAAGAGCACTGAAGGAAGCTAGGGGCACACCCACAGAAAAAGCCCTACAACAGTTCCTTCAGGTGTATAGAACCACGTCCAACGACAACACACAATCATCATTACCCCAAACCGAGGTAATGTTTGCGCGTGAAATCAGGTCTGTGTTCGATAAGCTACTTCCTAAACAAACAAAACCTGGACATGAACAAACACAGTACTTACAAAATGCTATCAACCCAGAGAAAAATTTTTTTCCGGATATTTCGGGATAATAAATCTTTCTAGGAAATGGGTATAATTGAGAACAGAGTAAGAAATATGGTCTACATAAGGAAAGGTCCCCAGTTTACTCACATTAAAACCAAATCAGGAAATGTCTGTCGGACGATACTGACAGCCGTCCTCCCGAAGAGAAAGAAGTCATGGATGTCATTTCCGATACTTTTGACATGCCGATTCAGGAGGCGGCCCCGGAATATCGCCGTTTAAGGAGAAAAACGAAAATGGACTTTATCGTCATTGGTCCAAAGAGAAAAAGTATTAAAACTACTGCGTAGTTGATACTTAGGAGGTGGGTGCTATGGACGCTTGAACTCTTCCAACTATAAATAAGCAGCAATTTCTGCTTTGTGGCAGAAGTCTATTTCTGTAGATAGTTCTGAGAGCCGGACAAAACAGTTAC
Source organism: Ascarosepion bandense (assembly GCA_037127315.1). NCBI lineage: Eukaryota > Metazoa > Mollusca > Cephalopoda > Sepiida > Sepiidae > Ascarosepion > Ascarosepion bandense. The sequence goes on from JBBBDQ010001254.1 coordinate 5,832,698, forward strand.
GCTGGTGACCTTCTCATTGTGTATATGTTTTGTACTACTGTTCTTTGATAATATACTTGTTTAACTCTGTTCCTTCTTTGTGTCTTTATTTCTAGCCCCCTTACAAGGCCCCAACAGACATTGTCCTCAAAACAGCGGCGGCAAATACCCTGACATTAAATACAATAAGCACAACAATAATAACAATAATAAAATACTGCTGCCATATCTGGTCGGGTGCCCCTGCTGTTCTCCTCGGGCTTCTCGATAAGGTTCAGAGGAGGGTCTGTAATGTGATAGATACCGACTTGGCAGACCGCCAGCAGTCTCTCTCCCACCGGCGCGACGTGGCTTCCCTGTGTCTCTTCTATAAATACTTTCATGGCTTCTGCTCCGATGAACTTAGATCACTGGTGCCTCCTAAATACGAATTTGAACGAGATACTAGATTAGCAACTAGGTCCCACCCTTTTACAGTGAAACCGATAAAATGCAGCCGTAACTTCTACTCCAACAGTTTCTTTCCTCGCACTTCCCGTGGATGTGTCTAGCCACACTAATGAGCTGTGATACAGCGAAACAGGTTTGTATGTGGATGATTTATATATATATATATATATATATATATATATATATATATATATATATAAATTTAAAAGTGTTCATGCTTAATTTAAGGATTGATTTTGCTTTTCTAGCCAAAATTTCACTGCCTGGTGGAATTTGTCTTTAATTTTTCTCCGTACGACGTCAGTCTCTTTCTTTCTTTCATAATATTCTAGTGACCTGGTCACACTGTCTATTTGAATCCCTTCTTCTGGGCCTAAAAGTTAAAATACTTTCTTCAACCACCCACAGAACAATGGAATCATCTCTTAAAATATTGTTAAAATGTAAGCCATTTTTTCTCTTAACTTTTGCTTAAATTTAAAAGTGTTCATGCTTAATTAAAGGATTGATTTTGTTTTTCTAGCCAAAATTTCACTGCCTGGACTTAGCAAGTCACCATCATTTTCTTTCTATTGGAGTGGATGGACTGGTTTATCGCCCGGTTCAGACTCCACCCACGTCTATTGAACAGGTGAAGAGGCTTATCCCTTGTTTCCTGTTCAGGTTGTGGTTTCCGGTTTTTCTCTTTTCCAATCTTTTCACTCTTTTTTTTTATTTTCATTTTTTTTTCAATTGGAGTAGATAGTCTAAACTATCGCCCGGTTCACACTCCACCCACGTCTATTGAACAGGTGAAGAGGCTCATCCCTTGTTTCCTGTTTAGGTTGTGATTTCCGGTTTTCTCTTTTCCAATTTTTTCACTCTTACGTAGCCCCCTGCGCATCAGTGTCGTTTTCGCCTTGCTTGGGGTGATATGATTAATATATATATATATATATATATATATATATATATATATATATATATATATATATATTGTAAGAAAATGAATGAACACGTAGATTTAAACCCTCTGTTCAAGCATTTACTTTTATAAAGAGTGCTCGATACAGATTAGAGCTTTATATTGTAATAGTTGTTATAATGGTTTATAAAAGCATAATATCACTACACAAAAAATGTTCATGTTTCGGAACAGAACCGCCCCTCTTCGGCTGATATGTGGAACTGAAAATAAATGGTGGAAACGATTTATATTTGAGAATGTGAGGTGTAAGTGGTAGTTGTAGAGAATGAATAGTTGTACAGAATGGAATTTGGTGTGTCAAAACTGGTTCATCAGCAGTTTGTAACCATAGAGATATGTAATATAACAATCTGGCCCCACCCGAGGAAGTGATGCAAGCGATGGTGTTTCCCGTCGGTGAAGTGGGCGGCGAAGCGACAAGACAGGTGTTTGTGAAATACATCCTGTCGAGGCCGGAGCGGATGTCATTTGACCTTATTTCCGACAGCGGCGGAAATGGCTACAGAGGCAAACAGATCAGGTGTCTCTTAGAATTACGTGGGCGTTGCGTGGGCGAGGCAAAACCGGAAGGAAAGTCCCGGTTCTAGAAGACAATATAAAGACCTCGACACACGGATTCGCCAGCAGAGAACGGCCAGTGGAAGCAGAGAAACACCACGGCAAGAATACACTCCCGTCAACCCATTCTATGTGCCTCTCACCCTTCCGTTCTCTATTCCACACGGTTCGTCGTCAATAATAAAAATATAACCTTATATTTTTATATATGCGTGTTTGTTGTTTTGTCGTCGTACGGCGATATATAACAGATATACATTTGGGTTAGGAGAAGGGGCAGGATTGCTTAGATCTGGACAGGTCTGAGTAAACTATATAGTGGGATCTTAGATTTTTTAAATGGGTAGACCATTTTTATTTGGCTCCTATCTATGGGTTCATGGGATAGAAAGTCTAGGTGAGAATTTGGTTTGAATGATTGTAGTATTCTTAGCTATATTGTGTTTAGACCATCATTTTAGCATTGTATGGTTTTTTATTTTATTAATATAATATTCATTTTTTGTGGATGAAACATAGTTATTAATTACATTTTGAAGAAGATTATTTAGTTTGAGCAAGGTATCATATACAGTACTGTGCAAAAGTATTAGGACAATAACTATTTTATCTTTTATATATACATTTTATATATATTTTATCTGTATATATACAGTACCGTGCAAAAGTATTAGGACAAGAACTATTTTATCTTTTATGAGGCATCAAAATAATTGCGACAATTTACCAATCGCACCTAGTATGTATACAGTACTGTGCAAAAGTATTAGGACAAGAACTATTTTATCTTTTATATATACATTTTATATATATTTTATCTGTATATATACAGTACCGTGCAAAAGTATTAGGACAAGAACTATTTTATCTTTTATGAGGCATCAAAATAATTGCGACAATTTACCAATCGCACCCAGTACATATACAGTACTGTGCAAAAGTATTAGGACAAGAACTATTTTATCTTTTATATATACATTTTATATATATTTTATCTGTATATATACAGTACCGTACAAAAGTATTAGGACAAGAACTATTTTATCTTTTATGAGGCATCAAAATAATTGCGACAATTTACCAATCGCACCCAGTACATATACAGTACTGTGCAAAAGTATTAGGACAAGAACTATTTTATCTTTTATATATACATTTTATATATATTTTATCTGTATATATACAGTACCGTGCAAAAGTATTAGGACAAGAACTATTTTATCTTTTATGAGGCATCAAAATAATTGCGACAATTTACCAATCGCACCTAGTATATATACAGTACTGTGCAAAAGTATTAGGACAAGAACTATTTTATCTTTTATGAGGCATACTGACAGAAAATAAACAATTTAATTAAATTAATTCTATTTGATTTACTCAAGAAATGATTTAACAAGAAAAAATACTTGTTACAAAATAAATTTAATATTTAGTATAATAGCCTTTTGCTTTGATCACAGCCTTCATTCTGTCAGGCATTGACATCACAAGCTTCTTCAATCTATCTAATGGCATCTCCTGCCAAGCAGCTTGTATTTGTTCTCAACGTGTGTCTTGCGAAGTAACATTAGATTTATCAATTCGAGAGGGGGGAATAAGAAAAAGTCAGTCATATCCAAGGATAATAGAATAATGAGTAGTTTCAAAATAACTTGTTTAATAGAAAATAGGAAAAATTAAATATAACTTCTTTTTAATACATTTCTTTTACACCTAGTTTTAAATAATCAATATTTATTAGCAATTTACTTAGCTTTTCACCCTGTATTTGAATCTCAGTGAGGTTTTTTAGGAAAATTACCCCTGTCCTAATACTTTTGCACACCACCGGTAGTGATTTTAAACTTTATTTTGATGCCTCATAAAAGATATAATAGTTCTTGTCTTAATACTTTTGCACAGTACTATATATATATATATATATATATATATATATATATATATATATATATATATATATATATCCGAGTGAATAAGGAACGAAGAAAAATTTACAACGTCCAAAACATTAATTTAAAACAGTGCTCGATATATAATATAGAGCTGTGAATATTTAAATTATATTTTAGAACATGTAAAAAAAAATTTTATTTATTTTTAAAATTTTTTATTCACTACAAAGTGTACATTTTGTTTCGACATTGAAATTACAATATCTCATCAGGTCTGATGAGACATTGTAATTTCAATGTCGAAACAAAATGTACACTTTGTAGTGGATAAAAAAAAATTGTACATGTCCTAAAAATTAATTTACAATATATATATATATATATATATATATATCGCTCATTCAGTAATGAATTAGAGCACTCTGGCCACTGGCGTATGATACATACGCTAAAAGACTGCCTCCACCTACCGAGCACCCATAGCTCAGATGTAGAATCGCCGACTGAAGCCAATTCAGTCGGGTTTCAATCTTGGGTTAAAAAGCAATCGGATGTCTAACAGTACTGATAAGCTGTGATACACCGAAACAGATCTGTCTGCGGATGACTATATATATATATATATATATATATATATATATATATATATATATATGTTACGGAAATTAATGAATTTTTAACGAAACTTGGTTATAAACAAACCGACAATTTGAAATGAATTGTTTGAACATTATTTTTTTATCGATACTCGTATTTAAGTAGATATTCTGTTTTTAATTAAACAGTATTATATATTTATATCTACTGCCCTGATTATTTACGATAAATTTTAGTTCACGATATGAACTATATATATATATATATATATATATATATATATATATATATATATATAGTTGTCGTTTCGAAGGAAATCTCACTCACTTCGAGTTACAGAAAATAATGGGCTTTCTTGTGCAGTTCCAGCTCAAATGAACCGGTCACCGTCTACGGATGACTGAGGACTGCACAACCAAAGTATTGCCAATGCATCCAGCTTTAGAACGGTGCCGTAATGTAGGCAGACATGCTTCAGTCAGTTAAGTGCCATACGTGATACACGCTTGGGCGATCATGTCTCGAAAGAGACATGACTGACTGAGCAGAAAATTTTCTATTTTGCTATTTAAACTATAGCTGAAGGGAGAAGAGACGGATTGTATTATTAATTAGTAATTAGTGGGGGATCGGTTTATTACTTCATAACAATAGAAAACAGACCCCCCACTTTATGCCCAGTAGAAGCTTTATTTATGTTTCCAACTATTATCTTCTTTCAGTCAGTTAAGTGCCATACGTGATACACGCTTTGGGTGATCATGTCTCGAAAGAGACGTAACTGACTGGACAGAAGATTATCCCGCAGTAGGTTGCCATTGCTTTCTGCGGTAGACTGGTTGCCGACCAAGGCTATAGAACCCAATCTGTCCTGTTATTTGACCCATAGCTGGAGGGAAGAGACGGATTAATACCTTTTCCAAGGGTAATTGCGCGTATATGATTGCAACGAATTCAACTTGAATTCGAACTCGGCTCTCCGATGTCTCGTTCTGAGTCGATATCCTCTGGACCACAACGCACATCCTGACACACTACTCAGATATAATGACAATGTACCCCTACTTCTGTTGAAGAACTCACTCCTGGTCGCGGAAAATTGATGGACGGTCGATCATGAAGGTATAAAGAATTTCGAGAAATCTCGTTTGGCCCATCTTGGTAATCAAAGATCTAGCACCAAGATTCGACCAAACCTTCCAACCTGCCCCCACCCCAAATCGTGTCATCTGCCCTAAACCTGGACTGATGTGTAAATCGCAAACTGGGTGGAAGTTGCATATAAGACAGGGACATTAAAAAATGTATAGTAAAGACTGTTGGCTCCCTATACGTCGAAACGTCGGGAGTGTCTATTCTTCTTCTATGTGCCCTGTCCCTTCAGGGCGTATGCGATCATGGCTTTCCACGTTTCCCTATCGCTGGTGGCTGTGAGCACGCCTTCTCCTGTTACACCATGCAATCCTCGTTCCATCATCCACCTGATTAGGTCCTTCAAATATGTTATCCGTTGTTTTCATCTGTCTCTTTTTCCCTCTATTCTGGCCTGTTAGAATCAGATTCTCCAAGCCCTCCGTCCTCATTGCATGTCCCAGGAACTTCAGCTGTCTCTTCCTGATGCTCAGTATTAATTTCCTTTTTGTTTCCATCATTTCCAAGACCTCATCATTGCTCACATGCTCGATCCATGAGATTCGCAGCATCAATATTTCAGGTTTTACTATTTTATTATATTCTCACCCCGTTTCTGTTTTTTCCCATTCTTTCACGCTAAGTAACCCGTTGTGCATTAGTGGCTTTACTGCCTTTCATGGGGTGAAATGATTAAAAATAATATCAAGTCGTTATTAACCAACCAATGTCATAATCTTTTTTTTATTATACTGTCTGGTTCGAATTCTTTCCCAGTATTTCAAACACAAATCTACCATCCGCCCGTGCATTGAATACTGCTGCCATATCTGGTCGGGTGCTCCTGCTATCCACCTAGGTGTCCTTGACAAAATCCAGCGGAGAATCTGTAAATGTAATAGACCCCGACCTGGCAGCTAGGATAAAGTCACTTTCTCACCGGCGCAATGTGGCTTCCTTGTGTTTCATCTACAAATACTTTCACGGCTTTTACTCCGATGAACTTATCTTCCTGGTACCCCCTATATATGAATGTCCTCGAGCCACAAGATTAGCTTTTACTGTGAAACCGATAAATTGTAAACGCAAATTCTACTCCAGCAGCTTCTTTTCTCGCACTTCCCGCCTGTGGAATTTCGTCCGTATACTTGCTTTCCCGATAGCTACAATCTTCAAGAATTCAAATGTAAAGTCAGTAGTCACCTCCTGTCTCACTAACTTACCTCCTATCTCTCATGCTTTTTTCTTTGTCCACCCCACTCATCAGTATTCTCTTCCTTCTCATACTCTCTTCCTGACACTCTCTGTAACCAGTCACTCTTTCTCATAACATTCCTCCTATGTAGCTCCCTGCACAACAGTGGCAGTAAAATGCCTTGCTTTGGGCCACACGATTATAAAAAAAAGGAGTTAAAAGTTTGTTTTTTGTGCCTTGTTTAAGGTTAGGGTGTACGGGTTTTTCTAAAGTGTACTTAAACTCTATACTTCTAACGTCTCCGCTTAAAGATTGAAATTTTATTCAATAATTATTTTTTTGTTTAATTTTTCTTTTCTGCTCAATAGGAGTAGATATGTTCTCTAATCGTCCGGTTCGCACTCCTCCTAGTTTTTTTTAACAGAAGTAGAGGTTTATCCCTTGTTTTCTGTTTAGGATTCGGTTTCCGGTTCGTTCTAATGTTTTCTCATTATATTCAACACTCAGCCCTTTACGTCTTAGTGGCATTGTCGATTATACTTATCTGAAAAATATATAAGTATAATATATGTTATATATAAGTTATGCTGTGAGAGTTAACCCGAGAAGGGTTAACTGTCACAACAGACCTTAAGTGGAATGACTATATCCATAGCTAAATCCGCTGCTAAGAAGATCGGTTCTCTGTGCAGAGTTAGGAAGTTTTTCCCGGTTGAAACAATCCTGTACATATACAAATCTATCTTTCGCCCATGCATTGAATACTGCTGCCATATCTGGTCGGGTGCTCCTGCAATCCACCTAGGGCTCATTGACAAAATCCAACGGAGAATCTGTAATGTGATCGATCCCGACTTGGCAGCTAGGGTAGAGTCGTTTTCTCACCGATGCAGTGTGGCTTCTTTGTGTCTCTTCTACAAATACTTTCACGTCTTCTGCTCCGATGAACTTTGCTCACTAGTGCCCTCTATATATGAATTTACTCGAGCCACAAGATTAGCAATTAAGTCCCAACCTTTTACTGTAAAACCAATAAAATGTAAACGCAAATTCTGCTCCGTCAGCTTCTTTTCTCGCACTTCCCGTCTGTGGAATTCCCTTCCGTTTACTTACTTCCCCGACAGCTACAATCTCCAAGAATTTAAATGTAAAGTTAATAGTCATCTCCTATCTCACTGACTTGCATCCTCTCTCTCATTCTCCTTTCTCTGTCCACTCCACTCTCATCAGTATTCTCATCATTCTCTTACCCACTTCCTGACACCCCCTATAACCTGTCACTCTTTCTAATAACTTTCCTCCTATGTAACCCCTGCACACCAGTGGTAGTAAAATGCCTTGTTTGGGGCGATATGATTATTAAAAAATATCATACTATGATTGACTAGCAGTATAGCCCGGCGTTGCTCGGGTGTAATTAAAGCTTTTATATATATATTATCGATATTCTGCACTATTGTAAGCACTGCAACCTTGAAACTTCTGAATATCGTTTCTTATGTCTTTGTCTATGAGTGTATCAAATTTGATTAAAATCGGACCACTCCTTCTATAACCAGATTTTTTCGATTATCGATTTTCGATATTTATCAGGGGTACCTCGACACAAAACCTAGCGAAGAACACTCGCTAGTACAACTGTGTAAATTTTAAAGGAAATCGGTTCAGCCATTTCGGAGTCTATAGGTAACGGATACACACACACAGAGACAAAGTTCCATTTATAAATAAGTTTAGATTTAGATTCGTTTTCTACGGCTTATTAACTCTTTGTAGGTTATTTAAAGCCAGAAAATATTTTTGTGGTGGGGGGGAGATGGTAAGGGTTTCGTGATACAAGTCTTACTAATTAGTTTAAAGCTTGTCGTGGGGTGGGGAAGCGGTAGATTTCCCAGGGTTATTTGCGCACAAGTGAATATAACGAACCCAACTCGTCTATCCGATTAATAATTCCGAGACGTTATCCGTGACACCAGCCACACATTAATGCTTACAGTGCCTGGTATTCTCAAGCGGTCACCCATCTGGGTACTGGGTGCTTAACTTCGGTAATCGTACGGGGATCGGTGTTTCAACGTGATATGGTCGTAAGCCCTATATTATACCGGTTTCAACTTATATCTGTCTTTTCAAAAGATATGTCAAGACTAGCCTGTTCTGGGAGAGTATCACGCCTTTTTTTTTATTATCCTCCTCCTTCTTCCCCACCACCAAAAATACGAAGTTATAGCTCCAGAAACATATCATTAATACAATATCTCGTATATCCGAATAGATTATTTATTTAACGCGTGAACTGTTGTGATTGAATGTGCGTCGTGGTACAGTGGATATCGGCTCGGAACGAGAAACCGCGGAGCCGAGTTCGAATTCCAGCTGAATCCATTGTATTCACTTACGCGCAAACACCCCTGGGAAAGGTATTAATCCGTCTCTTCCTTCCAGTTATGGGTTAAATAACAGGACAGATTGGGTTCTATAGCCTTGGTCGGCAACCAGTCTACTGCAGAAAGCAATGGCAACCTACTGCGTGATAGTCAGTCATGTCTCTTTCGAGATATGATCGCCCAAGCATGTATCACGTATGGCACTTAACTGACTAACTGAATATAATAGATGAAAATATGATTAAGGCTTCTACTGGACATAAAGTGGGGGAACGGGTTTCTATTGTTATGAAGTAATAAACTAATCCCCCACTTATTACTACTTAACAGTATAATACATTTCTTCCTCCTCCAGTTATGAGTTAAATAAGAGGATCGGGTTTCTATAGTCTTCGCTGGCAACCAATCTACTGCAGAAAGCAATGGCAACCTATTGCGGGATAATCTTCTGCGCAGTCAGTCATGTCTCTTTCGAGACATGATCGCCCAAGCGTGTTTCACGTATGGCACTTAACTGACTGACTGTTGTGACAAGAGTAAATTAATTTTCCGTTCTTTTTTTTATTTGATTGACATATGGCAATTAATGTTTGAATATGTATATTTACTGCCCCACTGGAGCGAGTGACACAAGGTCAGTTTTTAACGCGGGGAACCTGAAAGCGTGTAGTGAACAAAACAAGTTCTAGATTTAAAATTCAAATGTTAAGCACTGACTCATTGATTTTGTTAGAAATAAACGAATTTAATCGAATTACAAATTTTGCTTAGTACACGCAAAACTCGCTAAATTTCACACCTCGACGCGAATGTCGTCCAATGGAAAGGCCAGAATCACATCCGGGAGTGAATTTTTTTTTTTTTTAATCATTTCACCCCAAGCAAGGCATTCCACTGCCACTATTGCGCTTGGGGCTACATGGGGGAAGGTAAATAGAAAGAGTGGTTAGATATAGGAAATGTCAGAAGGGGGGTGATAGATAGATGGGTGGGTGGGAAGAGTGTTTGAAAGAATGGAAGCGAGTTAGTTTGTTAGGAGGTGTCTATTGACCTTACATTTAAAATCCTGGAGATTGTAGCCGTCGGGGAAGCAGTCTTGTGGAATTCCCAAACGAAATGCAAGACGGGCCAAGTTTGACCGTCGCCAGAGAGTTAAGATGACGAGCGTAATTAACACGTACCCTTGACAAACGTCAAGCGATCGCTATTATTTTCTCTATTTTTCTCTCTCACCTCCTTCCTTTTCACCATTCACCATGAGCGATAACTTCAAAAACAACCCTACCCAACAATAAACTCTCATACATACATACATATGTTCCTGCCTACTTCCGTACAAGATACTACTACAAACTCTTGATACCCTTAACTTCTTAATACTGTTTCTCATTGAATATTAACTTCTACCAATTCATGTTATTTTTTTCTATTAATAAATTTCTATTTAAACATACAAAAGGTATACTTTTATTCTTCCACAAATCCACCTGCTGATAACCTGATAATTCTAGATAAAACCTGTAAGTTTTAGGGAGTTCGGTTATGTATGACACAAGGCCAATTCAAAAAACATTAACCATCTCCTTACTGCTTCACGCGTACGCTCAGGCCATTGGTCAAATATTACCCAGCCCCCTTTTACGCGGTAACTGGGTTCCAAACTGGTCTTATCTGGTTAAAGCCAGTCATAGCTGGTCAAATCTGGTCAAAAGTGGCAGGGAAATGGCCACAAAGATGAAGACAACAGTTCGAACAATGTAAATAGGATAAATAATGTTTTAATTTTGATAGTACTTGCAGTAGTTTTTATTACATCTCAGACACCAACTTTGAAGGGACCTATAATTTTATTCACTACAGTTCTACCTGAATGGTTCCAGACTGTGATTAACCCTTCTTCTTCTTCTTCTTCTTCTTCTTCTTCTTCTTCTTCTTCTTCTTCTTCTATGTACCCTGTCCCTTCAAGACGTAGGCGATCATGGCCCTCCACGTCTCCCTATCCCTTGTGGCCCTTAGCATGTTTGTTCCTGTTACTCCTGGCAACACCCATTCCGTCATCCACCCGACCAGGCCCTGCAAATATGTTATCCGCTGCCTTCCTCTGTCTCTGTTTCCCTCTACCTGGCCAGTCAGTATCAGGTTCTCCAAGCTCTCCTTCCTCATTGCGTGTCCCAGGAACTTCAGTTGTCTCTTCCTGATGCTCAGTATTAATTTCCTTTTGGTTGCCATTCTTTTCAACACCTCATCGTTGCTTGCATGTTCAGTCCACGATATCCGCAGCATGCTTCTGTAGAACCACATTTCCGCTGCTTCCAGTTTTGTCCTCATTTTCGATGATATTGTCCAGCACTCACTGCCGTATTGAAGAACTGACATCACATAGCACTCTGTTCTTTGACCCCTACCTCGATTATTCAGACGTGAAAATTTTTTTTAATCATTTCACCCCAAGCAAGACAGTTTTACTGCCACTGTTGCGCAGGGGGTTATATAGGGGAAAAGTTATGAAAAGAAGAGACAGAAAATGATGAAAAAGAGGGGTAAGTTATAGGGGGTGTCAGGAGAAGGGTAAAGAAGGATGAGAATACCGGTGTGATGGGGGTGGAGTGGATGGAGAAAACAGTTTGAGAGAATGGATGCGAGTTAGTGAGATAGAAGATGACTATTGACCTTACATTTAAATTCCTGGAGATTGTAGTTGTCGGGGAAGCAAGTATATGGAAGGGAATTCCACAGGCGGGAAGTGCGAGAAAAGAAATTGTTAGAATAGTAATTACGGTTACATTTGATCGGTTTTTACTATAAAAGGGTGGGACCTAGTTGTTAGTCTAGTAGCTCGTGTAAATTCGTACATAGGGGGCACCAGTGAGTTAAGTTTATTGGAGCAGAAGCCGTGAAAGTATTTGTAGAAGAGGCACAGGGAAGCCGGTGAGAGAGGGATTGCAGCCAAACTGCTAAGTCGGTATCGATCACATTACTGATTCTCCGTTGGATTTTGTCAAGAACCCCGAGGTGAATAGCAGGGGTACACGACCAGATGTGGCAGCAGTATTCAATGCACAGGCGGCTGCCAAGTCGGTATCCATCACATTACAGATTCTCCGTTGAATTTTGTCAAGAACCCCGAGGGGAATAGCAGGGGCACACGACCAGATCTGGCAGCAGTATTGAAGAGAAAAACTGAAAGCCCCCGAACAATTCTAAACCTGTTCTAATATTTCATCTCAGACTATTGCTTTGAGAATTCAGAAAACTTTACTTCAATGAGAACAAACATTTTCGTCTATCAACCGGTTCAGACTGCTTTCCCTGTTTATTAAGCAGGAAAAAAGGTGTACACTTTGTTTCCTACTTAGGATTGAGTTTATTGTACTGGATGTTAAAATAATACGATTTCCTGTGCTTTTTATTATTATTTGAACTAATTAAGTACCTGTTACTTCTTTTACAACAAGATGACCAAATTTCGAATCTAAATTGTTTTTCCATTTAAAACAAAGAAAAAAAAAGAAAAGTATATTGTTGAATAAATTTAATTCAACAATATATTTTTTTCTTTTGTTTTTTGTTACTTATTATTCATTTTTTTTCAATAGGCGTAGATAGTTTCATCTATCATCCGGTTCACACTGCTCTCCGTGTCTGTTAAGCAAGAGAAGAGGTTGTTTCTGGCTTATGATTGGGTTTCTGTCAAAATAATACGATTGTCTCTGCTTCTTATTATTGTTTAAACTAATTCAGTACCTGTAATTTAGTCAGTTAGGGCACCCCGACATAGTGCAATGGTTAGCAAGCTTGTCTTGCTAGAATGATTAGTAGTGAGTTCCATCCGCGCTGGGCACCCCATATTTTCGGCCTTGTGCCACATCTAAGCGGCGCTTAGTAAATCAACTGTCATTTCGTCAGTAACAAGATGACCTAATTCCAAATCTAAATTGTTTATCCATTGGAAACACTACATTTATTAAAAAATATACTTTTTCCTTTTATTTTTGTTTTTATTTTACTTACTTATTGACTATTTTTTTTCTTCTTCTTCTTCTTCTTCTTTTATGTGCCCTGTCCCTTCAGGACGTAGGCGATCATGGCTTTCCACGTTTCCCTATCCCTGGTGACTCTGAGCACACCTTCTCCTGTTACACCATGCAATCCTCGTTCCGTCATCCACCTTATTAGGTCCTTCACATATGTTATCCGTTGCTTTCCCCTGTCTATTTTTCCCTCTATCTGGCCTGTTAGTATCAGATTCTCCAAGGTTCTTTCCTCATTGCATGTCCCAGGAACTTCAGTTGTCTCTTCCTGATGCTCAGTATTAATTTTCTTTTTGTTTCCATCATTTCCAAGACCTCATCGTTGCTCACATGCTCGATCCATGATATTCACAGCATCCTTCTGTAGAACTACATTTCAGTTGCTTCAAGTTTTTTCCTCATCTTTGATGATATTGTTCAGCATTCACTGCTATACTGAAGAACGGACATCACGTAGCAATCCAGTATTCTCTTCTTTGTTTCTAGTGAAATTGTCCTGTTTCTTAATACTTTACTCAACTTCTGGAATGGTTCCTTCATCATGCCAATTCGCCTTCGGATCTCTGTGTCGCACTTTTCATCTTCTGTTATAACACTTCCCAGGTATTTAAATTTTTGTACTTGCCTGATTCTGGTATCCCCGACCTGTATTTGCCCTTTTTACTGATGACCATGCATTCGGTTTTCTTGCAGTTTATTTCTAGTCCTTCCTTGTCACTTTCTTCAGACGCCTGTAGGAGGTTTTGTAGTTTCCTTCAGTAAGCGTTTAAAATATAGTTTCGTTTATCGCCGGTTTATATTTCCGTCCCTGTCTATTAAACAGGAGAAAATATTTATCCCTTGTTTCCTGCGTAGGGCTGGGTTTCTTCTCTTGAATATCAAAATAATGAATGTCTGTAATTTTTATTATTATTTAAACTAATTCGGTACTTGTTATTTCGTTGACAACAAGATAACCTAATTTCAAATCTAAAGTGTATGTCAATTTAAAACACTAAATTTATTAAAAAATACTTTTCTTTTTCTCTTGTTTTTGTTTTTTTCCTTCCTTATTTATTTTAAAAATGTTTATTTTGTTTCAATAGGCGCAGAAAGTTTCATCTATCGTCCGGTTCATGCCTTCCCTGTCTATTAAACAAGGGAAGAGGTTTATCTTTTGTTTCTGGCTTAGGATTGGGATTTTGTCTTGCATGTCAAAACAATACAATTGTCTTTGCTTCTTATTATTTTTAAACTAATTATGTACCTGTCATTTCTTCAGTAGCAAGATGGACTAATTTCAAATCTAAATTGTTTATCCATTTGAAACACTAAATTTTATTAAAAAATATTCTTTTTTCCTCTTGTTTTTTTTTTTTTTTACTGATTTTTCATTTTTTTTTTTTTTTTTACAGTAGGCGTAGATAGTTTTGTCTATCGACTGGTTTCCACTGCCTTCCCTGTTTATTGAACAGGAGAAGAGGTTTATCTTTTGTTTCTGGCTTAGGATTGGGTTTCTTATATTGGATGTCAAAATAATACGATTTTCTGTGCTTGTTATTATTATTTAAACTAATTCAGTACTTGTCATTCGTTGACGACAAGATGACCAAATCTCAAATCTGAATTGTTTGTCTATTTGAAACACTAAATGTATGCAAAAATATAATTATTTTCTCTTGCTTTTTTCCCCTTATTTATTTTTCTTCTTTCTTTTTTAATAGGCACACATAGTTTCGATCAGTTCACACTGTCTTCCTCATTTATTGAACAGAAGTAGACGTTTATCCTTCCTTTCCTGTCTCGGATCGAGTTTCCGGTTCCTTCTAAAGTCTATATAAGATCGATACTTCTTACATCTTTGCTTAAACTCTGGAAATTTATTTGTTATTTATTTATTTATTTTACCCCAATAAGAGTAGATAGGTTTGTCTATCGCCCGATTCACACTTTTCCCCAATATTTTGAACAGGAGTAGAGCTTCATCTAGAATCGTGTTTCCAGTTCCTTCTAAAGTACTTTTTTCATTCTTTTTCACGTTGAGTAGCCCCACTTTCTTGTACTTTAGAGGCATTATCACCTTTATTGTGATGAACTGATTAACTTATCGGCGGACCTGAAGGAGACTACCACCGCTTTTAAATTTGTTGTGTTTCATTTTTTTTTCAGTGCAATCTTATCGATTAAACCCTAAACTTTCCGATTGACAAAAAAAATTTGTAAAAATTTCAACATTTAAACAATTTTAGCGGGGAGGCTCAGTTTTTCATACAACCTTATAGCAAATCGATCCTGTGTAATTAACTTTTTTTGCTTGCGCATATTCAACTACTGAATCATTTACGAAATTTTTGAATAAAGCTATTCTTGGAGTTTCCGAGGAAGATGCCATCGTAAGAACTAAAGAAAACTTGAAGAAGACAAAAACAAGAGCAACAACTCGCCCCCCCCCCCCCCCAAAAAAAAACCCAAAACAAAGCAACCCCAACGCGAGTGATTCCAACATGGAGGATCAATTTACTATAACGTTGTATGAGAAACTGAGCCCCCCACTAAAATTGTTTAAATATCAACATTTTTTGAAATTTGTTTTAATAATCGGAAACTTTATGTAATAACCGATAAGACTGCGC
Source organism: Ascarosepion bandense (assembly GCA_037127315.1). NCBI lineage: Eukaryota > Metazoa > Mollusca > Cephalopoda > Sepiida > Sepiidae > Ascarosepion > Ascarosepion bandense. The sequence goes on from JBBBDQ010001254.1 coordinate 5,848,500, forward strand.
TGAAAAAAGTAAAACAAAAGAAAGAAAGAAAGAAAAACAACAAATTTAAAGATGGTGGTAGTCTCCTTCAGGTCCGCCAACTTTTCTACTGAAAGCACTCGAACAAATATCCAAACTGAACCGGCTCAAATATTTTATCACAAACCAACGTTTTGAGAATTTAGAAACCCGTATCAAACTTTTGGTTGAAAAAAAAAAACTCCCAAAAAACAACAACAACAACAAAAAACAAAAAAACAAAAAAACACTGAGAACCTCATTTCAATTAACTTTTGTCAATTTCCTTGTTGTTTTATTACAAAGAAAAGACGTTTCAATTATCACAACTTCGTCACGACAGAGATTACTTATGGATTGCACAAAACTTAGATGCCCATGAGTTAGTCGCAGCCAGCCGGAAAAGAATAAATATTGAAGCATTTTTTTTCATAAAAAAATGAAACTTGTGTTGTTTTACTAGTTTGATGAATGAAACTGACTTCTGTCCATATTTCAGAACCATACATTGTAGCTCTACATTCATCATTAGTCATTAAAAAACTGTTGAAAAATGTGATTTAATGTAGTTGTTTGATTAGTAGTTTAACCAATGTCCTAAATATTCCTCAAATTTTCTCTTTGATTATACTAGGCTGTTACAAAAATAGTTGCCGATTTCAGAAGCTTAATTTTATTCTATAAAAATTAACTTTAGAAAGGTTAAAATTAGTCGAAACACGAGCCTTGATCATCTATGCACCTCTGCCATCAATCAACGAGGTTATTTATTCCTTGCTGATAAAAACTATTGGTTGTGATACAGCGAAATCTTTGAAAGATGATTTTACATCTGATTTGTACCTAAAAGTTTTACCATTTAAAAATGTGCTTAAGTACTCAAAAATTATAATTAGTGAGTAAAAGATCAAGAGAATATGAAGGATGTGGTATCCTGAGTCTGTGAGTTTTGCAACGTCATTCTTGCAATATATGGCCTCGCATTATCATGGAGCAGAATTGGACCCAGTCGATTTACCAATGCAGGTCTCATTTTTTTGCAGGCGTGCATGCATTTCAGCAAGTTGATTGCATTAAAGCTCTGCATTAATGTTCTGATTGGCTGCCAGGAAGCTGCAGTGGATAACACCAATTGCAGACCACCAGACAGCCACCAAAATCTTTTGCTGATCTAACTTTGGCTTTAGGAAATTTTTGGGGAGCTCATCACGATCAAGCCATTGATCTGATCGTTTACGGTTATTATAAAGAATCCACTTTTCATCACAAGTGACTATTCGGTCCAAAAAGAGATCATTGGTCTTACGCAGAAAGAGCATCGAGCACACTTTAAAACGCCTAAGTTTTTGATTTTCATTGAGATAATTTATCGAGGTTTTTCAGCTTGCCAATACTTTGCAAATATCGCAAAACTGTTGTAGTGCCGATGCTAAGCATCTGGGACGTTTCTCTGACACTTTGACGGGGATTTTGCTGAACAACTGCTTGCAATTGTTCGTTGTCAAGACTGTATGACCGTCATCAACCTTCTTCATCTTCAAGGCTCTCATCACCAGTATGGATATTTCTGGAACCCCCTTCGTACTGTCCGATCACTTATGGACCCATCTCCCCATGCTTTGTTGATATTGGCAGAAGTTTCGGGGGCACTGTGCCCAAGTTTGAACTCAGGCAAGAAAAGTAAACGAAGATCATGTTTTGTCGTGTTCATAATTAAAGGCTTCTATGCTTCATGAATTTTTCTGTCCAAAAATCAGTTACAAATTATCAAAGAGCAAACATTGATTATTATGCATACCAAACTTCATCTTATGCCGTGAATACTATTTTAAAATAGCTTTTTAAAATGCAACACTTTGAGCGTCCGTTATTTTGTAACAACCTAATATATATCCTCTCTGTAATAAAAAAGACACACACACACACACACACACACACACACACACACACACATATATATATATATATATATATATATATATATGCTCGGGTGTAATGAAAACTTTAAAACTAATCCATGGTCCTGGAGCTCAGACACTTTGGACGTTGGCACGAAAGACTAAAAAGCAATAGTTGTTTCCAGTTGAAATCGTAGACTGAAAGAAAAAGGAATTAGCAGAAGTTTGGGATGCACTGAGCCCAAGTTTGAACTCATGCGAGAAAAGTAAACAAAGATCATGTTTTTGTCATATTCATAATTAAGGGTTTCTATGCACCAAGAATATTTCTGTCAGAAAATAAGTTAAAAATTATTAAAAAGCACACATTAATTATTATGTATACCAAAATTCACCTAATATATACCGTAAATACTATGTTAAAATGACTTTTCAAAATACAACACTTCGAGCGGCTATTATTTTTGTAACAACCTAATATTAGCAACACTAACTTGAAATATTTTCTTATTGGTTAATCCACTTTTCCTGTTAATTATCCTTCAATATTTTTTCTGTCTTTGTTTTTTAATACCTTTCTCAAATTACTCCACATCACCACTATGATCTTCTCATTCAGATTGGTTGAATATTTTCCTGAGGATCCCAGCCTCAAGCCCAACCATAAGAATCAATCTAATGTTGCGTAATATTCATGACTGAAAATATTGCTGAGATATCAGTTTTCATGTACTTCTTCACAAATCTTAGAGAGGTTTCTCTTTTTAATGCTTTCTTAAATGTAATAATTTGATTGCTTTCATGCCTTTAGCCAATATTCTTAATATTCTGCCTCTTTTCTCTCTGATTATATTTGCAACAGTAACTTGAAATATTCTCTTATTGGTCAATCCACTTTTGAGCTAATTATCATTTTAGTATTTCCAAAATATTTTTCTTATTATAAAGCCAATAAAAATGATTTATCTAGTAACTCTTTGTACATATCTTAGTACCATCATCAACTTTAAAAGATACCTATAATAACACTTATAATACTAACCAGTAACATTACTACATCTCCCCCTACTGTTGTCTTCCAAGTGGGGTTGGTTGGTCATATCTATGAAGGAACCAGCTATCAGGTTTATTAACCTATAATTTCACTGCATATGATACCAGTCCCAAATATTCTTACACATCCTCTCTTTTAAACTATGTTGGTTGACGATTTCCATGAAGGACCCAATTGACGAATAAAGCGTGAAGCAGAATCAGGCCACAGATACGACAAAAACAGTGCAGTTTCGTCAAGGACAATGGAACAAGGAATGCAATATTTATGCTTAGGAAGCTATCAGAAAGGGTAATACAAATGAAGAAGGAAGTGTACCGATGTTTATAGATTATGCAAAGGCGTTCGACAAAGTACGCCACAAAGAATTGATAGAAATGATCAGCAACCTCGACATATTTGGGAAAGACATTAGAGTAATCAAGAATCTCTACTGGCAGCAAACTGCCTGTATATGAACAGGTAATGAATTCAGCAGATATACAAAGATAGAAAGAAGCGTAAGACAAGGATGTGTCTTTTCGCCGGATCTATTCAACTTGTACAGCAAGACTATTATGAGGACCCTAAAAGTTATGCCAGGTTTCGTCATCGGTGGCCACAATCTGAACAACATAAGATACGCAGATGATACAGTGCTGATAGCAGACACGGAAAAGAAACTACAAAACCTCCTACAGAAGGTAGCTGAAGAATGTGAAAAGAAAGGACTACAAATAATCTGCAAGAAAACCGAATGCGTGGTCATCAGCAAAAAGGACAGCCCGAAATGCCAAATACAGGTAGGGGATACTAAAATCAAGCAGGTACAAAAATTTAAATACCTGAGAAGTGTTATAACAGAAGACGGAAAATGCGACACAGAGATCCGAAAGCGAATTGGCATAGCGAAAGAAGCATTCCAGAAGTTGAGTAAAGTATTAAGAAACAGGACAATTTCACTAGAAACAAAGAGGAGAGTACTGGATTGCTAATTGATGTCGATTCTTCAATATGGAAGTGAATGTTGGAAAATATCATTAAAGATGAAGGAAAACCTTGAAGCATCTGAAATGTGGTTCTACAGAAGGATAGACCGAGCATGTGAGCAATGATGAGGTTTTGGAAAGGATGGAAACGAAAAGAAAATTAATAATGAGAATCAAGAAAAGGCAGCTAAAGTTCCTGGGAGATGCAATGAGGAAAGAGAGCTTAGAGAATCTGATACTCACTGGTCAGATAGAGAGAAAGAGAGACAGGGGAAAGCAGCGGGTGACATACCTGACGGGCCTGGGTAGGTGAATGACGGAGCGGTGTTGGAAGGCGGGGACAGAAGAAAGCGTGCTAAAAGCCACTAGGGATAGGGAAACGTGGAAGGCCATGATCGCCTACGTCCTGAATGGACATGGCACATAGAAGAAGAAGTATAGTAACCCAAAACACCATTACAGCACCTTCTTCCAAGTTGGTTGACTATTTTCATGAATAACCTTGTTTTGATGTTCATCGCCCTACAATTTTATTGCCTATAATACTAATTCAAATCATTTTTACACCTTTCCACAGAAACGTTGTGTTGGTTGAATATTTCTAAAAATAAACCCGCTAACTGGGACGTCAACCTATATTTTCAGTGTTTATAATACTAGCCCAAAACAATAATACACCTCTCCTCTTCCCAGTTTTGTTGATTTATTTCCATGAAGTACCCAGCTGTCATGTTCATCAACATATAATCATACGGCCTGTAATGATAACAGAAATAAGTTCAGACACCACTCCTCCTCCAAGATCTGTTGGGTAACTATTTCAGCTCCACTCTTACACGTTGTGTTAATGCTATGGGAAAAAAAACACCTATTCCTCAGATAATGGACTCTCCCTCCTATATTAATGGTGAAACACACCTATTCCTCAAATAATGGACTCTCCCTCCTATATTAATGGTGAAACACACCTGTTCCTCAAATAATGGACTCTCCCTCCTATATTAATAAGAGTTAACAGGAAGTTAACGGAAGAAGTTATTGAGAAGTTTTGGAGAAGTTCTTGAGAAGTTCATAGGAGTTCTTTAGAGTTCTATTGGAGTTCAGTATAATTACTAAGCAGTTGTTATTAGTTGGCAGTTAGCCAAATACTAAGGAGTCAGCTTTCGGTGGAAGATTCCCAAGTTCCTAACATTTGGGGTGAGTTAAGTCTACTGCAGAAAGCAATGGCAACCTACTGCGGGATAATCTTCTGCCCAGTCAGTCATGTCTCTTTCGAGACATGATCGCCCAAGCGTGTATGACGTACGGCACATAACTGACTGACTGAATTTGTCAATACATTTATAGTTTGATGAACATGATAGCCGTGTTCTTAATGGAAATATTAAAGCAAAACAATGTGGGAGAGCAAATCTTAAACAATATTATGCGTAAATATTCTGACATTATATATAAAAGGTTGATGTACATGATAGGGATAAGGAAACGTGGAAGGCCATGATTGCCTACGTCCTGAACGGACATGGCCCATAGAAGAAGTATAGTATATATAATTGTTTTGCAACAATTAGCAACCGATTAGTATGTATAATTGTTTTGCAACAATTAGCAACCGATTAGTATGTATAATTGTTTTGCAACAATTAACAACCGATTAGTATGTGTAATTGTTTTGCAACACTAACAACCGATTAGTATGTAATTGTTTTGCAACAATTAGCAACTGATTAGTATGTATAATTGTTTTGCAACAATTAACAACCGATTAGTATAAAATTAATGGTACCAATAATTAACCGATTAGTATGTGTAATTGTTTTGAACAATTAGCAACCGATTAGTATGTATAATTGTTTTGCAACAATTAACAAATCGATTAGTATGTAATTGTTTTGCAACAATTAGCAACCGATTAGTATGTATAATTGCTTTATGCAACAACACAACTGATTAGGTATGTGTAATTGTTTTGCAACAATTAGCAACCGATTAGTATGTGTAATTGTTTTGCAACAATTAGCAACCGATTAGTATGTATAATTGTTTTGCAACAATTAACAACCGATTAGTATGTGTAATTGTTTTGCAACAATTAACAACCGATTAGTATGTGTAATTGTTTCGTAACAATTAGCAACCGATTAGTATGTATAATTGTTTTGCAACAATTAACAACCGATTAGTACAGGCACTTGTTTGCAACAATTAACTGATTAGTATGTGTAATTGTTTTGCAACAATTAGCAACCGATTAGTATGTATAATTGTTTTGCAACAATTAACAAATCAGATTAGTATAGGTAATTGTTTTGCAACAATTAACAACCGATTAGTATGTGTAATTGTTTTGCAACAATTAGCAACCGATTAGTATGTATAATTGTTTTGCAACAATTAACAACCGATTAGTATGTAATTGTTTTGCAACAATTAACAACCGATTAGTATGTGTAATTGTTTTGCAACAATTAGCAACCGATTAGTATGTATAATTGTTTTTGCAACAATTAACAACCGATTAGTATGTGTAATTGTTTTGCAACAATTAGCAACCGATTAGTATGTATAATTGTTTTGCAACAATTAGCAACCGATATGTGTAATTGTTTTGCAACAATTAACAACCGATTAGTATGTAATTGTTTTGCAACAAATTAGCAACCGATTAGTATGTAATTGTTTTGCAACAATTAGCAACCGATTAGTATGTATAATTGTTTTGCAACAATTAACAACCGATTAGTATGTGTAATTGTTTTGCAACAATTAGCAACCGATTAGTATGTATAATTGTTTTGCAACAATTAACAACCGATTAGTATGTGTAATTGTTTTGCAACAATTAACATCCGATTAGTATGTGTAATTGTTTTGCAACAATTAGCAACCGATTAGTATGTATAATTGTTTTGCAACAATTAACAACCGATTAGTATGTGTAATTGTTTTGCAACAATTAGCAACCGATTAGTATGTAATTGTTTTGCAACAATTAGCAACCGATTAGTATGTGTAATTGTTTTGCAACAATTAGCAACCGATTAGTATGTGTAATTGTTTTGCAACAATTAGCAACCGACTTAACTCTATTATAACCTTCAGTGCAAAAACTACTCCACGACAGTTAATTTATTATTTCTATGAAAGACTTGGTTATCATATTGGTTTACTATTTCCATGAAGAACTCAGGTACTAATATTCAGCAATCTGTAAATGTACTCTCAAAATTACTAACCAAATATTATTACACATCCGCTGTTCCTCCTCATATGGATTTATTATTTCCATGAAGGTCTCAGCTTTCATATGCATCAACCTCTAAATGTAATATAAAAAATGAAGGAAATTACTAGAAAATAATTGAAACTCACCTTTACTATTTCCACGAAGAACTCAGATATTATTTCTATCAATCTATAAATATACTGTCAAAATACTAACCCAAAATATTATTTCTCATCCGCTTTTTCAAGACACATTGGTTTACTATTTCTGTGAAGGTGTCAGCTGTCTTGATCATCCATCTCTATATATGCTGTCAGAATATTTCCACAAAACATTGTTTAAGATCGCCTTTTCCACGTTGTGTTGCTTTAATATATCTATTAATAACTCGGCTATCATGTTCATCAAACTATAAATTTATTGTCAAAATACTGTCCTAAAAACGTATTTTACCTTCGCTGTTCCATATCATACTGGTTTATTTATTTCCATGAAAGACTCAGCTGTCATGTCCATCGACCTGTCAATATAATAACAGAATATTAACCCAAAATTTGATTTCCCATCAGCTCTTCCACGTCATATAGGTTTATTATTTCCACGAAGGACTTTTTTCGTGAAGGACTCAGCTATCATGTACATCAACCTTTTATATATAATGTCAGAATATTTACGCATAACATTGTTTAAAATTTGCTCTCCTACATTGTTTTGCTTTAATATTTCCATTAAGAACACGGCTATCATGTTCATCAAACTATAAATGTACTAGTAGTATAGCCCGGCGTTGCTCGGGTGTAATGAAAGCTTTAAAACTAATCCATGGTACTGGAGCTGAGACTCAACCTAAAGAATATTTGTATGAAGTTTGGTGAGAAACGGATAAAAATTGTGGATTTGTATAAAGGACATACAGACAGATAAACAGACACACACACAAACATCTTGCCTTTTATATATATATTATCAATTTTCTGCACTATTGTAAGAACTGCAACCTTAAAACGTCTAAATATCGTTTTTTATGTCTTTGACTATGAGTGTATCAAATTTGATTAAAATTGGACCACTCCTTCTATAACCCGATTTTTTCAATTATCGATTTTCGATATTTATCGGGGGTACCTCAACACAAAACCTAGCTAAGAACACTCGCAGACGCTTATAGTACAACTGTATAAATTTTCAAGAAAATCGGTTCAGCCGTTTCGGAGTCTATAGGTAACGGATACACACAGACACACACAGGCACACACACAGACAAAGTTCCATTTATAAATAAGTTTAGATTGTCAAATTGCAAAATCAAAAACTCATTTTACCTCCGCTCTTCCACATCATATTGGTTTACGCTTTCCATGAATAATTCAGCTATCATGTTCATCAACCTGTAAATATTCTGTCAATATTTACACAAAATATTCTTCAAGATCTCCTCTTCTATGTTGTATTGCCTTAACATTTCCATTAAGAACTTGTGGTGATACGGAGCAAAAGCGATGAACCGGATGTTTGCACCCTCACAACCAAAAAGCAAATGGTCAAAACTCGTCGGTGCGTAGCTAGATTCGCGCAGTTGTTCCGGTTGAAAACTAAAAATTAATTACATATTAAATACCAGTTCACGAGCCTACGCAAATTTTATTTATCGGCCAATGGGAAGCCCAGAATCAAATACAAGTGTGAACTCCCAAATGATCTGCTGCGATCCAAAAAGAAGATATAAAAAGCCGATACAGAAAGCATCGCCAGACAGACAGACCCACACGGACTGACTCGAGAGAGAGGAGTGTAATCAGTATCCCCCTTGACCTACGTCAAGCGGCTTACTATGCTAGCCTCCCTTCCCTCTCATCTTATCTTCGGCTGTCTCAAAACTACTGACTGACCTAAGGAGCGGATACATTAAAGACATTCCTTACTTACAGCATTCTAGACATTCCTTACTTTTCAGCATTTTATTGCTATGAACATTTTAACGTTCGTTGGACCTATACTTCAAGTATTACTTTAATTGTAAAAACCTTAATTGATATGTGTATATATAAAATGTTATTTTTCAACTCAGTTTGCTTTTCTTTGATTTATAATCATTTTATGACTTATAGTGGGCTATCTACAACGAGGTCAAATACCGTTAATCTGCAACAGTACACAACTACCCTTCACTAGAACGGATTTTCCACTATAAACTGGAAAAGAATGGATAATCCACCATAAACTCAGCTATCATGTTCAACAACCTATAAATATATTGTCGAAATACTAACTCAAAAACCAATTTTACCCCCGCTGTTCCACATGATATTGGTTTATTTTTTTTTCCATGAAGGCCCAGCCCTCATATTCATTAACCTGTAAATGTACTGTCGAAATACTAACCCGAAATATTATTTCGCATCGGCTTTCTCACGTTTTATTGGATTAGTATTTCAGTGAAGAACTCAGCTATCATGTTTATCAACCTGTTAGACTCAGTCATTTAAGTGCCATACGTGATGCACGCTTGGGCGATCATGTCTCGAATTGAGACATGGCTGACTGCGGTAGATTGGTTGCCAGCCAAGGCTATGGAACCCAAACTGTCCTATTATTTAACCCATATCTGGAGGAAAGAACCGGGTTAATACTTTCCCTCGAGTATTTGCGCGTAAGTAAATGCGAAGAATCCAACTGGAATTCGAATTCGGCTCCTCGTTTCCTTGTTCCACTGCACCACAACTACTAACCGGAAATACTATTTAATCTCCGTTCTTAGACGTCGTATCGGTATACTATTTCCATGAAGAATTTAGCAATGATGTTTATCAACCTGTAAATGTACTCTCAGAAACAGTCAGTCAGTTAAGTACCATACGTGATACACGCTTGGGCGATCATGTCTCGAAAGAGACATGACTGACTTGGCAGAAGATTATCATGCAGTAAGTTGCCATTGCTTTCTGCTTATCAACCTGTAAATGTACTCTCAGAATCAGTCAGTCAGTTAGGTACCATACGTGATACACGCTTGGGCGATCATGTCTCGAAAGAGACATGACAGACTGGGCAGAAGATTATTCCGCAGTAGGTTGCCATTACTTTCTGCGGTAGACTGGTTGCCAGCGAAGACTATAGAAACCCGATCCTATTATTTAACTCATAACTGGAGGAGGAAGAGATGTATTATACTGTTAAGTAGTAATTAGTGGGGGATCAGTTTATTACTTCATAACAATAGAAAACCGGTCCCCCACTTTATGCCCAGTAGAATCCTTAATCATATTTTCATCTATTATATTCAGTTAGTCAGTTAAGTGCCATACGTGATACACGCTTGGGCGATCATGTCTCGAAAGAGACATGACAGACTTGGCAGAAGATTATCACGCAGTAAGTTGCCATTGCTTTCTGCAGTAGACTGGTTGCCAGCGAAGACTATAGAAACCCGATCCTCTTATTTAACTCATAACTGGAGGAGGAAGAGATGTATTATACTGTTAAATAGTAATTAGTGGGGGATCAGTTTATTACTTCATAACAATAAAAAACCGGTCCCCCACTTTATGCCCAGTAGAATCCTTAATCATATTTTCATCTATTATATTCAGTTAGTCAGTTAAGTGCCATACGTGATACACGCTTGGGCGATCATGTCTCGAAAGAGACATGACAGACTTGGCAGAAGATTATCACGCAGTAAGTTGCCATTGCTTTCTGCAGTAGACTGGTTGCCAGCGAAGACTATAGAAACCCGATCCTCTTATTTAACTCATAACTGGAGGAGGAAGAGATGTATTATACTGTTAAATAGTAATTAGTGGGGGATCAGTTTATTACTTCATAACAATAAAAAACCGGTCCCCCACTTTATGCCCAGTAGAAGCCTTAATCATATTTTCATCTATTATATTCAGTTAGTCAGTTAAGTGCCATACGTGATACACGCTTGGGCGATCATGTCTCGAAAGAGACTGACTGGGCAGAAGATTATCCCGCGGTAAGTTGTCATTACTTTCTGCGGTAGACTGGTTGCCATCCAAAGAACTACCCAAAAATATAATTTCACCTTCGCTCTTCCACATTGCATTAGTGTACTAATTCCATGAAGAACTCGGCTATCCTATTCATCAACCTATACATATATTGTGAGAATCAATCAGTTAAGTGCCATACATGATACACGCTTGGGCGATCATGTCTCAAAAGAGACATGACTGACTGGGCAGAAGATTACCCCGCAGTAGGTTGCCATTGCTTTCTGCGGTAGACTGGGTGCCGAACAAGACTATAGAACCCAATCTGTTCTATTGTTTAACCCATAACTGGAGAGAAGAGACGGATTAATACCTTTCCCAAGGGTATTTGCGCGTAAGTGAATGCAAGGTTTTCGAACTCGGCTCTCCGATTTCTCGTTCCGAGCCGATATCCACTGCGCCACAACGCACATAAAACATATGTTAGCACGAGTGGGGTATTGACAATACTAACCCAAAATAATATTTTGGGTTAGTATTGTCAGAATACTAACCCAAAATATTATTTTACCTCCGCTCTTCCACGTTGTATTGTTTTACTATTTCCATGAAAGCCCATTAGCATGGATCAGGCTTACCTCCCAGAGAGTAAAACACTACGCCTCCTTGGCCTCACACTCTCAGCGGACCTCAAGTGGAATGACTATATCAAATCCATTGCCAAATCTGCTGCTATGAAATTCGGTTCTCTGTGCAGGGACCGGAAGTTTTTTCCTTCTGATTCTATATTGCACATATATAAATCTACCATACGTCCGTGCACTGAATAATGCTGCCATATCTGGTCGGGTGCCCCTGCTGTTCTCCTCGGGGTTCTTGAAAAATACAACGGAGAGTCTGTAATGTAATCGATACCGACTTTGGCAGACCGGCTGCAGTCACTCTCTCACTGGCGTGACGTGGCTTCACTGTGCCCCTTCTATAAATACTTTCACGGCTTCTGCTCCGATGAACTTAGATCACTGGTGCCCCCTAGGCACGTATTTGCACGAGATACTAGATTAGCAACTAGGTCCCACCTTCCTACAGTGAAACCGATAAAATGTAACCGCAATTTCTACTCTAACAGCTTCTTTTCTCGCACTTCCCGCTTGTTGAATTCCCTTCCACATGCTTGCTTCTCCGACAGTTACAATCTCCAGGAGTTTAAATGTAAGGTCAGTAGACACCTCCTAACACACTAACTCGCTTCCATTCTGTTAAACACTCTTCCCATCTACCCAACCCTCATCCTTTGTATCCCTACCCGTCTATCACCCTCCTTCTGACATTTCCTATATTTGACCACTCTTTCTCTTTACCTTCCCCTATGTAGCCCCATGCGCAATAGTGGCAGTGGAATGCCTTGCCTTGTTGGGGTGAAATGATTTTAAAAAGTCTCATCTCTCATATTTTTCAATCTATATTTTTACTGCGTATAATACTAAGTTAAAGTCTGTATCACATGTCTCGTCTTCCATGTTGTATTTTTTAACGATTTCTATGACTGACCCAGCTATCATTTTCATCCAATATTGATGTATATTTATCACTCAATCGTACTACTGAAAAATTTGTTTTTTTTTGTTGTGAAAAATCATCCGCCTTACGTGTTTTTATTTCTGTAGTCTTTTGTCTTTTCTTTCCGTTTACATTAGGTACACCTGTTTCTTCAAACATTGTTTTTCTTTTAATGTTGCTTCTGTTCAAATCTATTTTTTTGGTTTCCTCGCCTTTCAGTATTTCTAAAAATCTCGTCTGGTGACAGTCAGTTGTTTTCTTTCTAGTTCTCGCCATGTTTTCAATCTCATCTGCCTTCTTGATTCAACTTTTTCGTAATCTTCAATACTGTTTTCCCTCCACTCAGTATCTCAACAGATTCTTGCTTCCCTTTAATGTGTAGCTGTTTCGTACGAGCCATGACAATCTTTATGTATCTGAAGTTAAAAAGAATAAACATCAGTAACTATACAGTTGTACGACAAAATTCAAATAAAGGTTTGCAACATAATTGGTATTGAGCTGGCATCAATCAATTTCTCACTGCCGTGCCGTGGTTTCTCACGGTCTTTTCTAGAAATATTTTCATGACAATTGTTCTTAGCTTTTTTTTTCCTTGGCATTTCGACCGCATAAATTTCAATTTACTACTTCTTCTCTGTGCCTTGTCCTTTCAGGACGTAGGCGGTCATGGCTTTTCACGTCTCCCTAGCCCTGGTGGCTCTTAGCACACTTTCTCCTGTAACACCACGCAACCCCCGTTCTGTCATGCACCTGCTCAGACTCTTCAAATATGTTATCCGCTGCTTTCCTTTGCCTCTTTTCCTCTCTATCTATCAGTTTCTCCAAGCCCTCCATCCTCATTGCATGTCCCAGAAACTTCAGATGTCTCTTCCTGATGCTCAGTATTAATTTCCTTTTCGTTTCCATCATTTCCAAAACCTCATCATTGCTCACATGCTCGGTCTATGATATCCGCAGCATCCTTCTGTAGAACCACATTTCAGTTGCTTCAAGCTTTTCTCTTCATCTTTGATGATATTGTCCAGCATTCACTCTCATATTGAAGAGCTGACATCACATAGCAATCCAGTACTCTCTTCTTTGTTTCTAGTGAAAGTTTCCTGTGTCTTAATACTTTTCTCAGCTTCTGGAACGCCTTCTTCGCCATGCCAATTCACCTTCGGATCTCTGTATTGTACTTTCCGTCTTCTGTTAGAACACTTCCCAGATATTTAAATTTTTGTACCTGCTTGATTTTAATATCCCCGACTTGTATTTGCCATTTTGGGCTGCTCTTTTTGTTGATGACGATGCATTCGGTTTTCTTGCAGTTTATTTGTAACCCTTTTTTTGTCACTCTCTTCAGGTACCTTTTGTAGGAGGTCTTGTAGTTTCGTTTCCGTGTTTGCTATCTGCACTGTATCATCTTCGTACCTTATGTTGTTCAAATTGTGGCCTCCGATCACAAATTCTGACATAACATCTGGGGTCGTCAGAATAGTCTCGCTGTACAAGTTAAATAGATAGTCGAATTGTATATCACTTCGATGAAGAGAAAGCCGGACCCAAAATTGAAAATTAAAAAAAATGTCAACACGGACATATAAAAATTATGATATTTTTGCTATTATTCTCTTTTCTTCTGTGAAGTGTGTGTTGAAGTCGGTGTTTAGTTGGCGGTTGGCACACGCAGAGTTGACGATTCGAATGCTGTCCACAACTGCTGAAGTCAACTCTCAAATCCAACTGAATTCTGTGTCAGCTGACTGTCTCCAATGACACCTGCAGCTATCGATGCCTTTCGTACCATGTCGGGCGTCGACCCTTCTGATATCGCCAATCAAAACAAAAAACTCAGCCTGCACCTGCTTGTTGCCCAATGGTTTAAATGTTGAATTAGCTATGTGGAATCGTAATTTTTATTTCTTTGATTGTATTTCTCGACAGTGGAGCTAAGTCTGTCTTCACAGTATTATGAGCTCCTGAGCAAACCAGTGTGCTTGGGCTCCTATGGCAACCACAAACAGGAATAAAAAAAAGATTGATTATATTAAACATATATTTAATTTATTGTAACTTCAATAAAACTGGTGTTAGAGCATTAAATACATGCTGTACATCTGCAGCTAATTGCCATGATACACATGTGAACAATACTTGATAAACACAATATTACTCAGTAAGTGTTATGGTGCCATATTCTGTCAATAAATACTAACCTAAGTGACTTCCGGGGACGCAGTTGAGAGGCAGTCAGGTGACAGTCTAGAAACAGTCGTGACGCAGCGTAACTATACCATTCGGACTTACTCTTCTATTTTGCTGATTACTAACACTTATTATTGTACTAGCAGTATAGCCTGGCGTTGCTTGGGTGTAGTGAAAACTTTAAAACTAATCCATGGTCCTGGAGCTCAGACTCTTTGGACGTTGGTAAGAAAGACTAAAAAGCAATAGTTGTTTCCAGTTAAAGCGAAACCGTAGACTGAAAGAAAAAGGAATGGATGTAAGTCAACTTTTGATTTCCTGGTATCGATATCAAATAATTTTTTTCGTCGTAAACTGAATTTTGAAGGCTAAATAAGTCCTCTGAGTAAATGGTATCATGGCTGAGACGAAGAGCTACAATTATACCTACTTAGAGCCAAACCCGAAGCAAAAACTAAAATAAAAGGGCTGAAAAAAATACAGACATACAGGCAGATAAACAGGCACACACACCAACATCTTGCCTTATATATATATATATATATATATATATATATATATATATAATCTATTTTTTGAACTATTGTAAGAACTGCAACCTTGAAACTTCTGAATATCGTTTCTTTTGTCTTTGTCTATGAGTGCATCAAATTAGATTAAAATCGGACCACTTCTTTTATAACCCGATTTTTCGATTATCGATTTTCGATATTTATCGGGGGTACCTCGACACAAAACCTAGCTAAGAACACTCACAGACGCTTATCATACAACTGTGTAAATTTTTAAGAAAATTGGTTCAGCTGTTTCGGAGTCTATAGGTAACGGACACACACACAGACACAGACACCCACACAGACAAAGTTCCATTTATAGATAAGTTTAGATATACGTTCTGTTATTCTAATACAATGTAGAACCTACACTACCGGCCATAATTATCAGGCTACACCAGTGTTTTGAAATACGATGCATTTCATACTATTTTTTAGTATTTATTGCCAAGTGAATAATTGTAAACGAAAATAGAATGTTTTTTTTTAATATTGCACAATAACATGTGCCTCAAATGAATTTATAAATATTTAACAATTACCTATATTGCAGTTTTATCAATAAAAGAATGAAGAAAATTTAGGGTGATTTGGACGAGTTCATCTTTGCTTCTTTGCCTTGTAAAATTTTGCAAAGTAATAACAACAAAAGAACCATTTTATTTTCATTTGGCAATAAATACTAAAAATAGTATGAAATACATCATTTCTTAAAAAAAAAAATACTGTGGTGGCCTAATAATTATGGCCGGTAGTGTACCTTCTTGCTTCCGTGTCTTTTTTCCTGGGCTAAACAGGCCACAACAACTTGGCGACTAAGATTCACCACAACAGTAAGCCACACAGGTTTAAATGACACGGTATGAAAGTTTTATTATTATATAAAGCATTTGTGACATTTCTTTTCAGAGAATCGCTTTATTATTGGTTGAAAGTCAATGGTCTTCAGAAATAGGATGCCATTTTAAATGAAGGCTTACGGCCGTATCACGTTGAATACACCGGTTCTCGTTCGATCACCGAAGTTAGGCAACGTTGAGCCTGGTCAATATTTAGATTGGTGACCGCTTGGGAATACCAGGTGCTGTAAGCGTTTAGTGACGGATGTGTGTTGTGATGCAGTGGATATCGGCTCGGAAAGAGAAATCGGTGAGCCGAGTTCGAATTCCAGTTGAATACCCTGCATTCACTTAAGCACTGGTATCCTTGGGAAAGGTATTAATCCGTCCCTTCCCTCCAGTTATGGGTTAAATAACAGGTAGGGCTTGGGGACCCTGCTCTTAAAAACAAATTCCAATGAATCTTGGTACTCGAAAAGAAAAGAAAAGAAGTATTACTAGACACAAAACTTATATCAAAACAACAATAGATTGTTGAAAAGAAAAAAGTATTATCAGCAATAAATAAAATAAAAATTTAGTTGGCAATAAATGACCCCCCGAGGTTGATATGCCATAAAACAAAAACAGCCAACCAACCATTTTAAATGAATATGCGCTGCATATTGACGAAAGTTGTGAGGCTCTCTTTGCACTGTACATATAATAATAATAATAATAATAATAATAATAATAATAATTATTATTATTATTATTATTATTATTATTATTATTATAGTAGATTCTGTAGAAAAGCAAAACAGAAGCCAAGAACCAACTATTACGGCAAAAAAATATAAAGAAGAAAGCCAAGGATAAAGCTCTGAAGCAATACTGACAAGACAAACCTTTGCATGGCCAATATCTAGAACGTGCAAATAAATCAAATGTTGATAAAGTTAAAACTCATCGATGGTTACGTGCATCTAGATTAAAGTCTGAAACTGAAGACTTTAATCTTGCTGAGCAAGACCAAAGTCTTTTCACTAGGAACATTCAGGCAAATATTATACATAATAATGTAGATCCAAAATGCACGTTCTGTGATAAATACCAAGAAACAATAGACCATCTAATCTCAGGCTGTTCTGTACTTGCCCCAAATGAATATAAAAATCGTCACGATAGAGTGGGGTAATATTTACATTGGACAATGTGCAAATACTATGGAAATTATGTAAACAAACACTGTTATGAACAGCACCCAGCACCGGTTACAGAAATAGAAGATGTAACCATTCTATGGGATTACACCATCTACACAGACAGAAAAATTGAAGCAAATAGGCCAGACATTATTGTTAAAAACCAGAAAGAAAAACTTGCCTATTAATTGATATGGTTTGTCCATCGGATTGTAACATAGCAACCAAGGAATTCGAAAAACTGTCAAAATATAAAGACCTGGAAATTGAAATTGAAATGTGGAACTTGAAAACAAGAATAGTACCAGTGATAGTAGGTGCACTTGGAATGATAAAAAATGGAACAAAACAACACATTGAAAGAATCCCTGGAAACCCCAGCTTAAGAGATATACAAAAAATTGTGTTATTAAGTACAGCCCACACACTAAGGAGAACGTTGTCTATGTAACACTAGGGATGTTAGGGAAGATAGAAAAAACATGAAATGGAGCCATAACAACACGCCACAACCTGCCTTAGGTTTTCCCGCAGACTTGGTAGGTAGTGCGACCACAGCAGAAATCGAAATATGATGAAAAATGACACAATAATAATAATAATAATAATAATAATAATAATAATAACTTTGGAGATTTTGAAATGTGTATTTCCGAATGTTGAAATTGCACCCAGAGAGTTCATGTGGATGGAGATGACCAATCGTACAGGGAAACGTTCTTTATCAAGACCGAAGCTTATAAAAAATCTGCCTCGGAGAAGAATCTTTTGAACTGGCTTTACTTTTATGCACGAGAAGAAAGGCTTCAAATGATTGTTATAATAAGAAGTTAGAAATGATGATCAACCATGTGATCTGGCGTGTCTTAGACCTCTCGACCACGAATGACGATCAGTCTAACCGACGTCAAATTAAGCCTGTAACATAATCTTCGAATGCATCGTAATAACCATCTCTGCTCTGAAATGAAATGAAATTTGACTTCGTTTAGACTGATCGTCATTCGTGGTCGAGAGGTCTAAGACGCGCCAGATCACATGGTCGCTTCCCCTATTTAGATAGGGGTCGCAGGTTCGAATCCTTACGAATGACACACATTTTCGTAATAAAAATTTATCGTAAATAATCAGGCCGGTAGAAATAAACATATAATACTGTTTGATTATAAAACAGAATATCTACTTAAATACGAGTATCGATCCAAAATAATGTTCAAACAAATCGTTTCAAATTGTCGGTTGTTTATAACCAAGTTTTGTTAATAAGAAGTTAGTAGGAATTTCATACTGTGTGACTTATTGAGCATTATTGTATTTTCAAGTCTTTATGTGCTATTTTTTTCAATATGGCAGTGGACAATCTCACCAAAGATATAGGAGAGATTTGAAGCAACTACAGAAGGATGCTGTGGATATCATGGATCAAACATGTGAGCAACAATGAGGTTTGGTTTTGGAGAAGATGGAAACGAAAAGGAAACTAATACTTAACATGAACTAAAGTTCCTGGGACATGTAATGAGGAAGGAGGGCTTGGAGAATCTGATACTCATAAGTCAGATAGAGAGAAAGTGAGACAGCGAGTAACATACTTGAGTGGCTTGAGCGAATGAATGGCAGAGCAGGTTTTCGGTTGGGTAACAGGAGAAAACGTGTTAAGAGCTACTAGGGATAGGGAGATGTGGAAGGTCCTCATCGCCCACGTCCTTAAAAGATATGACACATAGACGAAGAACAAGTATAGAGCAAATGTTTATCGTGTTTAGTTGCTTCTGTACAGCATGTTTTTAATGTTTCAACACCAGTTTTGTTGAAGTACCAATAAAATAAATATATGTTTAATATTATCGACCATTTACTTTTTATTCCTGTGATATAGGACCTAGGACACTGGTTTGCCCAGGGTCCCATAATGCTGTTAAAATGGCCCTGATTCTGTCAGTGTAATATATTGAAGCTAGAATTCTCTACTCGATACGCGACAAGGAAGGAAGCACAGTAATTCTTTTACATTGTGCAGTAAATCAATAATGTAGGAATGTCATCCTATTTTACAGGAAGTTGTCATTTAAGGCACCAGTAGTGTCTTGTCTACAGTAAATACCATAATATAAAACAGGACTGGGAAATAATAAAATAAATCAACCTTGCCTTGGTCAAAATACTATTTCCTTTCTATTCCTGTAAGAGGACAACATCAAGGGCTCAAGCACGCTGTTTGGCCAGGTTGCCATAATCTTAACACTGCCCTGCCCCTACTGTCGTCTTCCAAGTCGTGTTAGCCGTGTTCTTTATCAAAATAGTTAGGTTCATCCAATGTAGCTCTATGCTCAACATTAAAAGTCACTGC
The DNA here is from genome assembly GCA_037127315.1 of Ascarosepion bandense. Lineage (NCBI taxonomy): Eukaryota > Metazoa > Mollusca > Cephalopoda > Sepiida > Sepiidae > Ascarosepion > Ascarosepion bandense. The sequence continues at coordinate 5,868,276 of JBBBDQ010001254.1, forward strand.
TGGAAAATCAGTTTTCATCTGAAAAATCACCCAGCTTCAGGAATAATAGCCGCGGTTTGCATACATGAAAAAAAAAAAAAGCAAAAAAAAAAAAAAAAAAAAAACTCGTTGCATCGTAAACGTTCATACCACCAAGTAATTTACTATAAATATTTCTAATAAAAAATGATATTATAGATTGAAATTTGCATCGTACCTTTTTCATATTGAAGATATCAAAAGGAAGAAAGTACACTAATTTATGTATCTGCGGAGATACGAGGGTCATTCAATAAATAAGGTGAATTTTTCGGTATAAGGATTTTCAATACAGATAGAAGCTTACTTTTTTTTTTAAATGTAGTCTCCCAGCAGTGTCACACACTTTTCCCATCTGTGCACAAGCTTCCGTATTCCCTCAGCGTAAAAATCTTTGGACTGATGTTTCAGCCAATCGCTCACAGCAGTTTTGACTTCATCGTCACTTTCAAACTTCGTGCCTCTCGTGAACGCTTTCAAGGGACCAAACAGGATAAAGTCTGAAGGGGCAAGGTCTGGACTGTAAGGTGGGGTGAGGGAGCAGTTCCCAGCCCAGCTCGTTAATGGTCTGCACCATTTGGGCTGCTGTGTGAGGCCTTGCGTTGTCTTGATGGACAATTTTGTGTGCTGTCTCAACAGATCGGCAAAAAGTCCTTGCAATGTTATCCACTGACACCCTTCTGTCAGACTGAATGAGGTCATTGACTGATTCGATCACCTCATGAGACCTCATATCTATAGGCTTCCCAGGCCTGTCTCCATCCTCAACACTGCTCCGTCCTTCTTTAAACAATTTAGCCTACTTGTAGACATTTTTTTGGCTGAAACATGTGGCAACATACGCAGTTGACATTCTCCTATGAATTTCAACTGGTTTGCTTTCTTCAGCAACCAAAATCTTGATAACTGACCTCTGTTCAATCCTGGAGCATGCTTCTTGGTCGGCCATCTTTGTTAATCTCCAAATCTCTCAAAGATTTTTTTTTCAGTCTGCAAAAAAATTAAAATCCCTTTGAAAAAGAAAAGTAAAGGAAAAAAAAAAAAAAAAAAGAGTAAGCTTCTTTCTGTATTAGAAGTTTTTATACCGAAAAAATCACCTTATTTATTGAATGTCCCTCATATTTTAACAATGCACCTTCGAATTTTTGTGTCGCACACACCAAAATCAAAGTTCTAGAAGTTATTTTTCTATGAAAATAACTTCTAGAACTTTGATTTTTTTTGCAGTGAGTACTATATAATAATTTATTACCTTTGTGAAATCACTGAATACTTTCGTAAGGGGATGGTTTCCAGCTCATAGTTCTCAATTAGGGAATGTTTTCTGTTCATGAAATATGTTCTTGTCTCGGATATAGTAGATGAATTCAGAGTCCTAAACATTGCTTCACCAGACACAGAAGTATCTCCATATTATATGTAAGCACCTTTCTTTTTGTTTTTCATTACACCATGCTTTGCTGTGTAGATATATTTTTTCCATGTGGAACATATGTATATATAGTTTTGTGTATATCTTTGTGTTATAGAAGTCTCTTTGTGAAAAGAACATATTTGTCATTCCTTTACCTTTCAGCCATTCTGTTCCATCCATGAAGTATGCTATTTTGTATTCAGTCAGTTAAGTGCCATACGTGAAACACGCTTCGGCGATCATGTCTCTTTCGAGACATGACTAACTGGGCAGAAGATTACCCCGCAGTAGGTTGTCATTGCTTTCTGTGGTAGATTGGTTGCCAGCCAAGGCTATAGAACCAAATCTGTCCTGCTATTTAACCCATAACTGGAGGGGAGAGACGGATTAATACCTTTCCCAAGGGTATATGTGCGTAAGTGAATGCAATGGGTTCAACTGGAATTCGAACTTGGCTCCCCGATTTCTCGTTCGCAGCCGATATCCAATGCACCACAACGCACATATTTTGTATTATAATGCCTATAATGGGGGAAATTAAAATGGGAGAATAAAACATGTGGTGACGGATATTTTATCTAATGTGGTTCTTTTCTATAATAATATGTGGTTCTTTTCTATAATAATATGTGGTTCTTTTCTATAATAATATCTTCTAGAATTTTGACTCTTTTTACTATATAATCTTTTATTACTTTTGTGAAATCGCTGAATACATTCCCAAGGGGATGGTTTCCAGCTCATAGTCCACAATTTAGGAATGTTTTCTGTTCTGTTATCGGTCTGGAGGAGGCGATCTCAGTTTGAGGCAAATTTGGAAAGTGCTTGAAAACCATACCACGGGTTGATCCAGGCCTTGTGCGTGAAATTGGGTCGACGGACCCTTTGGGAGCTGATGATGGTTGTGGTAGCACGTAGTCACAAGTCATCGTGACCGAGGGTTTGAGCGTCCTGGCCTTGCTCAGACTGTTGTCCACGCTAGATAACGCGCTCTCTCCCAGAAACTGTAACTAAGGTCCGCTCAGCATAATTGCAGTATGAACCACAGGTGGGATCTGTGGGTGTCGAACAAACAAATGTTCCTGAGCTGGTATCTGCAATGTGGATTAGCTAGCCGCCTTAGTAAACAGGCATTTTTGAATACGGGTGGACAGCCATACATTGTTTGGGCAAATGTCCTAGAAATGAAAAAAAATGAATTTTCACGTAATATCGGTCCTCCTTTATGACAGTGAATAATGGGCAATTTCCATTCTGATAAAGAAGATTGTGAATCAACAGAAATTTGCTTTGAAAGAAAGATAGCGAAAATAGCATGGGCTGGACATGTGAGCAACGACAAAGTTTTATGGAAAATAAAAATAAAAAGGAAATTTGTACTTAAGACCAGGAAGAGATGGTTGAAATTTCTAATGTACATAATGAGCAAAGAAGGTTTGTAAAATTTGATACTCTCAGGACAGATTGAAAGCAAGCAGAGAGAAGGAAAACAATAAATAACGTGCCCAACGAGCTTGCGTAAATTTTCTAATAACTACAAAGAACAGGAAATTGTGAAGAGCCATGATCGCGCACCACCTGAACAGACACGGCACACAGAAGTAGTACGAGCTTGTGTAAATGGAGCGCAGAACAAGATTTGGGAGAGACGGCAAAAGGACAGCATTTACTAAAATCTACTAAGTATGGGAAAACATGGAGAGTCATCATTGCCCACCACCTAAAGAGACACGGCACGCAGTAGTACGAGCTTGTGTAAATGAAGTGCAGAACAAGATTTGGGAGAGACGGCAAAAGGACAACATTTACTAAAACCTACTAAGGAAAATGTGGAGAGCCATCATCGCCCACCACCTGAAGGGACACAACACACAGTAGTAGTAGAAGCTTGTGTAAGTGGAGGGTAGAACAGAATTTGAGAGAGACAGCAAAAGGACAACATTCACTCAGACCTACAACGGATGGGAAAATGTGGAGAGCCATCATCGCTCACGATCTGAAAGGACACGGCACATAGAAGTAGTACGAGCTTGTGTAAATGCGTGGCTGCATACGATTTGGGAGAGATAGCAAAAGAATAAGATTTATTAAGAGCTGCAAAGAACGGGAAATTGGGGAGAGCCATGACCGCCCACGTCTTGAAGAGACATGGTACACAGAAAAAGAAGAAGGATACCCTGAAACTTTTACTAACATTGAAATCTAAGAAACATACGAAACATACGTACGCACGCCGACACAATAGAGTTTTGACGATCTAGGCCGGTAGACGCTAATTTCACTGTTTCTTGTTATTTTACCGTTATTTCTATGGACATAGTTGAAACGAGATACTTTTTTTTAAATTTCCCCAAATCTAACCCTACCAGCTAAGAGCCGCGCGCATTATTGCGACACCACACTTCCCTTTGTATTCCATTAGTAAGGAGTAGGTTCCACTGAGATAGCTTTTTCCCCAATAAATGTTGCTTTGCGAAACAGAATCCCTGGAGGTTACTTTTTCAACCACTACAATCTTGGGGTTAACCGTTATCTTTCACATATAAACTGTTCCCCTTACTTTTTACCTTGTGGTGCAGTGGATATCGACTCGAAATGAAAAATCGGGGAGCTGAGTTCGAATTCCAGTTGAATTCGTTGCATTCACTTACGCACAAACACCCTTGGGAAAGGTATTACTCCGTCACTTCCATCCAGTTATTGGTTAAATAATATGACAGAATGGGTTCTATAGCCTTGGTTGGCAACCAGTCTACCGCAGAAAGCAATGTCAACTTACTGCGAGATAATTTTCTGCCCAGTCAGTCATGTCTCTTTCGAGACATGATCGCCCAAAGCGTGTATCAGGTATGGCACTTAGCTGACTGATATTACATTAGTAAAAAACAAAACAAATCAAAGAAAAACAAGGATTTATAGAATTAATATATATATATATATATATACTGAAAATTGGACGGAGAGATTGCTGGAAGATCCCTTTACGAAACTCTAGTCGGGTTGATATAGGTAACAATAACATCAATCATCTAAGTGACAAATTTAATATTTCTTTGTTAATATATATATATATATATATATATATATATATATATATATATATCCAGGTAAAGAGAACCAACAGTTTTACAATTCCGAGTTCTCCGGCATTTAAAAATAAATTCATATATATATATATATATATATATATATATATATATATATATATATATATATATTTGAATATATTTTTAAATGCCGGAGAACTCGGAATTGTAAATATATATTGTAAATATATATTGTATATATATATATATATATATATACAATATATATTTACAATTCCGAGTTCTCCGGCATTTAAATATATATATATATATATATATATATATATATAGGTAACAATAACAATATTGTTATATATATATATATATATATATATATATATATATATATATATATATATAACGGTCATGTCACGTTGGATACACCGGTTCCCGCTCGATCACCGAATTTAAGCAACGTTGAGCCTGGTCAGTACTTAGGTGGGTGACCACTTGGGAATACCAGGTGCTGTTAGCATTCACGGATGTGCGTTGGGGTGCGGTGGATGTCGGCTTGGAGGGGGAAATCGGTGAGCCGAGTTCCAATTTCAGCCGAGCACGCTGCATTCACTTGCGCACTGGTACCCTTGGGAAATGTATTAATCCGTTCGTTCCCTTCAATTATGGGTTAAATAATTGAGGTCTGCTGTTCGTGCGATTTGTGGCAGTCATCTGCACCAATTGTTTGTTATCAGCAGTTCCAAGAAGTGTGGATGGTACTACACAATGCCTTCACCACTATAAACAAATCTCTGTGTGGTTGTCTTGCTGGAAAAAGGTTGGACCCTCATACGTTGAACGCGACGGGAGAATCCATCACCATCATATATATATAATGCAGGTTTCATTGAATAATATCGACAAGTTTGGTTTATTAATTTTGTGTAGGATCCGTTCATACCGTCTGATATACTTGATGGTGATATCGTTGAAAGACAACAAAAAATCACAGTAATTGTTGATTTTTTTATCGGGTCTAAGCTTTCGGCTCACATAAGCCATTATCAAAGAATAACTATTAACACACAGTAAACATAGAACATTTAAGCTATTAACAATAAAGAGAATTAAATTGAAGGGACAAGTCCATCCCTACCGTGGCGGATGGCCTAAGACAGTGACAAAATGGTGGCGTTGTGGTCCCTGATCCGATTACAGGCATTTGAGTACGTCAGTTGAATGAAGTTGTAAGTTTAAAAATGTATTTTTTGACAGTATTTATTTATTTCTATTGTTAAATATAATAATAGAAATAAATAAATAGTCAAAAAAATACATTTTTAAACTTACAACTTTTTAGTAGTTTTTCCTATACATATTAAGACAGTATACGTGGATCATCATTATGCTATATATATATATATATATATATATATATATATATATATATATATATATATATAATTTTTTTTGTTTGTTAATCCACGACGAGAATCCCACTAAAGGTAGTTAAGCCTGACACAAGGCTACGTCTTTGGAGTTTAAGGTGAGTATTTAATACAGTATAATAGTCGGTTTCAGGTATAAAAAGTTTTATTTTACAAACTTTAATTCGATATATATATATATATATATATATATATATATATATATATATATATAATCATTATTCCACGACAAAGAATCTAAGTTAAGTCCGGCACAAGGCCACAATTGTGAAACATAGAGCGAGAAGGTAATTTAATATTATTGATATTAATGGCTTATATATATATATATATTGCCGGAGATTACTCGATATCAAGATAGAGATAGAGTCTTAATAGATTTAATGTGAGGAGTTTGTCACTTAACTGAGCAGTCATGACGACTACGAAGTTTCGTAAAGGCACCATTATGATGTTTTCACTCCGGAGGGCTTTTTTCAACTGCTGTTGTGTCCCGGTTTTATTCTTCTTATTTATATGGAGCTTGGTGTAATTTAATATGTTTGTATGTGAGTGATTTTACAGGTGGATGATTGCTTTTGCAGTGTTAACTTCTTTTTAATCTTGTATTATTTGCGGGTGGCTGATATTTTCTTATTGCTTTTTATTGTGCTAACTTTAACACAAAGAAAATAACATTACCACCAAAATTAGCCAAATATGAAAAAAAGACCTGGAGCAACCGAAATCTGGTTCTACAGAAGGATGCTGAGGATACCATGGACTGAACATGTGAGCAACGACGATGTTTTGGAGAGGATGGAAAGAAAGAAAAGGCAACTT
>JBBBDQ010001254.1:5877500-5907500 GCA_037127315.1 Ascarosepion bandense
AAGAGAATACAAACAACATCAAGAGAGAGAGGGAAGGAAGAGAGAAGAAGTAGTCAGAGGTGTACTATAGAAACATAAAGGGAGGGTTAATAATGCTTGTTCAGATGGAGGCGAAGACGAAGGACAAGCAGTAAGTACATGTGCGCGGATAAAAAGAGGAGGAGGAGGAAAACAAATAGACGAGTGGTAGGTTGAGGTGTACTACAGAAATAAAAAGAGAGGGGGAGAAATAATAATAAAAATAATAATAATAATAAAAGTGTGGGTGGAGGAAGTAGGGAGGAAATTGCATAGGATGAACAAGAAGGGCAGTTGGGGGTGGAAGGAGGAAGCAGAGAGAAAGACGTAGGTGGAGGAGATGGGAAGTAGGAAGAGGTGTCCTATAGAAGCGATGAGTGAGGGGGAATGAACGCATGCGGAGATGGAGGGAGAGACGGAAAACAAGAAGACGAGGAAAGGGTTTCTCTGGTAGGGAGGGTGAAGCGAAAAAGGACACACACGCATACATATATAAATATATATAAATGCACACACACACACGCACACACACACACACACACATATATATATATATATATATATATATATATTAATGCATGTGAGGGGGAGGATTAGACTAGAGTAAAGAGGAGGTAAAAAGAGAAGGAAGAGTGAAGTCTTTGGCCATGGTAGGAGGAGGAAGAGTAGAAAAGGTACCGGGGTGGAGGAGAGGAGCAGTAGGAAGAGGTGTCCTCTTGAGGTAAAAAGAGAGGGGCAGAGAAAGTGCGTCATATAAAGAAAGAGAGAGAGGGGGTAAAGCAGTGCATGTACGCTTGGCAGAAAGGATACGGGGGTGAAGAGGGATGGGTGAACGGAGCTACCCTACAGTTGGAGGAAGGGGAGTGAAGATCAGCGCATATTCAGTGGCGGTCGGGTGGGCAAATAGAAGCGGGTGGAGAAGAGAATAAGGCCGGGCCACGACTGAGGCGCCGGCGGTAAGAGACGCGCGCACTTCATTTTTATTCTCCATCTTTTAAAACTAAGACGCAAAAATGAGTAGGAGGTAGCGAACGGCGAAGAAGGGAAATAGTGTCAGGAGAAGATGTAAAGGGAGGTGGAGGCCGCTTGAGAAGAGGAGGACGGGTTGGGTTTCAATGCCGGGAAGAGAAAGAGAAAAAAGAAGATATTGAAGAAGAAAGAAAGAAAGAAAGAAAGAGGGATTCGAATTGAACGATAGGAAAAAAGAAGAAAGAAAGAAAGAAAGAAAGAAAGAAAGAAAGAAAGAAAGAGGTATCCAAGCTGAACGATAGGGGGGAAAAAAAGGAAGGAGCAAGAAAGAAAAAGGTATCTTTGTTGAACAATAGGGGGGCAAAAGAAAGAAAGAAGTATCCGTGTTGAACGATAGGAAAAAAAAGATAGAAAGAAAGAAAAAGGTACTCGCGTTGAACGATAGAAAAGAAAAAAGAAGAAAGAAAGAAAGAAAGAAAGAGGTATTCGAGTTGAACGATAGGAAAGAAAAAAAAAGAAAGAAAAGAGAAGAAAATTCTGACGAAGTAAAAAGGTGAACCTTTTTTTTTTCTGTTGATGAAGAACTCTGCAAAAGAAGAAAACGAATAGAAGACATTGAACGAGTTTAGAAGTCGAGGAGAAAAAGTAACCCAAAAAAAAAAAAATCCCGAAGAAAAAAAGAAAAGACAAATAAAAAAAGAAAAGAAAAGAACTATTTTAAAAACTAAAAATAATTTCGAACAACAGATAAAGAAAAATAAAAGAAAGAGAATGAGAAATATAAAACGAACGGGAGGAGAAAACAAAGAAAGAAAATAAAAACGTGTGAAAGGACAGAGAAAGAGAAGAAAGAAGTCATTTAAATACACGAACAACAAACTTTTTAAATTAATGGCGCAGGAGAAGAGTAAGGAAGAAGGTTCAAAGAAGAAGAACGTGAGGGGGAGAAGCGAAAGAAAAAGAACCAAACATGCCATTACGACAGATTTAATGCCGTCACAGCTACCCACTATCCGTACCAATGGTACTAATACTACCAATAACCAGCAGTGCTACTAGTGGTGACGATAGTAAATCATAATGATGATGAAGGCGATGATGATGATGATAAATAGTAATAATAATAATGTTGATGAGTCCTTAATGTTGAGGACTTGTGCACCTAGTGCGAGGTGGATGATAGCAATGACCTAGACGCAAGTAAAAAGCCGGTCAGAGAAGCAGATGAGCTATAGTAGCGACCGACCTCGCCGACTGACGAGGGTCGCGGTCAACTCAGTGCGTCGAGTGTGTGTAGGTGTGCGTAGATATGCGAATTGCCGGGTTCGGGAGAGGTTTTAGGGTTGATTGGAACCCTGAAGAAGGGCGGGGGAAACGATCAGGGATAGGAAAGAAGAATGAGAGTGAAAGAGGAAGACAGAAGCCCTCAACAAGTATATTTACTTTTCACTGACTTAAAAAGAAAAAAAAAAAAAAGAAAAAACTTTTCTGGTTTCTTTTTATTTATTGATTTATATTCGCATATTTTTTTCTTTCATTTCTCAATTACAACCTATCCGAGTTTTACTTTTTTTCCCCTTTTTCCTGCACTAATTCTTTCTTTCTTTCTTTCTTTCTTTCTTTCTTTCTTCTCTATCTCTCCTTTCTTTTATTCCTATCACCTTCTTTCTTTCTTTCTTTCTTTCTTTCTTTCTTTCTTTCTTTGTCCTCTATCGCTACTTTCTTGTCTATTTCTCCTTTCTTTCATTCCTATCACCTCTTTCTCTCTATCTATCCTTCTTTCTTTCTTGTCTACCGCTTCTTTCTTTCTTTCTTTCTTTCTGTCGCTACTTTCTTCTCTATCTCTCCTTTCTTTCATTCCTATCACCTCTTTCTTTCTTTCTTTCTTTCTTTCTTTCTTTCTTTCTTTCGTTGTCCTCTATCGCTACTTTCTTGTCTATATCTCCTTTCTTTCATTCCTATCACCTCTTTCTCTGTTTCTTTCTTTCTTTCTTTCTTTCTTTCTTTCTTTCTTTCTTTCTTTCTTCTCTATGGTATCTTTCTTTCTTTTCTGCAACTGCTTTTTTTCTTTCTTCTCCACAGCTTTCTTTCCCCCTTCCTTATCGCTTCTTTCTTTCTTTCTTTCTTTCTTTCTTTCTTTCTTTCTTTCTTTATAATTTCTTCGTTTTTCTTCTATCACTTTTTCTTTCTTTCTTTCTTTCTTTCTTTCTTTCTTTCTTTCTTTTTATTTGCTTTTTTCTTTCTTTATTCTCTGTTGCTTCTTCCTATTCTATAGTTTCTTTACTTTGTAAAGATGTGCATTGTGGTGCAGTGGATATCGGCTTGGAACGGGAAATCGGTGAACCGAGTTCGAATTCCAGTTAAATTCACTTATGCACAAATATCCTTGGGAAAGGTATTAATCCCTCCGGTAATGGTTAAATAATAGGACAGATTGGGTTCTATAGCCTTGGCTGGCTACCAGTCTACCGCAGAAGGCAATGGCAGCCTACTGCGGAATAATCTTCTGCCCAGTCGGCCTTGTCTTTTTCGGGACATGATCGCCCAAAGCGTATGGCACTTAAGTGACTTTGTAACAGTTGCTTTTTCTATAATTTCTTTCTTCATTTAATAAAGTTTTTCTTTTTTTCTTTTCTATCGCTTATTTCTTTCTTTCTTTCTTTCTTTCTTTCTTTCTTTCTTTCTTTTTCTTTTTCAAGGTTTCTTTTTACTTTTCGAGAGCTTCTTTCTTTCTTTCTTTCTTTCTTTCTTTCTTTCTTTCTTTCTTTTCCATAGTTGCTTTCTTTACTTTATAGATTCTTTCTTTCTTTAATATAATTTTTCTTTCCTTTTTGTCAATCTTTCCTTATTAAATCGCGCCACGCCATATTTATTTCTTCTACTTAATTTTGTTTTACACATCTTTTTTCATATTTTTTAAAAAAAATTTAAGATAATTCACATTCATTTTTGGTTTTGGATTCTTTTTTTTTAATCACATTTATTTTTTTATTATCGTGTATTTCCTTCCTTTTTTCATCTTCTCTTTTGCTGTTACAACTTTGTATCGTAAATTTTTAATAAAATAAAAAAAATCATGAATTACTTTATCTTTATATGTTAAAGAAAAAAGTTAGAAAAATGGACTGATTTGTTTTGCCAGAAAATAAAAAATAAAAATAAAATTTTCGTTCTTTTTTTTCTTTTTTCTTTTCTGACAAAACAAATCAGTCCATTTTTCTAATTTTTTTCTTTAATTTCGCAATAATATCATTTTACACCCCAAACAGGCACCGACCGTATTTTTTGTACTGTGTCGATAAAACTTTTACTGCCCCGATGCTGGAAAACGAGTTTATTAATTAATTATTATTATTCTTTCATTTTTCTTTTTCTTCGTTTTCTCCTTCTTTAAAATACGTTAAAATATTTTAACTGTTTCCAGCCTTTCCTTCGCGTCTCTTTTCAAAGTACAGGCATATATGGTAGATTCGAGGGACCCTATTTCCCATTTTCTTTGTATCATTACCAGCTGACCAGGTAGTGCCAACAGCCAGGACTTTCGAGGAGGCAGGTGCGTCTTCTTGTTAGCGAAAATGGCGCAACAAGATCTTCCTAACTTTCACCTCTCTACCCATTTGACCTTGTGCTACGCCTAGTAATCATTGACTGAAACGCGAACACTCCCCACACACAAAAGACATCCCCCGAAATAATAACTCATATTTTAAATCTTCAGGTAAACCATATATATATATATATATATATATATATTATATATATATATATATATATATATAGAGAGAGAGAGAGAGAGAGCCCTAGGCGCGCGAACTTATTGGAATAAATACTGTGGCTCATATGGTAAAGATGGTGTTCATTTATTTATTTTTCTTCAGGTTAAATATGGTTGGCACGAATTTGTCCAGCGTCTGTCGTTTTCGTTAAAGGTTTGTTTCTGTTGTTTTAGTTGTGACATTTCTCTCTCGATGAGGGCAAATGACGGGATTTATGAACAAGACTAATATCTTACTCACTATTCCTATAAACAATAAAACAAAAAATTAAGGGTAAATAAAATTGAAGAAAAAAAAATGAAAATGTTAGAATAAAATTTCTTTTAGCATAATCAGAGAATTGAAAGGTTGAAAAGAAAACAGTAAAAGAATTACAAGGGGGAGGAATAACAAATCTTTCTTTTTCTTTTTTCTCATAAATGTTTTCCCTTTCAGTCTTGTTCTTCACCTGAATTCTTTTATACATCTAACTTTCTTTCTTTGTTGATTTCTCTCGTATTTTCTCTTTCTTCCACTTTTATTCATTCATTCTTTCGTCATTCGTTTACTACTTTCATTCATTTATTTTTGCTTTCATCATTTCTTTCTTCATTTCTTTGTAAATTCTGTCTCCCTTTCTTTTTGAACTTCCTTCTTTCTCAATTTTTTCTGTATTTCTTCATTCTCTTTTTGTTTCTTTCTTTCTTTCTTTCTTTCTTTTGCACTTTCTTTTGCACTTTCTTTTTGCACTTCCTTTTTCTCCATTTTTTTCTGTATTTCTTCATTCACTCTTTGCTTCTTTCTTTCTTTCTTTCTTTCTTCTTCATTTTTTCTGTATTTCTTCATTCACTCTTTGCTTCTTTCTTTCTTTCTTTCTTTCTTTTTGAACTTCCTTCTTTCTTTATTTTTTCTGTATTTATACATTCTCTTTCTTTCTTTCTTTTGCACTTTTTTTCTTCTTTCTCCATTTTTCGGTATTTCTTCATTCTCCTTTTCCTTCTTTCTTTCTTTCTTACTTTTTTTGTTTGTTTGTTTGTTTGTTTCTTTCTTTTGCACTTCCTTCTTTCTCCATTTTTTCTGTATTTCTTCTTTCCCTCCTTTCTTTCTTTCTTTCTTTTTGCACTTCCTTCATTCTCCATTTTTTTCTGTATTTCTTTATTCTCTTTTAGCTTCTTTCTTTCTTTCTTTCTTTTTGCACATCCTTCTTTCTCCATTTTTTCTTTCTTCATTCTCTTTTTGCTTCTTTCTTTCTTTCTTTCTTTCTTTTTGCACATCCTTCTTTCTCCATTTTTTCTTTCTTCATTCTCTTTTAGCTTCTTTCTTTCTTTCTTTCTTTCTTTCTTTTTGCACTTCCTTCTTTCTCCATTTCGATTTTTCTGCATTTCTTTTCTTCATTCCTTTTTCCAAATTTCTTTCTGATTGAATGAAATATTCTTTCTTTCCTTACATTTCTTTTTAATATTGTCCATAACTTCTTTTTACTTGCATTTCTTGTTTGACTCACGGCCGGTTCTTGTACAATCACCGAAGTTAAACGACGTCGTGCCTGTTCAGTAGATAGATGGGTGACCATTTGGGTAATACCAGGTGCTGTGAGGTTGGATGGGCTGGTGATGTAATGAATAACGGCCTGAAGTTATAAATCGGCAGCCGAGTTTCAATCCCAGTCGGGTTCATTATATTCACTTAGGCACAAATACCGTTGGGAAAGGTATTAATCCGTTTCTTCCCTCTAGTTATGGGTTAAATAATAATAATAATAATAATACAGATTGGGTTCTATAGCCTTGGCTGGCAACCAGTCTATCGCAGAAAGCAATGGCAACCTACTGCGGGATAATCTTTTGTCCAGTCAGTCATGTCTCTTTCGAGACATGATGGCCCAAAGCGTGTATCACGTATGGCACTTAACTGACTAGCTTCTTATTTGTGAATAATAATAATAATAATAATAATAATAATAATAATAATAATAATAATAAAAAGAAGAAGAAGGAGAAAAAAATGAAAGATAAGAGAAGTGGTATGACCATCAACCAGAGGCAGTAAGAAAAAATGACCGTCACAATATATTATGGGATTTCTCGGTCCAGACATCAAATCATTGAAATACCCGACCTTATTGTTACAGGTAAGGAGAATAACAAGTGTGAAATTATTGACTTTGCTCTTCCATTGATAAAGGAGTGGAATCCAAAGAAACTAAAAAGATCGAAAAATATCAGGACCTCGCTTGGGAGCTGAAGAAGACAGGAAAAGAACAAGATACACGGGGCTTTGCGGAAAGGACAAGAGAAGGACTGGAGTCAGGTGGATAAGAGATGGGAATTGACATTGCATTTAAATTATCTCTCACTTATTTGTTTGTATTTTTATTATTATTACTAGCAGTATAGCCCGGCGTTGCTCGGGTGTAATGAAAACTTTAAAACTAATCCATGGTCCTGGAGCTCAGACTTTTTAGACGTTGGCATGAAAGACTAAAAAGCAATAGTTGTTTCCAGTTAAAGCGAAACCGTAGACTGAAAGAAAAATGAATGATTGTAAGTAAAATTTTGATTTCCTGGTATCGATACCAAATAAGTTTTTTTCATTGTAAACTGAATTTTGAAGGCTGTCCTCTGAGTAAATAGTGTCATGGCTGAGACTAAGAACTACAATTATACCTACTTAGAGCCAAGCCCGAAGCAAAAACTAAAATAAAAGGGCTGAAAAAAATACAGGCGTACAGGCAGATAAACAGACACACACACAAACATCTTGCCTTATATATATATTATCGATTTTTTGCACTATTGTAAGAACGGCAACCTTGAAACTTCTGAATATCGTTTCTTATGTCTTTGTCTATGATTGTATCGAATTTGATTAAAATCGGACCACTCCTTCTATAAACCGATTTTTTCGATTTTCAATTTTCGATATTTATCGGGGATACCTCGACACAAAGTCTAGCTATGAACACTCGCAGATGTTTATAGTACAACTGTGTAAATTTTCAAGAAAATCGGTTCAGCCGTTTCGGAATCTATAGGTAACGGATACACACTCACACAGACACACACACAAAGTTCCATTTATAAATAAGTTTAGATAATTAGACATTAATTTGCACTGTATTACCTCTTCTTCTTCTATATGCCGTGTCTCCTTCAGGGCGATTATAGCCTTCCACATCTTCCTATCCCTTGTCGCTCTTAATACTCCTTTTCCTGTTTTCCGACTCAATCCCCGCTTCATTCCCCCCCTGCCCAAGTCAGACTATTGTCCTCGTCTTTGTTGCCATTTGTACGACGTTTCGACAGTTGTACGCTGCGGTGTTCTTCGGGTGCTAATAATTTCGAACCGAACCGTTTATTACAATAACTGGGGTAAATCGTCCTGAAGTATGTCATGCGTTGCTTTCCCTTGTCTCTCTTCCCTTCTATCGTTCCATGAGTATCAGATTCTCCAAGCCCTCCTTCCTCTTTATATATCCCGAAAACTTCAGCTGTCTTTTGCTGATGTTAAGTATCAGTTTCCTTCTTGTGTCTTTCCTCCACAAAACCATGTTCCGTTCATGTCATCATCAACATCCTTCTGTAGAACCTCATTTCGGTTGCTTCAAGTGTTTCTTTCATCTTTGATGAGTTTGTCCAGCATTTGCTGTCATATTGAAGAACTGACATCACATAACAGTCCCGTACTCGCTTCTTTTTTCCCTGTATCTTTATACTCTACTCAGCTTCTGGAATGCATCTTTCGCCATGCCAATACGCCTTCGGATCTCCGTATCACACTTTCCGTCCTCTGGAAGAACCCTTCCCTGGTATTTAATTTTCTGCACCTGTCTGCTTTTAGTGTCCCCAAATTGTAATAGTCATCTTACAAGTTTTGAAACCCAATAAGATCAGAGCTTATTTATAATATGATGATTGGACATTATATTGCACTATAGTACTTCTTCTTCTTCTTCTTGTATATCCACCATAGCTTCGGCATTAATAAAAGGGAGAGAAAACAGTGGAGGACGGTAACTGACATAAGTTTTTTGTTGATTAAATAAAGGGGAATTACTTTTCCTTTCTTTTCGTTTAGGCGAAGAGATTTTCAGTAAATTGCATTATCATGGGCGGATGTTTCTTCATGAGTGACCCGGGTTGGCTGAGAAATGATTGATTTGCAATGTTAGAGTGCTGACCAGTTCAAATTTGAGTGCATAACATTATTTTTCTCCACATTGCCATAAGTACAAGATCCTAAATTAAATTTCTAAACTTGCCTTGATAAAGTTCTACAAAGAATAAATCTGTTGACATTAAAAGTTTTCATCTCATCATTCCTTTCATATATATATATATATATATATATATATATATATATATAATCATATCGCCCCAAGCAAGGCGTTTTACTGCTACTGTTTTGCAGGGGGTTACATAAGAGTAAAGATATAAAAAAAAAGTGACAGGTTATTGGGGGTGCCAGGAAGTGGGTAAGAGAAGGATGAGAATACTGTTAAGAGTGGAGTGGACGGAGACAAGAACAAGAGAGAGAGAGAGAGAGAGAGAGAGAGAGAGAGAGAGAGAGAGAGAGAGAAAGAGAAAGAGAGAGAGAGAGAGAGAGAGAGAGAATGTAGGTTAGTGAGATAGATGACTATTGACTTTGCATTTAAATTCTTTAAATTTATAATCATATCACCCCAAGCAAGGCATTTTACTGCCACTGTTTTGCAGGGGGTTACATAGGAGGAAACTTATGAGAAAGCGTGACAGGTTATTGGGGGTGTCAGGAAGTGGGTAAGAGAAGGATGAGAATACTGATAAGAGTGGAGTTGACGGAGACAAGAACATGAGAGAGAGAGAGAGAGAGAGAGAGAGAGAGAGAGAGAGAGAGAGAATGTAGGTTAGTGAGATAGATGACTATTGACTTTGCATTTAAATTCTTTAAATTTATAATCATATCACCCCAAGCAAGGCATTTTACTGCCACTGTTTTGCAGGGGGTTACATAGGAGAAAAAGTTATGAGAAAGCGTGACAGGTTATTGGGGGTGTCAGGAAGTGGGTGAGAGAAGGATGACAATACTGATGAGAGTGGAGTGGACGGAGACAAGAGCATGAGAGAGAGAGAGAGAGAGAGAGAGAGAGAGAGAGAGAGAGAGAGGATGCAGGTTAGTGAGATAGGTGATGACTATTGACTTTACATTTAAATTCTTGGAGATTATAGCTGTCGGGGAAGCAAGTAAACGGAATGGAATTCCACAGGCGGGAAGTGCGAGAAAAGAAGCTGATGGAGTAGAAGTTGCGTTTACATTTTATTGGTTTCACAGTAAAAGGGTGGGACCTAGTTGCTAATCTTGTGGCTCGAGTAAATTCATATATAGGGGGCACTAGTGAGCTAAGTTCAGAAGCAGAAGTCAATATATATATATATATATATATATATATATATATTTGAAATTATTTTTGATCTATACTCTGTTTATAATCAAACAGTATAATATATTTTATATTGCTGTTTATAATCAAACAGTATTATATATTTATTTCTACCGGCCTGATTCTGTTACGAAAATGTGTGTCATTCAGCAGGATTCGAACCTGCGACCCCTATCCAAATAGGAGAAGCCACCATGTGACCTGGCGCGTCTTAGACCTCTCGACTACGAATGACGATCAATCTAATCAAAGTCAAATTAAGCCTATAACACAATTTTCGAATTTATCGTAAGAACTATCTTTGCTCTGAAATGTATGGTAATGTTAACAAAACATGTTACGGAAATTAACGAAGATTAGCGAAACTGCTTATAAACAAACGACAATTTGAAATGGTTTGTTTGAACATTCGGATATATATATATATATATATTTGGGATTTAAACATCAACCTCCTTTCATTTGGATATATATATATATATATATATATATATATATATATATATATATATATATCCAAATGAAAGGAGGTTGATGTTTAAATCCCAAAGGGATACTATTACAATTAATTGTTTAGAACTAAATACTAAAAAGAGATCCAGCCAAGAGTGCTCAGTTATTTATTAACAGAGCCAATATGTATTTTTACATAAAAAAAAAATTCAAAATTTATGATCGAATAATCGTTTCTGCAAACTGAATTAAACTTCTTCAGCAGTCTTTAAAATTAAAGATCGCAGAAGAAGCGAATTCAACTTGCTGGTGAAGAATTGTAAATATTTTCATCCGGGTTTGTACGATACTAAGTTATATTGTCTGAGGTGTTTACTACCAGACATTACTTCAGACTTTTTATTTAGCAACTTTTCTCGTTCTGGAGGTGATACTATGGCTAACTTCGTTTCTTGGCACAATCTGCCGACCACCGTTGCAAGGTTTAGCTGTGCGCGCGCGCGTGTAAATAGCTGTAATATTGTTATATCAAACAGTATTATATATTTATTACTACCGACCTGATTCTGTTACGAAAATGTGTGTCATTTAGCAGGATTCGAACTTGCGACCCCTATCCAAATAGGAGAAGCCACCATGTGACCTGGCGCGTCTTAGACCTCTCGACTACGAATGACGATCAATCTAATCAAAGTCAAATTTGCAAGGTTTAGCTGCGTGTGTGTATGTGTGTGTGTGTGTGTGTGTGTGTGTGTGTGTGTGTGTGTGTGTGTAAATAGCTGTAATATTGTTATGGGACCTACCTATTTTGGACCTTAATGAACACTTCCTATTATTATAAATACCGGAAGATTATGCCTCTATGTCTAATACTTGCCAGTCAGACTGACGTGTAACACTCTTGTATTTGTTCTTTCGTTAAATATATATATTTCACTAATACCCGAGTTCGTGTTTTCCTTCCGGAACTATTCTGGGTCCACAACAAGTATAAATCGCAAATGGGTTCTGTGGGTATTGAACAAACAAAAATACGCCTGAGTAGGCATCCACCACAGGGATTGGTTAGTCACCCGAGTAGACAGATATACTTAGATATGAGTGGTCATATATATATATATATATATATATATATATATATATATATGACCGCTAAAATATATATATGACCGCTAAAAAGTCTGCCTCCTTCTACCGAGCGCCCGTAGCTCAGAGGTGGAATCGCCGACTGACGCCAATTCGGTCGGGTTTCAATCCTGGGTAAAAGGCAATCGGCTGTCTAACCGTACTGATGAGCTGCGATGCAGCGAAACAGATCTGTCTGCGGATCAATATATATATATTAATAAATATACAAATTAGCCTACTTCTATTGCATGAAACTTAAAAAAAATTAAAATATTAAAATATAAAACAACTAATAAAAATCTAAGTATTCTACGGTTACATGTGGCAAAACTTTATAAGATTTAATTCCCATGAACATCGAGTGAACTTAAATTCAAATCTATTGAACTGTCAGTTTTGAAATATGCACCTGATGATTGCATAATGCATGAAACTACGAGTCGTGCCGAAGACGTATGAAAATACGTATATTTTTTAACATATATATATAAGACAGCTCTGTTCATTCATTGAGTCAGTCAGTTAAATGAAACATACTAAGAGCCACAAAGGATAGGGAAACGTGGAGAACCATGATCTCCCACGTCCTGAAGGGACAGGGCACAGAGAAGAAGAAGAAGAAGTGTTTTAAAAAAATGATGTATTTCATACTATGTTTTAGTATTTATTGCCAAGTAAATAATTGTAAATGAAAATAGAATTTGTTCTTTTGTTAATATTGCACAATAAAATGTGCATCAAATGAATTTGTAAATATTTACTAATTACCTGTGTTGCAGTTTCATCAGTTAAAGAATGAAGAATATTTAGGGTGATTCGGACGAGTTCATCTTTGCTTCTTTGCCTTGAAAAATTTTGCAAAGTAATGAAAATAAAACAACCATTCTATTTACATTTGGCAATAAATACTAAAAATAGTATGAAATACATCATTTCTTTTAAATAAACTACGGTGGCCTAATCATTCTGACCGGTAGTATATATATATATATATATTAAACAAATACAGCAAGGTAAATGTGGTATAGTATAGTGTTTGATGAACAAGAAAAATGACGAACAGAGCAATATATATAATAAACTTTGAACTTTTATATATATATATATATATATATATATATATATATATATATATAAACTTATTTATAAATGGAACTTTGTCTGTGTGTGCGTATGTGTGTGTCTGTGTGTGTGTCCGTTACCTATAAACTCCGAAACGGCTCAACCAATTTTATTTTCTTGAAAATTTACACAGTTGTACTATAAGCGTCTGTGAGTGTTCTTAGCTAGGTTTTGTATCCAGGTACCTCCGATAAATATCGAAAATAGATAATCAAAAAAATCGGGTTATAGAAGGAGTGGTCCGATTTTAATCAAATTTGATACACTCATAGACAAAGACATAAGAAACGATATTCAGAAGTTTCAAGGCTGCAGTTCTTACAATAGTGCAGAAAATCGATAATTATATATATATATATATATATACAAAACAGGAAATAACATATTACATTGCATTTGACTACATGGTTTTGTTGTCATTTCGCGCTATCCCGCGGTGTGACGTCATAAAACCGCATCGCAAACTTAAGAACTGCGTTTATTATTTTTGGTAACTATTGCCGTTGCCAAGCAGAGTTTTATGTCAACACAAAATAAAATCGTCGGTGATGGTGGATTTTATAATATTTCAGTTTAAACAACCTCTCTGAAGATGGCTCATGTGTGCCGAAAGCTAAGAAGAAAATCAATAAATAATTATCCAAATGTTGGAGAATTTTTGTCTTTATTTTCAACTGAAATTAAAGCAAACATACGATGTTTAGAACGGCTCATGATTAAACATAATAGACATTCATTGTCTCTTATATTTAACAGTATATGTTTAGAAAATTACTTGCTGCCTCGATATACTAAATATATAAAAAGAAAAATGTTTGTGTGTGTGTCTGTTTATCTGCCTGTATGTCTGTATTTTTTCTGCCCTTTTATTTTAGTTTTTGCTTCGGGTTTGGCTCTGAGTAGGTATAATTGTAGTCCTTAGGCTCAGTCATGATACCATTTACTCAGAGAACTTATTTAGTCTTCAAAATTCAGTTTACGACGAAAACAACTTTGCAAAATTTGACTTACATCCATTCATTTTTCTTTCAGTCTACGGTTTCGCTTTAACTGGAAACAACTATTGCTTTTTAGTCTTTCGTACCAACGTCCAAAGAGTCTGAGCTCCAGGACCATGGATTAGTTTTAAAGCTTTTATTACACCCGAGCTACGCCGGGCTATACTGCTAGTATATATATATATAATGAAATTTGATATTTAATGAAATGATATTTAAATGATATTTAAATGAAAGCTTTAAAACTAATCTATATATATATATATATTTTAGGTGCGATGGGTAAATTGTCGCAATTATTTTATTATTTCAAATATTCTTTAGGCTGAGTCAGAGTTGCAGGACCATGGATTAGTTTTAAAGCTTTCATTACACCCGTGCTGCTCCGGGCTATACTGTTAGTATATATGCATGATAAAATATAGTTTTATGATAAGCTATATTTATGGGTTAATGTGCTCAATATAAAGGACAGAGGTCATCTAAATATAAAAGGGGCCATTGAAGTCATGACCCAGAAGCGACAGTCTGTGTGATTCCTAAACGCAATTGTTAGGCCGTTCATATGTTTAACATGAAACAGATTGTCACCTCTGGGTGTTGACTTCAATGACCACTTATATCAGGGGAGACGGAATGTTTATATCGGAATTTCCGCGGGAATTTGGAAGCAACGGCTTTATACCCACAGGCACTCCATCACCAACCCTAGTTTAGAATACCAAACTGCGCTTTCTAGAAAATACTGGGGATTAAAAGAATGTAACTTAGACACCCAAATAAAATGGGAACTCATTGGCAAGGCTAGGACCCCTAATAGCTTAAAAGATCGGTGTATTCTATACTTGACAGAAAAGATTAAAGTTTTAAAATTTCAAGACCAAAATATACTCCTTAACAAACGAAGGGAGATCATGAGTATGTGTTGCCATAGAAATAAATATAAATCACAATAATTATCCCATTCCCCCAGTTAGTCCCGATAAAAAAATGACATTTTTTTAAAAAGTTGACATGGCAGTTACCTTCACAACACTTACCCTGCTAACCCTAGGGTCAGGCCACATACCTCCCACTACTAAGGAAAAATTACTACTGGCTTCGTCCCCCAGCTCAACCCAAAAGAAAAACCAATACATCCCAACCCCTTTCTATACCTAAACTAACCTCTGGTCTTAGAATTTTCTTCTTTCTCTGTTTAGAAGGGGTCGAAGGATGCCTTAAAGTGACATATTGAAAATGGATGTTTCCTCACTAAGTTTTATCTGAAGTTACATATATATATATATATATATATATATATATATATATATATATATATATATGTAACTTCAGATAAAACTTAGTGGGGAAATATCCATTATATATATATATATATATATGACCTAAAGAGCCAACAAACCTACCTAGGTTCCACCTAACCGGATCTTCGGAGAAGGCCAGCCTTCCCCGAAGATCCGGTTAGCTGGAACGGTTGGTTGGCTCTTTAGGTTATCTATTTTGTCTGCTGTGCTTACGTATTGAGCACTTTTTTGTTATAGAGTACTCGTCTCGGTTTTTTTTTCATTGACTACGTACTTTGACTGATGTTCACGTGCTTAGCTCTTTCTTTTTTTTATATCCATTTTTTCCTTCCGCGTATATACTCGGAGGGTTTTTCGAAACGAGTATAGCGATAAGTTTACATTTATATATATATATATATATATATATATATAATTACGGACAAAAATTAAGAATTAAAGTCAAAAATTGATTTTCCTGCACAAGATTAAGTGCACCCAGGCATCCTGAAAATACACGTTCCCACATAAATTTTATTGCGTTGTTAATCAATGATTCCGTTTTGATCAAATCTGTGGTTTGAATTTCTAAGAAAACAATTAAAATCTTTTTTGTTTTTCTTAAGTTTTGAATTTTTTGAATATTTTGGGGAGAAAGTGAATCAGAATAAATTAAATAACTACTCCTTGGAGGTCGGGTGGGTTGGAAAGGATTTATGGAATTCAATTTACATGCAAAATTTAATTGAATATCCAGTCCTTTGTTAAATGTCCTAATCCCAAGTCACCTTTAATCTTCAGAAGTTTTGATTTGTGGAGTTTAATTAAAAAATGGGATTAATGACAGCTCCTCTTTATTGGGAACATCTGATGAACATTAGCTATTATAAATCATGTTGTTATATATATATATATATATATATATATATATATATATATATATAGATATATATATATTCATAATCATAAACAGGCATATCTTCTTTATTTGGGAAAGATAAAATTAACCTTTTAACTCAAGTCTGCACACACACACACACACACACACACACACACACACACACACACACACACACACACACACATATATTTCTTCTGAGAAAAACGCTCGTTGATAACACGTACATACTCAAACAAGAAAATAATAAACAGAAACTAAAAATCCTCGAATCTACATTAAACAATTTAAACCTGGTTTGAATACAATCAATTTTGATATTTCCAATAACGTACTCAAATGCCTGTAATCAGATTAGGGACCACAACGCCACTATTTTGTCACTGTCTTCGGACATCCGCCACGGTAGGGATGGACTTATATTTTCAGTTTAATTCTCTTTATTGTTAATAACTTAAATGTTCTATGTTTACTGTGTGTTAATATTTATTCTTTGATAATGGCTTATGTGAGCCGAAAGCTTAGACCCGATAAAAAAATCAACAATTACTGTGATTTTTTGTTGTCTTTCAACGATATCACCATCAAGTATATCAGACGGTATGAACGGATCCTACACGAAATTAATAGACAGAACTTGTCTATATTATTCAATGAAACCTGCATTAATGAAAAAATGCTGCCAAAATACACACACACACAATATATATATATATATCAGTTAACTGCCATACGTGATACACGCTGGGCAGAGGAAGTTCCTGCAGTAGGTTGGCATTAGTTTCTGCGGTAGACTGGTTGCTAACCAAGACTACAGAACCCAATCTGTTCTGCTATTTAACCCATGGCTGGAGAGAAGAGACGAATTACTATCTTACCCATTGGTCTTTGCTCGTAAGTGAAAGCAACAAAATCAGCGGGAATTCGAACATGGCCCTCCGATTTTTCATTTTGAGCCGATATCCTTTGCACCACAGCAAACATCCGTATGTAAACACCATGAATTAAAAAACAACAACAAACAAACAAACAAAAAAAAAAAATAGAAAAAAAACTAAAACAAAACAATTATACACAAATGAATATGTGGATAAACCTATACACTACCAGCCCTAATTATTAAGCTACTCCAGTGTTTAAAAAATTGATGAAATTCATACTATTTTTAATAATTATTGCCAAGTGAATAATTGTAAATAAAAATAGAATAATTCTTTTGTTAATGTTGCACAATAACATGTGCATCAAATGAAATTATAAATATTTAATAATTACCTATATTGCAGTTTCATCAATAAAAGAATGAAGAAAATTTAAGGTGATTCGGACGAGTTCATCTTTGCTTCTTTGCCTTGTAAAATTTTGCAAAGTAATAATAACAAAAAAAAAATTCTATTTTCATTTGACAATAAATACTAAAAATAGTATGAAATACATCCTCTTAACCTCTCTGAAGATGGCTCATGTGAGCCGAAAGCTTAGAACCAACTTAGTAAAAAATTATCTTAATGTTGGAGAATTTTTGTCTTTATTTTCATTGTCTCTTATGTTTAACAGGATATGTTTAAAAAATTAAAATAATTAAAATTGCACTGATGAAAAGTGCATGTATATAAAAAATATGTAATAGAAACAGTCAGTTGCTGATACCACACTGACTAGACTAATAGACGGAGTGTTTGCTGGACTGTCTGTGTACCAAACTCCAGAGTTGGGATGTTGAAGATAACACTAATCAACTGAACTTTATATTGGTACTAATTCTCTCTCTCTCTTTCTTTCTCTCTCTCTCTCTCTATCTCTATCTCTCCATATATATATATATATATATATATATATATATATATATATATATATACATTTTGGATAATTTTCACGTTCTAATTAACGCCAAGCAACCGTTATATTTAAAGCAAGAATGAAATTTACAGTCATTTTTGGCAACACAGTTTTGTGGTCATTTTTTGTTGCTACAACTCACACCCCTGAGGATGATCCCAGAAGAAGATTGAAAGTACTTGGGAACATTGAGAAATGAATAATAATAACATCTGTCAACGGTATATATATATATATATATATATATATATATATATATATATATATATATATATCTTTCGGAATGAATATTTTTGAAAAATTTTGTTAATATGTTATTTTGGAAAGATTGGAATCGGCAAACTCTAACAATACAAGGGAAGGCATCAGTTAATCTGACGTGTCTCAGACCCGTCGACCACGAATAATTTCATAATCTAAACGAAGCTGAATCAAGCCCTATAAACAAAAATTTTCGATTTCTCGTAACATCCATCTCTGCTCTGAATTTGTATCTGAATTGTGAGAGATCGCAGAGTATCTATTAAAAATAATGTTTGAACAAATAAATAAAAAGCATGTTGGTTCTCAATCTATTTCGTATAACTTCGGAACTTTAAGTAATCTAAACTTATTTTTAAAATGGAACTTTGTGTGTGTGTGTGTGTGTGTGTGTCTGTGTGTGTGTGTCTGTGTGTGTCTGTGTGCGTCCGTTACCTATAAACTCCGAAACGGCTGAACTGATTTTCTTGAAAATTTACACAGTTGTACTATAAGCGTCTGTGAGTGTTCTTAGCTAGGTTTTGTGTCGAGGTACCCCCGATAAATATCGAATATCGATAATCAAAAAAATCGGGTTATAGAAGGAGTGTTCCGATTTTAATTAAATTTGATACACTCATAGACAAAGACATAAGAAACGATATTCAGAAGTTTTAAGGTTGCAGTTCTTACAATAGTGCAGAAAATCGATAATATATATATATATATATATATATATATATATATAAAAGGCAAGATGTTTGTGTGTGTGTGTCTGTTTATCTGCCTGTATGTCTGTATTTTTTTCAGCACTTTTATTTTAGTTTTTGCTTCGGGTTTGGCTCTAAGAAGGTATAATTGTAGTTCTTAGTGTCAGCCATGATACCATTTACTCAGAGGACTTATTTAGCCTTCAAAATTCAGTTTACGACGAAAACAACTTATTTGATATCGATAGCAGGAAAGCAAAATTTTACTTACATCCATTCATTTTTCTTTCAGTCTACTATTTCGCTTTAACTGGAAACAACTATTGCTTTTTAGTCTTTCGTGCCAACGTCCAAAGAATCTGAGCTCCAGGACCATGGATTAGTTTTAATGCTTTCATTACACCCGAGCAACTCCGGGCTATACTGTTAGTTTACAATATCGACGAGCTTTCTGTGAGACTTGCCATTGTGTTCGTGCAGCGTTATAATTTTCGAACGCTTCATTGGAGTAATGCCCATTATAGACAATGATCACAGGACGACTAATCGACAATCGAGACAATAGTGTCCTGGCCTGATAAAAATCTGATGCAATCACGGATGAGGCTATGTTTTCGAGCTCGAACAAATTTCATCATGCACCCCGAAAATAGAGACATATTTCTGCACACCACTGTAAATGACCGAATCTGAGGTAAAAATATAAATCGATCACACTCTGTCACTCTAGTGGGTCTAAAACTGACACTGACCGTATGGTGAAATAAAGGAAACTAAAGCAGTTGTTTCGATTAATTTGCACAAGGATATATATATATATATAGTAAATTCATTGCATTTACCCTTGGGAAAGGTATTAATCCGTCTCTTCCTTCCAGTTATGGGTTAAATAACAGGACAGATTGGGTTCTATAGCCTTGGCTGGCAACCAATCTACCACAGAAAGCAATGGCAACCTACTGCGGGATAATCTTCTGCCCAGTCAGTCATGTCTCTTTCGAGACATGATCGCCCAAAGCGTGTATCACGTATGGCCTTTAACTGACTGACTGAAATCACCTGAAGAGCCAACAAACCTACCAGGGAAGGTTATCTGCTCTGCTTACGTATTGAGCGCTCTTTTGCTATAGATTACTCGTCTCGAATTTTTTTCTTTGGGCTACGTACTTTGACTGATGTTCACGTGCGTAGCTCTTTGTTTTTTTTACAACCATTTTTCCTTCCGCGTATATACTAGGAGGGTTTTTCGAAACGAGTATAGTGATAAGTTCACAATCACACACACACACACACACACACACACACACACACACACACACACACACACACATATATATATAATGCTTTGAGCTAAAGACGCCCACCTAATGAAGGTAGTATTGTCAATAGAAACTTTTACACATGTTCGTTGTCTTCATATTGGTTAGGATTATATATCCTAACTTGCAGATCAATATCTGAAAAAGGTTTAAGGAAGCGTTAAATTTCGCTAAACGGTATATAGATATATCATACGAACATCTAGATATAATTACACATTGCCACAAATCCATACTTTTCCTCAATGGTAAAACATGGATAAAAAAAAAAAAGAAATCAAATAACGGCACTTTTGATGTACCACAAGGCTCGTATGACGGAGCCAAAATTTCAGAATTGATGGGAATATACATCTTAAGTAAATCAACGAAATAATCCACATAGACAACCACGAATTATACAAAGATGACGTATTAATGATAGCACCGAACAACAAAAGACAGAATGATAAAATAAGGAAAGCACTTTACAGACGCTTCACACAAATAGATTTTGAAATAATAGTTGAAACAAATAGAAAAGTAGTTCAGTATTTAGATGTAGAATTAAATTTACAAACAGGCAATGCCTCTTCAAAAGCAAACTCAAATTTAAAATACAAGCTCTAACCATCCCACAAGCATAATCAAGCACATTCATTAAGGAATTTGGAGTCTGCTGTTTGAGTTTTGTTTAATGGCTGATCAACCTCCGTGGGTTATTTAATGCCAAAAAGGAGGGGTCAAGGTATTTTCTTTTTAAGTTCAGTTATAGTGAGAAGGTTGGTTTAGTCAGATTTTTTATTTTATTTTAGAAAACTGAAGATGTCTCCTAGTTTTGTATTCAAAAATGTATTACTGGCAATATTTTTTATTTAAAAAATGTACTGATGGTAATATTTTTCCTTAAAAAAATATATATTTTTCTATAAAAGTTTATTTTTATAATTTCATAGTGTTTTGACCCCACTTTTGGCGGGGTTAACTATTTGCCAAAAGCTTGGACCCTAACAGGTGCTGCTACTCCGAGTCAAGGTGGACGTGGGAACAACAGCAATTTAGAGGTGGTTCCATACTCCTTACAACCTCTCAATCAGAGGCCTTGCTGCCGGATGCAGTTTACCGTCATACCCAGGACCTCATAATAGAATAGACCACAGGCTATCAAAAAATTTGTCAAACAAAACCATATTTGATTAAAATATGAAGATGCCCGAAAAAAATCTTGTTATAAAAACATTTCAGAATACAATCCCAAAACAAACAAACAAATAAAAACAATAAAATAAATCGAAACATTATCTGGTTCAACCCAAAATTTAGCTTAAAAGTAAAAACCAAAATAGGACAAATATTTTTTAAACTGATCGATAAACACTTTCCAAAAAGCTTAGAATTAAACACAATTTTCAATAAGAATACAATCAAACTGAATTATAGCTGTACTAGTGATTTAGAAAATTACATAAAGAAAGAAAGAAAACGCCAGAAACTTAAATTGCAACGTACAAAACAAATTCATTAATAAGGAATGTAACTGTAGAGACAAAAATAAATGCCTACTTCAAGGACTTTGTGATGCAAAAAAATGTATTTACAAAGCAAATGTACATGGCTTAAATGGTAAAAAAAATATTTGGGATCAAACAAAGACACCTTTTAAAAATAGAAGGAATAATCCCAAGTCTATATTTAAATTAGAAAACTTTTAAAAAATTGTATAAAATTAGGTAGACATGTACAGTAATTGAAATTAAAATATGGAAAAGACTCAGATATAACGTGTGGTATAATAAAAAGAGCCAAGCCTTACAACGGTGGCAAAATATGTAGACTGTGCCAGGAAGAAAAGTTAGCTGTTATGTTATTTCCAAACAAAAATGAATTATTAAATGAAAGAACAGAAATTATGACCAAGTATAATCATACCAACAAATGCCTATTAGGATCATAAAATCATGGATAAAAATATTTTAACTTCTAATTTTGAAAAATGCGCGTTCATTAAAAATCCTTGTTACGCGAGCATAAAAAAATGGTAAAAGCAGTTATTAAAAATCGTTTGAAGACACCGAAAGGTAGAAACCTGGGTTGCATAATAACTTGTTTACAAATTATATATATATATATATGTGTGTGTGTGTGTGTGTGTGTGTGTGTGTGTGTGTGTGTGTGTGTGTGTGTATTGTGACGAAGATGCATATGTATATAAAAAATATAAATGAAGTCTACAAAAAGGTTAAAATTTATAGTAAGAGATACTACTAAGTCCTACTTGTTAATACAAAAAAGCGTTTTCATTCATGAAGTAGTTGTAAAACAGAAAAATTAGAAATAGAACAGATGGAATCATCTAGATTTTTCTCGAATATACTGGAATGATCTAGAATCTTCCAAACGTTCTATTTGTAATTTCTCTATTTTACAACTACTTCATGAATAAAAACACTTTTGTATCAACAAGTAGGACTCAGTAGAATCTCTTACTAAAAATTTCAACCTTTTTGTAGACTTTACTAATATTTTTTATTTATAAATACATCCTCGTAACAATATATATATATATTTCCGGCTTTCTCTTTTCCAATCTTCTCACTTTGGTTTCTTTTTTTTTTTCTTCAATTGGAGTAGATAGATCTCTCTATCGCCCGGTTCACACTCCACCCACGTCTATTGGACAGGTTAAGAGGCTCACCCCTTGTTCCCTGTTTAGGATGTGGTTTCCGGCTTTCTCTTTTCCAATCTTCTCACTTTGGTTTCTTTTTTTTTTTCAATTGGAGTAGATAGATCTATCTATCGCCCGGTTCACACTCCACCCACGTCTATTGAACAGGTTAAGAGGCTCATCCCTTGTTCCCTGTTTAGGATGTGGTTTCCGGCTTTCTCTTTTCCAATCTTTTCATTATTACGTAACCCCCTGCACATCAGTGGCGTTACCGCCTTGCTCGGGGTGATACGATTAATATATATATATATATATATATATATATATATATATATATATATATATATATATATATATCCTAGTGAATACAGAACGAAGAATTCTGACAACACCCAAAACATTAATTTAAAACAGTGCTCGATATATAATATATAGAGATGTGAATATTTATTATAAATTGTATTTTAGAACATGTACATAATTATTCTATGTACATTCGCTACGAAGGTACGTTCGTTTCGACATTGACGTTCGTTTCGACAACTAACCCCCATTAACACCTTGAACAAAACTAAATAAATATAAAGAAAAAGGATTCCCAGTACTTTACACACCGCCTGATGAGAAATTGAAGTTTCAATGTCAAAACGAACGTACCTTCGTAGCGGATATATATAGAATAATTATGTAATTATGTACATGTTCTAAAATATAATTTATAATATATATATATATATATATATATATATATATATATATATATATATATTGGACACTTTTTAATTCAATTTTGTACTATTCTAATTTAATTATAAACAAAAACTAAGTAATTAATATCTATCTATCTATCTATCTATCTATCTATCTATCTATCTATCCATCTCAGTCTGTTCTTATCTATCTATCTATCTATCTATCTCAGTCAGTTCATATCTATCTATCTATCTATCTCAGTCAGTTCATATCTATCTATCTATCTATCTATCTATCTATCTATCTCACTCTGTTCAGATCTATCTATCTATCTATCTATCTATCTATCTATCTATCTCTTTTTCAATATTCATCTATCTATCTATCTATCTATCTATCTATCTATCTATCTATCTATCTATCTTTTTCAGTCTGTTCATCTATCTATCTATCTATCTATCTATCTATCTATCTATCTATCTATCTATCTTTTTCAGTCTGTTCATCTATCTATCTATCTATCTATCTATCTATCTATCTATCTTTTCAGTCTGTTCATCTATCTATCTATCTATCTATCTATCTATCTATCTATCTATCTATCTATCTATCTGTGTGTGTGTGTGTGTGTGTGTGTATGCAGTCTCTTCCAAAGGTATTGTAACGGTAAGGCGTATTCCTTTGTTTTTATTATTAATTGAAGACATTTGGAAATAACATTTAGTTAAACAGTTTAGTAAATACCACCTTTTATATCAAGTCCCTCCATTTCGAGGTGAGCCATAATAAACGAACAGATAATTTTAAAGTAACTAACATGAAATAACTTGCTGCATAACCCTTGCTGACAATAACTGCATCAAGCCTGCAACCCGTTGACATTACCAAACTGCTGCATTGTTCATTTGTGATGCTTTTCCAGACTTTTAACTCAACGTCATCCAGTTCTTGTTTGTTTCAGGAGATGAAATCCATGACCTATTGCGTTAATGTCCGGTGTCTAAAATTGTCCACTTTTGTCCCTGATGTAGTCCTTTGTTGTGTTGGCACGATAAACTTCTTCCTGATTAGTTATTTTTATGGTGCCCTCCTACGAGGAATGGTCTCTTTCTTCTTACAATATATAACCACCTGCGTGACTTTCGGAAGGCAGTTGACAACAGTTAAATCTGCTTTGCGCATTGTCGAACTCTTTACCTTCGGGCGGAAAGTAATAACCCTGTCGAAGCTTCACCGAAGGGTGGAGTATCGTCTGGGGGAAAATTAGATATTAATTTTTGCCCGGGCTATATAGCCCTGATTGATCACATTAAAAAGGCCTTGTGTCACATTCCACCTCGGTGGGGAGGTAGATAAATATCGTTGACAGTAGTTAAGCCGGCAGTTGAGGACAAATACTAGTCAGGCAATAAGCAGCGTAACTATACCGTTCGGACTTTTTTATTTCTATTTAATTATTACTAAAACTTCCTTTGTATATAGTGTCCTTGTTATACTAATACACTGTTTTGAACCTACCTTCTGTGTTCCGTGTCTTACTTCCGACCAAACCGGTCTCTATAACTTTGCGGCGAAGTTTCGCCATAACAACACCACAACAAATTGGCGACGAAGATCCACAACTGTTTTGAGGCGCTTCTCTGTAAATTGTCCGAAAAAATGTTTCTGTGGAATTCTAAATACATTCTGCTGCTACCATTATGAGTTAAATTATCAATAAATATGAATGATCCTGTTCCGGAAGCAACCATGCAAGCCAAAGCCAAGACACTGCCTCTACCATGCTTCACAGATGAGCTTTTGTGCTTTGCTTTCTAAGCAGCTTCTTTCTTCACATTCTGGCCTTTCTATCACTTTGGTAAAGATAATCATGGTCTCATCTAAACTTATTTATAAATGTCTGTGTGTGTGTGTGTGTCCCCGTTACCTATAGACTCCGAAACGGCTGAACCGATTTTCTTGAAAGTTTACACAGTTATACTATAAGCGTCTGCAAGTGTTCTTAGCTAGGTTTTGTGTCGAGGTACCCCCGATAAATATCGAATATCGATAATAAAAAAAAATCGGGTTATAGAAGGAGTGTTCCGATTTTAATTAAATTTGATACACTCATAGACAAAGACATAAGAAACGATATTCAGAAGTTTTAAGGTTGCAGTTCTTACAATAGTGCAGAAAATCGATAATCTATCTATCTATCTATCTATCTATCTATCTATCTATCTATCTATCTATCTATATAAAAGGCAAGATGTTTGTGTGTGTGTGTGTCTGTTTATCTGCCTGTATGTCTGTATTTTTTTCAGCACTTTTATTTTAGTTTTTGCTTCGGGTTTGGCTCTAAGAAGGTATAATTGTAGTTCTTAGTCTCAGCCATAATACCATTTACTCAGAGGACTTATTTAGCCTTCAAAATTCAGTTTACGACGAAAAAAACTTACTTGATATCGATACCAGGAAATCAAAATTTGACTTACATCCATTCATTTTTCTTTCAGTCTACTATTTCGCTTTAACTGGAAACAACTATTGCTTTTTAGTCTTTCGTGCTAACGTCCAAAGAGTCTGAGCTCCAGGAACATGGATTAGTTTTAAAAGTTTTAATTACATCCGAGCAACGCCGGGCTATACTGCTAGATAATTAAATCATTATTCTAGAACTTCTGTCACCGCTCACCTATCTACTTCCTTGCAAATTCCAATCTGACCGTAAAATTGTTATTGCTGATGAGTGGGTTTCATCTTATGGTAAAACCTGTATATTTCTGTTCTGGAAGTTTTCTTTGAATGGTGGATTGTGAAGCCTTCACCCCAGCATCGTGGAGGTTGCTAGTAATGCCACTGACGTGTTTTAGAGTCTTTCCTCACAGATCTAACAATGTTTAAATCATCAACTGCGGTTGTTTTGCTCGGCCCACCTCTTCTATACCTGTTGATTAATACACAAGTAGCTTCTTTCTTTTCCAGAATTTTTCAAATTGTCGTATTGTTGATGTCAAATGTTTAGACGGAAATATGTTTGTGTGCGTGTGTGTGTCACAGAATTGTCACATTGTTAATGTGACAATTTCATTGTTTCGATGTAAATGAAATTGTCAATGCAAATGTTTTCACGACTTTACAATGTAAATACTTCATCTCAGAGCGCGAGCAAAGAAGCTGTTAGAGTAGAAGTTACGGTTACATTTGATTGGTTTCACTGTAAAATTTTATTTATTATTATTACTATCATTATTTTATTTTATGCTTATTTTATTTAGTTATTCATTTTTTGTCAGATATTTGAATATATATATATATATATATATATATATATATATATTTATCTATCTATCTACACTAATAAGTAATATATATATATATATATATATATATATATATATTACTTATTAGTGTAGATAGATAGATAAATAGCGAATAATCTATTTATCTATCTATCTATCTATCTATCTATCTATCTATCTATCTTATTAGTTTTGTTTGATGTATTGTTTTTTAATCATATTATGGATGCGCATTAGTGATTAATAGATATCGACTCGGAACGTGAAATTGGACCACGGAGTTCAAATTCGTTGCATTCACTTACGATCAAATACCCGGATATCTACTCCATCTAGCAATGGGTTAAATAGCAAGTCAGATTGGTTTCTATAGCCTTGATTGGCAAATAGTCTTCCACAGAAAGTATATATATATATATATATATATATATATATATATATATATATATATATTATGTTATAGTTTAGAACATGTACAAATTATAATTGTTTAGAAGTACAGTGTTTGTCAGAATAAAAAAAATATTGAGTTAGTAGCATTTTAGAAGAAGGCCTTTGTTCATATAATAAATGCAGCTTAAAATAATACATTATTATTTTAAAGAGTTATCTTTACTTAGATTTTATTTGCATTCCAACATTAACAATTGGACCTCGAATTAACACTAATCACAATTAATAGAGCCTATTGGGCCTTAAGCTCAAGACACAGCTCAAGTTGAACTCGTACATATGATCCATTGCTCTACCTGTTAATAAGCTGTCGGGGATTACTAAGCTCAAAGAGAATGAGAAAACTTTAGGAGGAACTCAAATGCTAAACAGGATAAAAGGGGTAATTCTGTACTTCTGTTCAAAAAACTAGGGCGATAGACGAACCTATCTCCTCCTCCTGTTGAGGAAAATCGAATAAAAAACTTTCAGAGTTTAGGTGAAGATGTAAGAAATATAGAGTTGAAGGAAACTTCAGCAAGGAACGGGAAGCCCAATCTTGAACCGGAAACAAGGGACATACATATGTTACTGTTCAAAAGACTGGGGGAGGAGTGTGAACCGGACGATAGGTGAACCTATTTATTTGTTTTATTATCTATTTTTTAAAATCATTTTACCCCAAGTAAGGCAGAACTGCCATTGTTGCACAGGGGCTTACAGAAGAGGTGAGATGAGAAAGAGGAACAAGTTACAGGAGAGTCAGAGAATGAGTAAGAAAAAGATAAGAATACAGGTGTGAAGAGAGCTGCATGAGCGTGAAGTGGAAAGGAAGAAGAACACGATACAAGGTTTGTCAGGGAAAGGATGTGAGTCAAGGACATAAGAGATGACAATTGATTCTGTATTTAAATTCTTGGAGATTGTAGTTTTCAGGGAAGCAAGTATACAGAAGGGAATTCCACAGGAGGGAAGTGCGAGCAAAGAAGCTGTTAGAGTAGAAGTTGCGATAACATTTGATTGGTTTCACTTTAAAATTTTATATTTTATTATTACTACTATTATTTTATTTTATGCTTATTTTATTTACTTATTCATTTTTTGTCAGATATATATATATATATATATATATATATATATATATATATATATATATATATATATATATATATTATTTATTAGATAGATAGATAGATAGATAGATAGATAGATAGATAGATAATAAATAATCTATCTATCTCAGTCTGTTCTTATCTATCTATCTATCTATCTATCTATCTATCTATGTCAGTCTGTTCATATCTATCTATCTATCTATCTATCTAGCTAGCTAGCTAGCTAGCTAGCTAGCTATCTATCTTTCTATCTATCTATCTGAGTCTGTTCATATCTATGTATCTATCTATATATCTGTACATATCCATCTATGTACTTATCAATCTCACTTATTTCCTATCTATCTATCTATCTATCTATCTATCTATCTATCTATCTATCTATCTATCTTATTGGTTTTGTTTGAAGTATTGTTTTTTTGGCGGACCTGAAGGAGATTACCATCACCTTTAAATTTGTTGTTTATAATTTTTTTTTTACTTTTTTCAGCGCAGTCTTATTGATTACACCCAAAACTTTCCGATTGACAAAAAAAAAAAAAAATTTCAATACTTCAGCAATTTTAGTGGGCGGGGGGATCAGTTTTTCATACAACGTTATAGTAAATCATCCTCCATTTTGGAATTACTCGCCGGTACGACATTAACACCACCTGTAAATTTGTTGATTATTATTTTTTTTTTTTTAACTTTTTTCAGTGCAATCTTATCGATTAAACACTAAAGTTTCCGATTGACAAAAAATCCGTAAAAATTTCAATATTTAAACAA
The DNA here is from genome assembly GCA_037127315.1 of Ascarosepion bandense. NCBI lineage: Eukaryota > Metazoa > Mollusca > Cephalopoda > Sepiida > Sepiidae > Ascarosepion > Ascarosepion bandense. Next base: position 5,906,591 of record JBBBDQ010001254.1, read on the forward strand.
TGTTTTTAGGAGTGGGGGCTCAGTTTTTCATACAACTTTATAGTAAATCGATCCTGTGCAAATAACTTTTTTGCTTGCGCATATTCAACAACTGAATCCTTTACTAAATTTTTGAATAAAGCCATTCTTGGAGTTTCCGAGGAAGATGCCATCGTAAGAACTAAAGAAAACTTGAAAAAGACAAAAACAGGAGCAACAACTAGTCCCCCCGCAACCCCCACCCCCGAAAAAAAAAACAAAAAAAACAAAAAAAAACAAAAAAACAAAGCGACCCTAACGTATGTCATTCCAAAATGGAGGATCGATTTATTATAACGTTGTACGAAAAACTGAACCACCCCCACTAAAATTGTTGAAATACTGAAATTTTTCCAAATTATTTTTTGTCAATCGGAAAGTTTAGGGTGTAATCGATAAGACTGCGCTGGAATTAGTAAAAAAAAAAAAAAGAAGAAAAACAACAAATTTAAAGGTGGTGGTAGTCTCCTTCAGATCCGCCGTTTTTTTTAAATCATATTATGGATGTGCATTAGTGGGTAGTGGATATCGGCTCGAAACGTGAAATTGGAGAACGGAGTTCGAATTCGTTGCATTCACTTACGCTCAAATACCCTGATTTTTACTCCAACCAGCAATGGCAGGTCAGGTTGGTTTTTATAGCCTTGATTGGCAAATAGTCTTCTACAGAAGGTATATATATATATATATATATATATATATATATATATATATATATATATATATATATATATATATATATATTTCCAAGTGAATAAAAAATGAAGAAAGTATTAACAACGTTCAACATTAATTTAAAACAGTGCTCAATAGAGAAATAGAGCTATGAATATTTATTATAAGTTATAGTTTAGAACAAGTACAAATTATAATTTACTACAAAAGTGTACAT
>JBBBDQ010001254.1:5910000-5937500 GCA_037127315.1 Ascarosepion bandense
CTTATAAATGAGGTGCAATGAGACTGGTATATTCATGATCTTTAATAAAACGCCATTTTTGCTTCATGACCGCAAGAGCGTGTTTCGACATTTATGTTTTATATATTTTTTTTTTTTTATCTTATTTGCTTTTTTTCGAGAATATGCAATCAAATGTTTGTGAAATAGAATTCTATCGCTTCTTTCTTTCTTTCTTTCTTTCTTTCTTTCTTTTCCTGTTTCTTTCTTTCTTTTCCTTTTCTTTCTTTCTTTCTTTCTTTTTCGTATATTTTTCTCGCCTTCTTTCTTAATTAGTGAATAAAAAAAATTAATTTTTAATTTTTTTAAATCTATTTTTCTTTCTTAATTACGAAAGAAAGAAAACATTTTTTCCTATCTTTTTTTGACATATTTCTTTCTAAATTACTGAAGAAAATATTTTTTTTATTTTATAGTAAATGCAATCAATAATTTTTGTAAAATTTTTCTTTCTCTATCCTTTTCTTTCATTGCAAATTCTTTATTTCTTTCTTTGTGCATATTTTTCTTTTCTTTCTTTCTTTTTTCTTTCTTTTTTCTTTCTTTCTTTCTTTGTGGATATTTTCTTCTTTTTCCTTTCTTTCATCTTTCTTTCTTTGCATATTTTTCTTTCTTTTTTCTTTCTTTGTGCGTATTTCTCTTTCTTTTTTCTTTCTTTCTTTCTTTGCATTTTCTTCTTCCTTTATTGTGCGTATTTTTCTTTCTTTTTCCTTTTTCCAGTTGTTGCCTTTCTTTCTTTCTTTCTCTTTCCTTTTCTCCTTTTCCTTTTTGTGCATATTTTCTTTCTTTTTTTCTTTCTTCTTTCTTTCACGTTTATTCATTCTTTCTTTATGCATATTCTTCTTCCTTTCTTCATTTTTCCTTTCTTCCTTTCTTTTTTCTTTCTTTCTTTGTATATAATATTCTTTCTTTTATTTCCTTTCTTTTTTCTTTCTTTTCGTATTCTTTTTTCTTTCCTTCTTTTTGCATATTTTTCTTTCTTTCTCCTTTCATTCATTCATTCAGTCATTCTTTCTTTCTTTCTTTTTGTACATAATTTTCTTTATCCTTTCTTTCCTTTTTTTCTTTCTTTCATTCGTTCTTTCTTTCTTTGCATATTCTTCTTTCTTTTTTAATATTCTTTTTTGAATTTTTTTTCTTCTTTCTTTCTTTCTTTCTTTCTTTCTTAATTACTAAAAAAGATTAAAAAAATAGATTTTAACGATTTTAAATTTGAAATATATTTACTATTTTAATAAACTTACAATTTTTTATCATTACTTTTGGTTTTCAATTTCTAAAATTTAAATTATTAGTTAACGATCCAATTCACACATGTAACCGCTGACAAGTACCCAGCCGTAGAAGATGCAAGCTTAAAGTTTGCAGGTTCGCGTACGGCAATAGTTACAAATGGCAACCTTTTTTGTTTTTTCTCGTGGAAGTTCATTTTACTTGACCGTTACCCTCCAAAATATAAATACATTTTAAAAACTTCACTTTATTTTTTAAAGACGCACACCCATGTTTATAAAGTGCATCTTTATCATGTGTGTACAGCTAAAGTTTCTGGGATGTGTAATGAGGAAAGAGAGCTTGGAGAATCTGATACTCACGGGACGCAGTGCCAGAGAGTCGGTAAAGCAACGTGAGACATACTTGATAGACTTGAGCAATGGATGGCGAAGCGGGGTTTAGGAGAGATACCAAGAGAAAAATCTATCTATCTATCTATCTATCTATCTATCTATCTATCTATCTATCTAGTCTGTTCATATCTATCTATCTATCTATCTATCTATCTATCTATCTATCTATCATATCGTAGTCTGTCTATCTATCTATCTATCTATCTATCTATCTATCTATCTATCTATCGTAGTCTGTTCATATCTATCTATCTATCTATCTATCTATCTATCTATCTATCTATCTATCTATCAGTCTGTCTATCTATCTATCTATCTATCTATCTATCTATCTATCTATCTATCGTAGTCTGTTCATATCTATCTATCTATCTATCTATCTATCAGTCTGTTCATTATCTATCTATCTATCTATCTATCTATCTATCTATCTATCTATCTATCTATCTATCTATCTATCGTAGTCTGTTCATTATCTATCTATCTATCTATCTATCTATCTATCTATCTATCTATCTATCTATCTATCTGTTCAGTCTATCTATCTATCTATCTATCTATCTATCTATCTATCTATCTATCTGTGAGTGTGAGTGTGTGTGTGTGTGTGTGTGTGTATACGCGCGTGCGCGTGCGCTCGCGTGTGCATATAACGTAACGGATATTAACATGGCAACAGTGGTGAGTCAAGTTCAAGTTCCGAGCTTGTCTGTTGCAGTCACTTTACTATTTTCACAGAACTGCCCTTTAGGAAAGGCATGAACCCAATAGCAAGGGAGACAAGGATCTCCCCAATTGGGTGATAACCAGTCCAATATCGTTCGAAATCATAGTATTTTCGACATGATAATAAAAAAAGACCCATGATCGCCTACCTCTCTACTGAATGGACATGACGTTAAAAAAACTATTTGTATGCGTGTATATGCATGTGTGTGTGTGTGTATGTGTTATATGTGTACTGAGTCTTTTTAGAACGTTTTCGATCGTGGCTCTCCATAGCTTCCAGACCTTCTTTGCTTTCTAGCAATGTCTGCTTCGTTACACCTTCAATTCTTGGGGGTTTGATCTGATTAAATTTTGTCACTGTTTTCTTCTTGTTTATACTGGTTGTCTTTAATACGCCATGTGAGTGTTATATTCTCCAAATCGTCTTTTCTCAATATGCGACTGATCGCTAGTAGCGATTTCATTGTTGTCCCCATTCTTCCTCATTTCGATTCTTTACCCCTTACCACAAACTTCTTACATGCACTAATAACCACACATACACACGCTATGACATATGGATACACCCACACGTTTTGTCGGCTGGGGCTTTAGAATACGCCGACTGCACTTCTGCAGGGAGATAACCACTCCTAATGAGGCGTCCAGGGTATGACGATAAACTGCATCCGGCAGCAAGGTTTCTAATTGGGAAGTTTTGGGGAGCATAGAACCACCTCAAAATTGCTGTTGTTTCCAGGTCCACCCTGACCCAGGGTGGGAGCACCTGTTAGAGTTCCAGCTATGGGCAAATAGTTAACCCTCCAATTAGACTCAAGCCACTATGAAAGCATAAAATAGATTTTTATACTGAAAATTCGAGCAATGCATTTTTGGAGAAGAAAATATTACTAGCTCAACATTTGTGAAGAAAAGAATATTACAAGAAATATATTTATGAAGAAACATATTACCAGCACTGTCGATTAGCTGTCCTACGGCCATTGACTGAAGGTTACTCCAAGGAAGCGTACAAAAATTGTAACGCTGCACGAACACACTGCCAAGCCTTACAGAGACATCGCGGATATTGTTGCTGTCAGCCATTCAATTGTCAATCGAGTAATCAAAGCGAATAAACAAACTGGATTCATCAGTCCAAAACGGAAAATGCGGTCGGAAAAAAAAAAAAAAAAAAAAACCCTCGCCAGGAGAAAGTGTGAAAGATCCTAGGAAAACATTATTCCCTTTGTTTCAATTACTTTGCACATGGGTATGCATAGATTCATGTAAAATCTTCTGTAGAATAAAGATGGAAGCTGATGGTGGTTCGCCTGAAATAGGCCTACACTTCCGATTAACCATGAAATAACGTGTCTGCCTTAATTTTTCTGATATATATATATATATATATATATATATATATATATATATATATATATATATATTGTACTATGAATATTGTTGTGATGCGTTTACATGTTTCTTCACACAGACATGCACATGTGCGAGCACACACACACACACACACACTCTCTCTTTCTCTCTCTCTTTCTATTTTCTGTTCAATCTCACTTTCTCTCTTTTACTCAGTTTCTCTTCCTGACTCTCTCACTCTGTCTTTACCTCCTTCTCTTTCTTTGTATCTCTCTCTCTCTTTGTTCCACTTTCTCTCTTTCTCTCTTTCTCTCACTCTCTTTCTCCCTCTCCCTTTCTCTCCCTTTCTCTTTTTAATATCCCCTGTCTTTATCGCCCTCCCTTTTTCTCTCTTTTGTTTTCCTCATTTTATTAAACTCTCTCTCTTTCTCTCTTTATCCCCTCTCTCTTTATCTCACTTATTTCTCTCTCACTTTCTCTCGTTGTATCCCCTCTCTCTCTCGTTATCTCCCTCTCTTTCTCTCTCTCTCTTTCTATAGGCCTCTCTCCGTCTCTCTTTCTCTTTCTCTATTTATCATCCTCTCTCTTTATCTCTCTCTATGCCTCTCACTCTCTCACTTTCTATCTTTATCTCTACAGCGCTTTCTTTGTCTCTCTTTCTCTCTCACGCTTTCTTTATCTCTCTCTTTCTCTCTTCCGCCTTTTCTATCTCTTTTTTGTCCCTTCTCTCTTTCTTTATCCCCCTTTCTTTTTATTTCTCTCTCTATCTCTCACGCTCTCCCTTTCTCAAGAAATAAAGATATTTTCGTTTCGACACGATAATTTATATGTGCTTTTACGAGATTGACAACCGTAACTAAAAATACATGGGCATTAAATATTTTTTTTAATGGATGGACATTTCTATTTTTCGCAAAGATAGAAAAAAAAGAAGAGTAATAGACATTTTTCTGATGTTATTTGTGATTCTTGCAGATAGAAGATCGTCAAATATTAGGCGTTGTGAACGGAAAACTAAGAACGAGTGAGACGAGCGTAGACAACTCTACGACATGCAATTTGCCATCCTTAAACCCCGAACTGCATCAGATAAGCTAAAAAGAGCCCCCCCCAAAAACAACAACAACAAAAAACAAGAAATATCTAAACTTATTTATAAATGGAACTTTGTGTGTGTGTGTGTGTGTGTGTGTGTCCGTTACCTATAGACTCCGAAACGGCTGAACCGATTTTCTTGAAAATTTACGCAATTGTACTATAAGCGTCTGCGAGTGTTCTTAGCTAGGTTTTGTGTCGAGGTACCCCGATAAATATCGAAAACCAATAATCGAAAAAATCGGGTTATAGAAGGAGTGGTTCGATTTTAATCAAATTTGATACACTCATAGACAAAGACATAAGAGACGATATTCAGAAGTTTCAAGATTGCAGTTTTTACAATAGTGCAGAAAATTGATAATATATATATATATATATAAAAGGCAAGACGTTTGTGTGTGTGTCTGTTTATCTGTCTGTATGTCCTTTATACAAATCCACAATTTTTATCCGATTCTCACCAAACTTCACACAAATATTCTTTAGGCTGAGTCTGGCCTCCAGGACCATGAATTAGTTTTAAATCTTTCATTACACCCGAGCAACGCCGGGCTACACTGCTAGTACATCTATATAAATAAATGTACAGATGCATACACACGCAAGTCCACCGCACATATATAAATATTGTTTTTGGTGTTAATAAAACCATGATCAAATAATATAACGGAGCTACTAAGTCTATATTAAGAATTATACATATAATCCTACGTGGAGAGCACGACTCGGAGTTTCATGCCCTATGCATTCATCAGGTGTTTATTATGAACTGACCGGGATTTTAATTTTTGGTACATTGTACATAGTAGTTATATATTATAATGCTAGGATGCTATATATATCTCATTCACTAATGAATTAGGGTACTCTAGCTATTTGGCGTGTATAATGACAATATACATGCTAAAAAGTGTGCCTTCTTCTACCGTGTGCCCATGGCCCAGAGGTAGAACCGCCGACTGACGCCACTTCGGTCGGGTTTCAATCCTGGGTTAAAAGCACTCGGAGTCTAACCGTACTGATGAGTTGTGAAACAGATTTGTCTGCGAATGACTATATATATAATGCCAGGATGCTATATATATATATATATATATATATATATATATATATATATATATATACAGTACTGCGTAAAAGTATTAGGACAATAACTATTTTATCTTTTATGAGGCATATTGACAGAAAATAAGCAATTTAATTAAAGTAATTTTATTTGATTTACTCAACAAATGCTTTAACAAGAAAAATACTTGTTACAAAATAAATTTAATATTTAGTATAATAGCCTTTTGCTTTGATCACAGCCTTCCTTCTGTCAGGCATTGAAATCACAAGCTTCTTCAATTAATCTAATGGTATCTCCTGCCAAGCAGCTTGTATTTGTTCCCAAAGTGTGTCTTGCGAAGTAACATTAGATTTATTAATTTTTTTTATCCAAAACATCCCATAGGATTGAGATCAGGGCTTTGTGGGGGCCAATTCAAATTCCAAAGCCTTTCTCCCTCTTCCTTTTTAGTTAAATAATTCTAACAAAAGTTTGGCTTTTCACCCTGTATTTGAATTTCAGTGATGTTTTTAGGAAAATCAGTGAGGTTTTTAGGAAAATATCGCCAAATTGTAATTTCAATGTCGAAACTAAATGTACAATATGTAGTGGATGTAAAAAATTTGTAAATCTTCTATAATATAATTTATAATAAATATTCACAGTCCTGTATTATATATTGAGCACTGTTTTAAACTAATGTTTTGGACGTTGTAAAATTTTTCTTCGTTCCTTATTCACTCATATATATATATTGTCATCCGCAGACAGATCTGTTTCGCGGTATCACAGCTCATCAGTACGGTTAGACTCCGATTGCTTTTAACCCAGGATTGAAACTCGACCGAATTGGCGTCAGTCGGCGATGCTACCTCTGGGCTATGGGCGTTCGGTGGAAGAAGGCATTATACGCCCCCAATAGCTAGTATGATCTCATTCATTTTACTGAACAAGCGATGCGTACACGCCAGAGTAGCTACTGTTTTTCAAAATCAACCATTCTTCCAGAGTGCTCAATTAGGCTGTGAGAGCGTAAATATTCTCTCTCTCTCTCTCTCTCTCTATATATATATATATATATATATATATATAGAGAGAGAGAGAGAGAGAGAGGGAGACAATATTTACGAGAGAAAGAGAGAGAGGATGCGATGGATGAATTTTCTAAATTATGCAAGAAAGAAAATAACAATGATATCTCATTTTAACAGATATATTTACCAAAATTACATAAAAATATCTTGAAATATTAAAGAGTAATACTTATTCAATAAGATGACCATTATCTTCAGCCACGTTCCCCGAACGACTTCGGAATCTCCTGCTCCCCTTCTCCTTGTTTAAGTTGGTGAATGCTGCCATAATCCGTGCCTTCAGTTCATCTTTCGTGTTACAAGGAGTTTTGTTGGTCTCTCCATCAACCGCGCCCCAAACTTAATAATCAAGGGGGTTATAGCCTGGAGAGTTAGGTGACCAGGTGTCAGTGATGACTTGGTCGCAGAAATTGTCTGCGTTCTCCTGCTTTGTGTGGTATGGTGCAGAGTTCTGTTGCCAGACATAGGGTCTTCTAGCAGTCACCTTCTCGACCACATGGCAGTACTACCCCCTCAAGGGATTTGATGCCGTCCTCCGTGTAGAGCCGGGTACCCTGTGGGAAGATGGAAGAAAGCATAATGCCGCCATCAGTAGTGATCATTCCAAACATCATGATGTTGATTGGATATATTTTGTTTTTAATCATTCCACTCCAAGCATGGGAGTTTTAGAGCCACTAGTACGCAGGGGGTTACAAAGGAGGAAAGTGATGAGAAAGAGGGGTAGGTTATAGGGGGTGTCAGGAAGAGGGTAATGGAAGGAAGAGAATACTGGTGAGATGGGGGTGGAGTGGATAGAGAAAAGAGTTTGAGAAAAAGGATGCGAGTCAGTGAGATAGGAGATGACTATTGACTTTACATTTCAATTCTTGGAGATTGTAACCGTCGGGAGAGCAAGTATACGGAAGGGAATTCCACAGGCGGGAAGTGCGAGTAAAGAAGCTCATCCAATCATCTGCATTGTCCTCAGATTGACACTCAAACACCCAGAGATGTTCGTATTGAAGCTTACGTCACGAATGTTAAAAGGTAGAGACGGTGCCCAACTGACCCTACTATACTGTGCAGTTGACGAAATAAAAAACAACGCGCATGCGCGAAATTAAATTTATAAAATGACGACACTTTACCCAACGCAGCCTCTATATACTGGACGCTTCCGTCGTTTTTCCACGTATGGGGGGTCAAGCGGCTCAGTTCTTAGGTCTAATAGTCGCATATATGATTTGATTGCCAAACCAACCATTGTTTTTTGGAAGAGCCTAATGCAGAGAACTACCGCACAGTGTGACACAAGCTCCTCAAACGACCCTCTTTAGGTTTTGAATTCAGAGTTGCACCTCGCCTAGACGTTTCCCCACCAAATGCGGTTTGCCGAGCTATTTACCGATAGTTTTTTCAGAGGGGGCAGGCGGGGGGGTAGATGGATTCATAAATTTCCCAAGGGTATTAGTACATAGCTAATAAGGAAAATTGCTTACTGATTCCTATATATGTTGGATTTACAACAACTACATGAACGAAACCTCTTACATTACATTTGTCTGACCATTCGTTCATTTCTAGACATCTACAACAACATTCCTGTCTACATTCACAATATAAAAAAATAATAATCGATAACATAATTATCCTAAACCAAGAAAACAACAAAAGCAAATTACAGATTCTCGAAGTAATATTCATTAAAACACTTAAGCCGTCAATTAATAGAATCAGCTATGAATATTGTAGTAATGTTCTACAATGTATATAGAAAAAACAGTTTTTTCATGCTTTAACATGTGCATGACCATGACATTGCGACATTTAAAAAAATTCTATTTTGGATAATTTGCACGTTCTAATGAACGCTAAGCAATTTGTCAACAGTTATATTTGAAGCAGAAAAAAATTTACAGTAATTTTTAGCAAAACAATCTTGCGGCTATGTTTTGTTACCATAACTCACACTCCTGAAGATGATCTCGGAAGAAGATTGAAAGTACTTGGGTACATTGAGAAATGAATAATAAAATCATCTGTCAACGTTACAGCTCATTTCTGACATCTTTCAATTATAATACGCGAAAGATTATCCGGGAGTATGAACGGATTTTATTAGAAATAAACAGACACAATGATTGTAATTTATTTAATCTGACATGTCTAAAAGAACATTTGCTGCCTAAACACACACACACACACACACACACACACACACACACACACACACACACACACATATATATATATATATATATATATATATATATATATATATATATTTGTATTTGCTCTGTAATATTTTATTACATGGAGCTCTCTTCCTGTATTATTTTTTAATATTAAAATAAAATTTTAAATATTAATTAGGATCGGGTTTTTGGAATTTACCTTCCTGCTTTTTCCGCTTGGATTAAAGTATCTGAATTAATATATATATATATATATATATATATATATATATATATATATATATATATATATGCTGTCCCAGAAGTCGCACACCATAAACTAATTTTTATTTTTTTTCTGTTTCAGATCTGATCTGATATGGGTGAGAAACTAACAGTATAAGAAAGAGTTAAATTGGTTTTTATGTTTGGAAGAGATGGGGTAACATGCCGCACTGAGGCTCAAGAATTCAACCGCAATCATCCTGAGCGAGAAAAACTATTGAGCCATACTACTGTCTGTCGTTTGATCAAACGCTTTCAAGAAAATGGATCAGTTGCTGACCATGAGAGATGTGGTCGACAGAAATTTCCATGTCGCAATGTAAAATTGATACATAACTATATAATTATATTATATTAAGCTCTATAATAAAATAAATGCCAGAGTACTCAAAAAAACCCCCAAAAAACCTTGAGTCCTCTTCACTTGGAATTATATATATATATATATATATATATATATATATATATATATAATTTGTTCTAACATTATTTTTAATAGATATAACCATATTTACTCTGAAACGGAATGCCACGTCATGAGGGTATATTTATATTAAAGACACGCGTCAACTGATCCGTGTCAAACCCCGTTCTGACAATAGTCATAAAACCTTTGAATCTGAACGCTTCGTTACCTTTCTAGAACGACAAGAGCTTTTTTGGGTGGACGAATTAAATGACTCGTCTTCCAGTGACAAACTATCGTACCAAATGAACTCAATGGCACATTTAACTGACTAGATATCTTCCTATAACCAAGTCCATTTGCATGAAGGTCAACAATACGTTTACGGAGATCTTGATCAATTATTTTGCTTTTCCCCATTTGTCAATGTTCAAATGAAGATTGACAGAAAAAGAATGATGCAATACTTTTAATCATTCCTAAAAGTAATCATAAAATTAGTTTGAAACGTTCTAAAAAACAACCCCATCCTAATTTGGAAGATTCTAGTAAAATTTGAATTGTTTATATAAAAAACGTGTTGTAAATAAAACAAGGGTTGTGAACTATTAAGTTATAAATACCGATTTTTCTTTGTGGGATACTTTTCTGAACACTTAAAACAATCTGATTGTTTGATTGAATACCGAAATATATGTACGATGAAGAGTAAAAGATTAATGTAACTGCATTAGAAATACCCCCCAAATCACTTTTTAATAGTAATTATATATATATATATACTAGCAGTATAGCCTGGCGTTGCTCGGGTGTAATGAAAGCTTTAAAACTAATCCATGGTCCTGGAGCTCAGACTCTTTGGACGTTGGCACGAAAGACTAAAAAGCAATAGTTGTTTCCAGTTAAAGCGAAACCGTAGACTGAAAGAAAAATGAATGGATGTAAGTCAAATTTTGATTTTCTGGTATCGATATCAAATAAGGTTATTTTTCGTCTTAAACTGAATTTTGAAGGCTAAATAAGTTCTCTGAGTAAATTGTATCATGGCTGAGACTAAGAACTACAATTATACCTTCTTAGAGCCAAACCCGAAACAAAAACTAAAATAAAAGGGCTTAAAAAGAAATGAAATACAGACATACAGGTAGATAAACAGACACACACACAAACATCTTGCCTTTTATAGATATATATTATCGATTTTCTGCACTATTGTAAGAACTGCAACCTTGAAACTTCTGAATATCGTCTCTTATGTCTTTGTCTATGAGTGTATCAAATTTGATTAAAATCGGACCACTCCTTCTATAACCCGATGTTTTTGATTATCGGTTTTCAATATTTATCCGGAGTACCTCGACACAAAACCTAGCTAAGAAAACTCGTAGACGCTTGTAGTACAACTGTGTAAATTTTCAAGAAAATCGGTTCAGCCGTTTCGGAGCACACAACGGACACACACACACACACACACACACACACACACACACACACACACACACACACACACAAAGTTCCATTTATAAATAAGTTTATATATATATATTATTATTATTATTACTATTACTATATATACATATTTATATAAATATTATTACTATATATATATATATATATATATATATATATATATATATTATTTGTTCGAAAATTAATTTTAATAGATACTTGTATTTGAGTAAATATTCTGTTTTCATTTAAACATTAAGCAGTATATTTATATATATCTACAGGGTTGAACATTTGTGAGAAATTTTGTTAGAAAAATATGTGTCATTTGGCAGGATTCGAACCTGCGACTTGTGACAACATAGAGGAAGCCATCAAACGATCTGACGATCTGACGTGTTATAACACGAATGATTTCACAGTCGAAACGAAACCGAATCAAACCTTTTAAACACAAATTTCTGATTCCGCGTAATATTCATTTCTGCTCTGAAAGCGTAGCTTAATGGAAACAAGTGTGAACAGACAATTTTACGAAATGTTCCGGAGATTTTATGAAAGGTATTAACAACCGATATTTTTTAATTTATTCGTTTGAATATTACTTTTACTAGATATTCTTAAAAATAATGTTTAATTAGATTAATTAAAATGTGTTGGTCGTTAATCTATTTCGTAAAATCTCCGGAACATTTCGTGTATGTATATATATATATATATATAGGAAAAACTACTAAAAAGTTGTAAGTTTAAAAACGTATTTTTTTGACAGTATTTATTTATTTCTATTATTATATATATATATATTTCAGACCAGCCTCGGCCTTTCACTAGAAACAAATGATTTTAAAATTTAAACTAGAAGCGTTCGTTGCGAGAGCGTTCGTCGAGATATGTTTACATCACGTGACGTAGAAAGCGATAGAGTTTTTGGATATTTGTAAACGTAAACGTATCTCTAATAATACTTTTAAATGTTGTTTTAAAGAAAAATTTTTTTAAGTGTATCTAAGAAATGTTTAACTATTGAAATATTTATAAAGATTCAAAATACCTAAGTCCCTATTTAACCCTAGCCTATATGTATTTAATTTTAAAATTTCAGTATTTTTCTTTCTTTCTGCGTGAGTATGTAGAACTAAAATCGGAATCTATCAATAAACATTTGCAGTTTTCTAATGTGTGTCCTGATTGATGTGTGTACAGCTATGGGTGAATATATATATATATATATATATCTATATATATATATATATATATATATATATATATATAATAATAATAATAATAGAAATGAATAAATACTGTCAAAAAATACATTTTTAAGCTTACAACTTTTTAGTAGTTTTTCTCTATACATATTAAGACAGTATACGTGGATCATCATTATGCTATATATATATATATATATATAGTGACTCTGTCTACAAACGCACATTAATTCCTCTTCAAAAAATTTAACCAGCAATTCTCCGGAAACTACTCAACGCGTGTACCACAAAATCCCCGTTTTATGACCGTAATGGTAACCTCTACATCCAAACAAACAGGGTCAGCATGGGAAACTCATTAGATTCTACATTCTCTAATTTTTACATGACCTACACCGAAAATAAAGTATTTAAAACAACTGATGATAAACAGGAGATTTATACAAGGTATATTGACAACTTGTTAGTTTTGAGAAAAAATAGAGGCGAAATTGTAAATCTGAAATTAAATTTTGAAAATAGCTAATGGCTGAAATTTATCTATGAACTCAAGGACAATAACAAAATCCCGTTTCTAGATGTTAATATAGAGCCAAAAAACTAATCAATTTATCACTTATTTGTACGAGGGTCATTCAATAAATAAGGTGAATTTCTCGGTATAAGGACTTCTACGAGGGTCATTCAATAAATAAGGTGAATTTTTCGGTATAAAGACATCCACGAGGGTCATTCAATGAATAAGGTGAATTTTTCGGTATAAGGACATCTACGAGGATCATTCAATAAATAAGATGAATTTTTCGGTATAAGGACTTCTACGAGGGTCATTCAATAAATAAGGTGAATTTTTCGGTATAAGGACATCTACGAGGGTCATTCAATGAATAAGGTGAATTTTTCGGTATAAGGACATCTACTAGGGTCATTCAACAAATAAGGTGAATTTTTCGGTATAAGGACTTCTACGAGGGTCATTCAATAAATAAGGTGAATTTTTCGGTATAAGGACATCTACGAGGGTCATTCAATGAATAAGGTGAATTTTTCGGTATAAGGACATCTACTAGGGTCATTCAACAAATAAGGTGAATTTTTCGGTATAAGGACTTCTATGAGGGTCATTCAATAAATAAGGTGAATTTTTCGGTATAAGGACTTCTACGAGGTTCATTCAATGAATGAGGTGAATTTTTCGGTATAATTACATCTACGAGGGTCATTCAACAAATAAGGTGACTTTTTCGGTATAAGGACTTCTACGAGGGTCATTCAATAAATAAGTTGAATTTTTCGGTATAAAGACATCTACGAGGGTCATTCAATGAATAAGGTGAATTTTTCGGTATAAGGACATCTACGATTGTCATTCATCAAATAAGGTGAATTTTTCGGTATAAGGACTTCTACGAGGGTCATTCAATAAATAAGGTGAATTTTTCGGTATAAGGACATCTACGAGGGTCATTCAATAAATAAGGTGAACTTTCGGTATAAGAACTTCTAATACAGATACAGGCTTACATTTCTTTTTTCAACATAGTCTCCCAGCAGTGTCACACATTTTTCCCATCTCTGCATAAGCTTCCGTATTCCCTCAGCGTAAAAATCTTTGGACTGATGTCTCAGCCAATCGCTCACAGCACTTTTGACTTCATCGGCACTTTCAAACTTCGTGCCTCTCGTGAACGCTTTCAAGGGACCAAAAAGGTCAAGGGGCAAGGTCTGGGCTTTAAGAGGGGGAGACACTGCTGGGACATCTCGACCCTCTTCTGTTTGTGCTCTGCAGTGAGCATCTTTGGCACCCACCGGCAGCTGACCTTCGACTAGGCAAGGTCATCATGGACAATTTTGTGTGCTGTCCCAGCAGATAGGCTCAAAGTTCTTGCAATGTCATCCACTGTCAGCCTTCTGTCAAGTCATTGACTGATTCGATCACCTCATAGGACCTCACTTCTGTAGGCCTCCCAGGCCTGTCTTCATCTTCAACACTGTTCCGTCCTTCTTTAAACAAGTTAGCCCACTTGTAGACATTTTTTGGCTGAAACATGTAGCACCATACACAGTTGACATTCTCCTATGAATTTCAACTGGTTTGCATCCTTCAGCAACCACAAACTTGATAACTGACCCTTGTTCAATCCTGGAGCATGCTTTTTAGTCGGCCATCTTTGTTAATCTCTAAAACTCTCAAATTCTTTTTTCAATCTGAAAAAAAAAAGGAAAAAAAATTAAATCCCTTTGAAAAAGAAGTAAAGAAAAAAAAATTAAAAAAAAAGTAAGCTTCTATCTGTATTAAAAGTGCTTATACTGAAAAATTCATCTTATTTATTGAATGACCCTCGTAGATGTCCTTATACCGAAAAATTCACCTTATTTATTGAATGACCCTCGTAGAAGTCCTCATACAGAAAATTTCACCTTATTTATTGAATGACCCTCGTAGAAGTCCTTATACCGAAAAATTCATCTTATTATTGAATGACCCTCGTAGATGTCCTTATACCGAAAAATTCACCTTATTTATTGTATGACCCTCGTATAAAAAACCCACCTATCTTAAAGTTATAAAATAGCAATAATAACGAACTTCTTAAATAGAGCACATCAAAATTCCTTCTCCCAAAGAATATTTTGAGCGAACTAAAACACATAAAACAAACATTAGTTAACAATTATTTTCCCAAATTTAACAGATAAACAAATAAAATTTTACAAAAATCAATGACACCAGTGAAGTGGATGAAAGCGCTTGGAAAGTTAATAGTTGTGAAACATTTTTACCTTTCTGATCTTCAGTAAAAAGAAAACAATACAGGAAAAATTAAACAAAAAAATAATAAAATCTTCCTTGTCGGTCGTTTTTAACGAAACATGTTTCGTTAAAATGTTTACTGCCCAAATACATATTCACCCTGATTGAGCACTCTGGAAGAATGGTAGACTTTGAAAAACAGTAGCTACTCTGGCATCTACGCATCGTTCATTCAGCAATGAATTATAACACTCTCAGCTATTGGGCGTGTATAATGATAATATATATGATAAAAAGTCTGCCTCCTTCTACCGAGCGCCCTTAGCTCAGAAGTAGAATCGCCGACTGACGCCAATTGGGTCGGGTTTCAATCCTGGGTTAAAAAGCAATCAGCTGTCTAACCGTACCGATGAGCTGTGATACAGCGAAACAGATCTGTCTGCTGATGACTATATATATATATATATATATATATATATATATATATCAGCATGCGGTGTAGATATAAAAGAATTTAAAGGAGTATCCTGTACATACAATGGTAGGATAAATCTCCAAGAGAGCTCTAAACATATATGTATATAAATACATATAGAGTAAATATAAGAATAAATTAGGGCAGACACGTTATTTCATGGTAAATCGGATGTATAGGCCTATTTCAGGCGAACCATCATCAGCTTCCGTCTTTATTGTACAGAAGATTTTAAAATCTGCCTTAATTTTTCTTATATATATATATATATATATATATATATATATATATATATATATATATATTATATATATATTAATAGATTATTTGAACTTTTACGAATTGTATTCCCAAAGACCGTCATAGAAGCATTGTGCCGATAGGATAAGTGGAATTTTAAAAGCTACCTTTTTGGTAAGTTTGAATTACTTTTACAGTAATTTCCTTCTATTAAGGCAGATTTTAAAATCCGATATACATCCGATTTACCATGCCTTAATTTTTTCTTATATATATATATATATATATATATATATATATATATATATATATATATAGTTTAATTGTGATAGTATTTAGCACCAAGGTTGTTATTTTTTTCTGTGGTTATTATTGATAAAATGTATTTTGGTAAGCAGGTTGTTTATCGTAAAGTGCTTGATATGGGGGTGTAGATACAGCGTTGATAGGTTCAAGAAGTTTATCTCTTTATCTCTTTATTGGAGCAGATTCACCTTTGACAAACAGCCCTGACGAGTGAGAGGAGAGCATTATAACGGTGTCCTCACGAAACTTAGATGTTGGCATGAATCTGCTCTATTAACGAGATAAATTCTTTATAACTATATATATATATACACACTCCCGGCCATAATTATTAAGATGTATTGCATATTATTTTTTAGTATTTATTGCCAAGTGAATAATTGTAAATGAAAATAGAATGGTTCTTTTGTTAATACTGCACAACAACATGTGCATTCTATTTTATTTTATTTTATATATTAATATTTTTAGCACAGGCTTGATAAAAACCTCGTTTAGACTGGAGGCTATTCGTGGTCGAGAGGCCTACGACGTTGCCAGATCAAATGGTAGCTTCCCCTATGTAAATAGGAGTCGCAGGTTCGAATCCTACCGAATGGCACACATTTTCGTCATCACAATTTATCGTAAATAATGAGGCCGGTAGATATAAATATATAAAAGTGTTTAATTAAAAATATCTACTTAAATACGAATATCGATAAAAAATAATGTTCAAACAATTCATTTCAAATTGTCGGTTGTTTATAACCAAGTTTCGTTAATTTCCGTAACAATAACATGTGCATTAAATGAATTTATAAATATTTAATAATTACCTATATTGCAGTTCCATCAATGAAATAATGAAGAAAATTTAGGGTGATTCGAGTGAGTTCATAATAATTATGCCCTGTAGTGCGTATATGTGAAATGATTTGTTTGAACATTATTTTTGATCGATACTCGGATTTAAGTAGATATTCTGTTCATGATCAAGCAGTATTATATATTTATTTTTATCGGCCTGATTATCTACGATAAATTTTGTCATTCGGCAGGATTCGAACCTGCGACCCCTATCCACATAGGGGAAGCCACCATTTGATCTGGTGCGTCTAAGACCTCTCGACCACAAATGACCATCAGTCTAAACGAAGTCAAATCAAGCCTATATTACACAATTTTTGATTCATCGTAATAACCATATCTGCTATGAAATATATCGTAATGTCAGCAAATAGAAACATGTTACGGAAATTAACGAAGATTAACGAAACTGGTTGTAAACAACCAACTATTTGAAATGATTTGTTTGAACATTATTTTTGATCGATACTCATATTTAAGTAGATATCCTGTTCATAATCAGGCTGGTAGAAATAAATATATACAGTGACACGCATAAGGATTGGATACATGTTATTTTCTGTTATAACTCTAGTTTATGTTCGCCATTTTGACTGATTTTTGGTAAGTAATATCTCGTAAAGTTGTTTTAGTTGTATGTGGAAGGAAAATTAAGAACTCATGGTTGAATCTATTTTTTTTATCAAATTTCAAAATTACCCTATGCAAAAGTATTGGATACATCAATTTAATATTTTGTTGCGTAGCCTCAGTTTTGTTTCACTGCTTCTAGTCGCTTTCTATAGTTGGCCACAAGTTTTCCACACTGATCCACCGTTACTTTACCCCATTCTTCCTTGCATAATTTCTCAAATTGCTTGATATTTTGTGGATTTCTCTTATGAACTTTAACCTTCACAGTATTCCACAAATTCTGAATTGGATTCAAGTCAGGTGACTGACTTGACCAATTGAGAGAACTGATACCATTATTCTCAAACTATTCCTTTGTAAGTTTTGCGGTATGTTTGGGATCATTGTCATGTTGAAGCACGAAATTCCGACCATGTCCTAAAGAAGTTGCAGATTTCTGAAGGTTCTTCTCTAGAATCTCCCTGTACATGCTACCATTCATTCTACCATGGATAACTTGTAACTCACCAGTGCCTTTGGATGAAAAGCATTCCCAAATAATAATGGAACCAATAGTTCAACTTTCGTTTCATCCGACCAGATTATCTTTTCCCAAAACTGCAATGCAGTTCTATGACGTCACACCGCGTGATAGCGCGAAATGACAACAGAACCATGTATTCAAATACAATTTGATGTGTGATGACCAGATTTAAACGTGATTTTATTAAGTATGGGTTGTTTGGATTTAATGTAGATGGCCTCCAATAAAGCGGTGTGACGTCATAGATCCGCATTGCAAATTTGAGATCTGCGTTTGTTATTTTTGGTAACTATTGCTGTTGCTTAGCGGAGTTTTATGTCAACACAAGAAAAAATCGTCTCTGATGGTGGATGTTATTGTGTTACCGTCTTAATAACCTCTCTGAAGATGGCTCATGTGAGCCGAAAGCTTAGAACCAACTTAATAAAAAATTATCCAAATGTTGGAGAATTTTTGTCTTTATTTTCAGTTGAAATTAAAGCCAAAATATGACGTTTAGAACGGCTCATGATTAAACATAATAGACATTCATTGTCTCTTATATTTAACAGTATATGTTTAGAAAATTATTTGCTGCCTCGATATACTAAATTTATATATATATATATATATATATATATATATATATATATATATATTAAGTAATTCATCGAGCTTTATTAGACCTCAACAGAATGCAGAAAGGACTGGACGGCGTTTTCGTCCTATATTTGGGAATCATCAGCAGTGCGCATCCATTACCAGGGATTGAAACCCAGGAAGTTACGTTATTATGCAAGCATCATACCAAATGTACCACGGGCTCCGGTGAGAGGTAACGAATTAAACTCGATAAAGAGCCGCTCATTCACATATTCCCGTGGCACAGTTGACCTGACGTTTGCTTAATAATGTAACTGTCTGGATTTCAAAATTAAAATCAAAAGTGGAATGTGAGATAAGAGTTCAGAATTCCAGCATTTATTTCCTGGTATCCATATTTAAATGCGTTTAGCAACTTAGAACATACCATCTTTTCTTTAACATACCCCTTTTTCAAGATCGGGAAATCTACAGGTATACTTGACTTAGAGGTGTCTCTCGTTGCCCAGGTGTTGCCTGAGATTGGTTGATTAAACATTAAATAGCACTGAATGACTACTCTTGGTTTTAGCGTTGGGTTTTATCTGTGGCACTGTGCATGTGCAGTTGCACATGAGTGTGTGCATACTTGCGCGTTTGTATACATATGTGTGTGATAAGAAGACAGCATGGTAAAAAGAGACTAGTTTTATTTAGACAACGAATAAATATGATTATAGTACCAAAGGTCACCAAGTTTAAATTACATGTATCAGATTCAAAGGTCAATTTGTTAAATTGTTAAAGCATCGAGAGTTACATTAAGCTTGGGAGTGTGTGTATGTGTGTCCATGGTTGCACATAGGTGTGTGTACGTATGCGGGTATGTATACATATGTGCGTGATAAGATTACAGTAAAGCCCCCAAAATTGTAGTTAAATTTAGACAACAATTAAACATGATTCCAGTACACAGATATATATATATATATATATATATATATATATATATATATATATATATATATATATATATGCTGGTCAATGGCGATGCGTGCTGTTGTGTTGGTGAATTATACTCCGGAATGCCGCGTCATCTCTCCGGCCATCGACAAATGAATTAATAACGAATTACCATTGTTAATACCACATTCAACGTTTATTTGCTGTTACATAATCTGTAAAGACTGCATTTTATGTTAAAAAGAATGAACCAACATAAGGCAGCTGTCTATGAGAGAAATGGAAGTAATTTTGAAGCTAAGCAAAGAAGGAAAATCGATCAGAGCCATTGTACAGAGCCAACACGACAATATGAGATTTCCTGAAGATCAAAGAAACTACTGGTGTACTGAACAACATACATAGAATAACCGGACAAGAAAAACTTCTAAAACAACAGTCAGTGACATCACCAACAACTTTCACGGTGTAGGGGTGAAGTTTTCACAATCCACCGTTCAAAGAAGACTTCGAAAAGCAGAAATATACAGGCTGTACCATAAGATGAAACCCACTCATCAGCAATAACAAATCCAAAGGCCAGATTGAAATTTGCAAGGAAGTAGGTAGGTGAGCAGCTACAGAAACTCTGGAAGAATGGTTTATGAACTCATGAGACCATGATTAATCTATACCAATGTGATGGAACGGTCAAAGTGTGGAGAAAGAAAAGAGCTGCTTGTGTATTAATCAACAAGTATAGAAGAGGTGTCTACGGCTATATCGTATTGAATGCACCGGTTCCTGTCCGATCACCGAAGTTAAGCACCATCGAGCCTGGTCAGTACTTAAATGGGTGACCATTTAGGAATACCAGGTGCTGTAAAAGTAAGGACCAAGAATGGTCCACCGGTCCTCCAGGTTTGGGGTTTGGGGTTTGGGGGTTGGGTGCAGGGCTAACAACCCTGCCCCGTAAAAAACGGTTTGTTACAGAATCAGCAACAGAAAGTTGCTGCCCTATGCACCATCTGGGTGTGATGGATAAATGATGATTATGATAGAAGAGGTGGGCCTAGAAAAACAACAGCAGTTGATGATTTAAACATTGTTAGATCCTCGAGAAAACACTCTAAAAAAAGCCAGTGACATCAGGAGTAACCGCCACTGGGGTGAAGGTTTTCCAATCCACCGTTCAAAGAAGACTTCGAGAGCAGAAATATACAGGTTGTACCATAAGATGCCAACCACTCATCAGCAGTAAGAATCTGAAGACCAGATTGGAATTGGTAAGATAGTACAAAGATGAGCGACCGAAGTTCTGGAAGAAAGTTTCATAGACTGATGAGACCAAAATTAATCTCTACCAAAATGATGAAAAGGCTAAAGTTCGGAGAAAGAAATGATCTGCTTATGATCCAAAATATACAAGCTCGTCTGTGAAGCGGAATAGAAGCAAATTGGCTTGGGTTTGTATAACTGATTCAGGAACAGACTCATTTATATTTAGTTACAATGTAACTCATGATGGTAGCGGAAGAATGAATTCAGAAGTCCACAAAAACATTTTTCTGTTAATTTTGTAGAGAAGCGCATCCAAGCTAATCGGGAAGAGGTTTATCAGGCAACAAGATAATAACTCAAAACATACTGACAACATAAAAGGCTTCATCGGCAACCGCACCCCTCCCATTAGCATGGAACAGGCATGCCTCCCAGAGAGTAAAACACTACGCCTGCTTGGCCTCACACTCTCAGCGGACCTCAAATTGAATGACTACGTTGAATCCATTGCTGAATCCGTTGCTATGAAAGTCGGCTCTTTGTGCAGGGCCCGGAAGTTCTTTCCGTCTGAATCTATCCTGTACATAATCTACCATCAGCCCGTGTATTGAATACTGCTGCCACATCTGGTCAAGTGCCTCTGCTATTCTCCTCGGGGTTCTTGACAAAATACAACGAAGAATCTGTAATGTGATCGATACCGACTTGGCTGCTCGTCTGCAATCACTCTCTCACCGGCGTGATGTGGCTTCTCTGTGCCTCTTCTATAAATACTTTCACGGCTTCGGCTCCGATGAACTTAGATCACTGGTGCCCCCTCGGTACGAATTTGCACGAGATACTAGATTAGCAACTAGGTCCCACCCTTTTACAGTGAAATCGATGAAATGTAACCGCAATTTCTACTTCAATAGCTTCTTTTCTCGCACTTCCCGCCTGTAGAATTCCCTTCCGCATACTTGCTTCCCCGACGGCTACAACCTCCAGGAGTTTAAATGTAAGGTCAATAGACACCTGCTAACACACTAACTCGCACTCATTCTCTCAAACACTCTTCCTATGTACCTCCTAACTCGTCTATCACCCGCCTTCTGATAGTTCCTATATCCACTCGCTCTAGGTAACACCCTGCGCTATAGTGGCAGTGGAATATCTTGCTTGGGGTGAAATGATTAAAAAAAAAAGAAGGAAAAAGTGGACCGTTTTAGGCTTACAAAGTCAATCGCCCGACCTTAACCATAATACATCATGCACTTTATATTCGGAAGCGGAAACTGAATTAAGAAACAGTTCGAAACAAACAAATACTTGAAGAGTGTGCGTTAAAAGTCAGGAAAAGCATGGCAAATGAAAAATACAAATTTTTGGTGATGTCATTGTGTCGCACGCTTGATTCAGTTATTGTATTGTGGAATTAAATGCTATTTACTTTGATATTCTCTGATATTTTTATATTTCGCTAACCTAAAAAACAAATGATCTGATTGAAAAGGTGAAGTGTCCTGAGCTGATTAAGTCAGTTAAGTGCCATACGTGATACACGCTTTTTTAGGCGATCATGTCTCTCGAAAGTGATGGCGATCGAGTGGCAGAACATTTTCTATCCAGCTATTTAAACTATAGCCGAAGGGAGAAGAGACGGATTGTATTAATAATTAGTAATTAGTGGGGATCAGTTTATTACTTCATAACAATAGAAAACTGATCCCCACTTTATGCCCAGTAGAAGTTTTATTTATATTTCCAACTGTTAGTCTTTATTCAGTCAGTTAAGTGCCATGCGTGATACATGCTTTAGGCGATCATGCCTCGAAAGTGACATGACTGAGTGGGCAGAACATTTTCTATCCAGCTATTTAAACTATAGCCGAAGGGAGAAGAGACGGATTGTATTAATAATTAGTAATTAGTGGGGGATCAGTTTATTACTTCATAACAATAGAAAACTGATCCCCCACTTTATGCCCAGTAGAAGTTTTATTTATATTTCCAACTGTTATCTTTATTCAGTCAGTTAAGTGCCATGCGTGACACGCTTTGGGTGATCATGTCTCGAAAGGGACATGACTGAGTGGGCAGAACATTTTCTATCCAGCTATTTAAACTATAGCCGAAGGGAGAAGAGACGGATTGTATTAATAATTAGTAATTAGTGGGGGATCAGTTTATTACTCTTACAACAATAGAAATCTGATCTCCCACTTTATGCCCAGTAGAAGTTTTATTTATATTTCCAACTGTTATCTTTATTCAGTCAGTTAAGTGCCATGCGTGATACACGCTTTGGGTGATCATGTCTCGAAAGTGACATGACTGAGTGGGCAGAACATTTTCTATCCTGCTAAATAGATGAAGGGAGAAGAGACGGATTGTATTAATAATTAGTAATTAGTGGGGGATCAGTTTATTACTTCATAACACTAGAAAACTGATCCCCCACTTTATGCCCAGTAGAAGTTTTATTTATATTTCCAACTGTTATCTTTATTCAGTCAGTTAAGTGCCATGCGTGATACACGTTTTGGGTGACTTTCTCATGTCTCGAAAGTGACATGACTGAGTGGGCAGAACATTTTCTATCCAGCTATTTAAACTATAGCTTCTGCTGGGAGAAGAGACGGATTGTATTAATAATTAGTAATTAGTGGGGGATCAGTTTATTACTTCATAACAATAGAAAACTGATCCCCCACTTTATGCCCAAGTAGAAGTTTTGTCATTTCCAACTGTTATCTTTATTCAGTCAGTTAAGTGCCATGCGTGATACACGTTTTGGGTGATCATGTCTCGAAAGTGACATGACTGAGTGGGCAGAACATTTTCTATCCTGCTAAATAGATGAAGGAGAAGAGACGGGATTGTGGCCATCAATTAGTAATTAGTGGGGGATCAGTTTATTACTTCATAACACTAAAAAACTGACTTCACTTTATGCCAAGTAGAAATTTTACTTATGTTTTCAACTATTATCTTTATTCAGTCAGTTAAGTGCCATACGTGATACACGCTTTGGGCGATCATGTCTCGAAACAGACATAACTGACTGGGCAGAAGATTATCCCGCAGTAGTTTGCCATTGCTTTCTGCGGTAGACTGGTTGCTGACCAAGGCTACAGAACCCAATCTGTCCTATTATTTAACCCATAACTGGAGGGAAGAGACGGATTAATACCTTTCCCAAGGATATTTGCGCGTAAGTGAATGCAAGGGATTTGACTGGAATGCGAACTCGGCTCCCCGATTTCTCGTTCCGAGCCGATATCCACTGTACCACGACGCACACCTGAGCTGATTAACACATCTAATACCAGGAAATAAAAGGAGAAATTGTGTTTCATATTTGTCTTTTGATCTCAAGCCCAAATGTCTTCAGGGAACAATAAAATCAAAGGAATTGGCCGTGCTGTTCCAATACTTTTGAAAAAGGCTGTATATAGATAAATATGAACAGATTGCATGTATATGTGTGGGTGGGGAGGGGAAATAACGAAGGAGAAAGAGTGGGGAAGAAAAAGATAAAGATCCCTTTTAAGTCTTTGACCATGTGTTTCGCAGCCTTTTGCATTTACTACTGCGTTGTGGTGCAGTGGATAACGACTCGGAACAAGAAATCGGGGATCCGAGTTCGAATTCCAGTTGAATTCTTTGCATTCGCTTACGCGTAAATACCTTTGGGAAAGGATTTAACCCGTCTCTTCCCTCCAGTTATGGGTTAAATATCAGGACAGATTGGGTTCTATAGCATTGGCTGGCAACCAATCTACCGCAGAAAGTAATGGCAACCTACTGCGGAATAATTTTCTGTTCATTTAGTCATGTCTCGAAAGAGACATGATCGCCCAAAGCCTGTATTACGTATGGCACTTAACTGACTGACTGCCTGGACAAGTAAGATTTTTTTGCTTACTCATTCATTCCCTTCACTGTTAACCATTGTGACATGACAGTAACAAGACACTTTTATCACGATATTTGTCGAAGCGACAGAGTGCAGGCAGAAATTGTGCTATATACGTTTAACCTTTCGTAAGTTAACACAAACTACCTCGTCATAAATTCGAACCCCTTGATTCCATTTTCCTGTGTTGATAATCATTATTCTCGCATTTAACTGTCACGAGGTACATGTCTTTTCGGGACGTAAGTGATCACGATTATCCACATCTTCCTTTTTCTTTAATAATTGTGAATTACTGCGACATTCTGCGAAACATAAGTTTCCCTTTGTTGTCTCCGCGTCTTTTAAATTCAAAAGATTCTATAAAAAAGGGGTTTACTACTACTTCTCCCACATAATTTTTCTTCTCACCCACCCCTAATCTAAATGGGTCTGTTTGATTGGCTTAGACGATTTTCCTTGACCAATCAGTGGACACCTAATTTTGGCGGGCTCAATGCAAAAAATCCTATCTTTTTTTTTATTTTTTTATAATCATCTCACCCCAAGCAAGGCATTCCACTGCCACTATTGCGCATGGGGCTACATAGGGGGAGGTAAAGAGAAGGAGTGGTTAGACATAGGGAATGTCAGGAGAGGAGGAAGGTGACAGATGAGTAAGGATAGCGAGGATGAGGGTTGGGCAGATGGGAAGAGTATTTGATAGAATGGGAACAGGTTAGTGTGTTAGGAGGTGTCTATTGACCTTACATTTAAACTGGAGATTGTAGCCGTCGGGGAAGCAATCGTTTGGAAGAGAATTCCACAGTCGGAAAGTGCGAGGAAAGAAACTGTTGGAGTAGAAGTTACAGCTGCATTTTATCGGTTTCACTGTAAAAGGGTGGGACCTAGTTGCTAATCTAGTATCTCGTTCAAATTCGTATTTAGGGGGCACCAGTGATCTAAGTTCATCGGAGCAGAAGCCGTGAAAGTATTTATAGAAGAGACACAGGGAAGCCACGTCGCGCCGGTGGGAGAGAGACTGCAGGCGGTCTGCCAAGTCGGTATCTATCACATTACAGACCCTCCTCTGAACCTTATCGAGAAGCCCGAGGAGAACAGCAGGGGCACCCGACCAGATATGGCAGCAGTATTCAATGCACGGGCGGATGGTAGATTTATAAATGTGCAGGATAGATTTAAACGGAAAAAACTTCCGGGCCCTACACAGAGAATCGACTTTCATAGCAGCGGATTTAGCAATGGATTCGATATAGTCATTCCATTTGAGGTCCGCTGAAAGTGTGAGATGAAGGAGGCGTAGTGTTTTACTCTCTGGGAGGCAAGCCTGGTCCATGCTATTGGGAGGTAGGTGAGATTGTCGATGATGGTTTATTGAGAGTAGCTTCGTTTTAGAAGCATTAAAATTTACTCGCCATTTCTTACCCATGTCCAATATGGATTGGAGGTCTTTTTCAATCTCGGCTGCGAGGTTAGCTTTGACGCCTACACCAGATTTTTGTAGGAGGCGAGAGTAAACTGTGGTGTCATCGGCGTACAAACCTATTTGGGCTCTTATGGAATCAGGGAGATCATTAATGTTGGAATCAGGGAGAAGAATCTTCTTTTTTCAAATGTTTTAGCAAGGAACAACAGGTAGGAAATTTCCTCTCCTTATTTGAGGCTACTTTGAACATTCTAAGAGCCGTCTAATTTATTTGGACGTCAAAGAACATTTCATAGTTGGACTTCTAAAACCGCAAACACAACTAGTTTTGCAAGGACTTTTCTTCTCTGTTATTACTTTAATAATTAGTACTTGTTTTTTTATCTCTGTCTTGTGTCTTTTGTATTCCTTTTTTTCAGAAATTCCAACTAAATTCACCTTAATTCCTTTAAGACTAGTTACCAACCATAGCCAAAGATATTAGTCTGTCTTGCCAAGGCCCCTGAACATCAGACTGGAGGTTATGAGGGGTGTGGGACCCACTTTTAATTGATGTTGTTCCCAGGTCCATCCTAGGGTCCCAGCTATGGGTAAATAATGAACCCCCAAACAAAACACTATGGAAGTATATAAATACATTTTCATAGTAAAATTGCCAGTAATACATGCGTGCATATCTTTTTTTTAAAATTATTTCACCCCAAGCAAAGCAGGACTGCCACTTCTGCGCAGGGGTTTACACACACACACACACACACACACATACACACACACACACACACACACACACACACACAGAGCAGACACACACGCATACAGAGAGAGAGAGAGAGAACAAGAGAGGATAAGTGATGGATAGTAATCAAGGAGATAGAATATGACAATTGACGTTGCATTTAAACGTTTGGAGATTGTAGTTATCAAGAAAGCCGGTAACGAGAAGCGAGTCCCATAGACAGAAGTGTGAGAAAAAAAAAAAACTGTTAGAGTAAAAGAGACGGTAACATTTAACTATTTTAGATTCCAATCTAGTGGCACACGTAAATTTATGTTGTCGGAGCACAAGGGGAAAATGCTCGGCAGAACAGTTGCCATTAAAATCTTTGTGGAAAAGGCAGAGAGAAGCCATGTGA
>JBBBDQ010001254.1:5942500-5975000 GCA_037127315.1 Ascarosepion bandense
ACAAATTTTAGGGGTACCACAAGCAGTAGGTAGTAATTTTTTATATTTTGGTAGTGTTGAATTCCTGCTTCTTCCCAAGGCCATTTGTACTAAGTGCAAACGGCATTTGAACTTTATTACTTGATTCTATTTTCGGTTTCATTACGGTTTGGCCATCTCACGCCATCTTAAATGAAATAAATTCACATTAGCGTAAAAGTTACCGGGATGGATGCATGAAATATCTTTAGCATATACAAGCAGACGTGAATTTCCGCACGTATGAGGTGTTCGAGTAGATACTACAGAGATTGGAGAAAGATGATTGTATTGCGTCAAAAATCAGGACTTGATTTAAGCCCCGAGAGCATAAAATAGTGATTTGCATTGCTATTTAGCTTTGTTTTTTGTTTCTTTCACTCGTTTTCTTTCTTTCTTTCTTTCTTTCTTTCTCTCTTTCTTTCTTTACCCTTTAAATTGTCTTCCTTTCTTTCTTTCCCCTTTAAATTTTCTTTCTTTCTTTCTTTCTTTCTTTCTTGTTTCTTTAAATTGTCTTCTTTCTTTCTTTCTTTTGTGTTTCTTGCTTTTTCTTTCTTTCTTTCTTTCTTTCTTTCTTTCTTTTGTGTTGCTTTTCTTTTTAATCTGTTTTCTTTCTTTCTTTTTTTGGTCCCTTTAAACTTTCTTTCTTTCTTTCTTTCTTTCTTTCTTTCTTTCTGTTTCAGATATTTAATTTCGCCTTAAAAGTTTTTAAAAAACCACATACTTCCAAGCACTGCCACACACACACACACACACACACACACACACACACACACACACACACACACATTCACACGCGCTTACACACATGTGTATACACACATACAGTCATCTGCACACGTACGCGTACACATGCGCACATTACCTTCATAATGATAAGCTAATTACATTTGTTTAGACCTGTACCTTGTGGTGTAAGGCCCACCGAATATGACAATAATGGGAGTGAATTTGACTCACACTGAGTGACCAATACGTGTGACTTTAGTCCACAAAATCAATAATGCATTTTTATATCAAAAACGCACATTTAAAACTACTTTTGGAAATGTGTAAAATTACGCAGGGTAGCATTTCTAACGGTATAAGCCCCAAATAAATCTCCGTCCCTGCGCGTGATCCCTTCACACCCTTTCAATTTGTCTCCCCACGGAGCCGAGAGCCTTACCCCCTTTTTTTTGTTTGTTTTGTTTTACCTCGACCTGTGTCACTGAACACTAACGCATACACACCCACGTATTGAAATTACACGCCGCCTCTTTTGCCTAAGTTCACATGTACTGCAAAACTTGGCAATGTCGGAATGACATCACCTCTGCGTGGAATATTTCGTTTTAAAAGTACTGATAGCTGTTGACTTGCATGTCTTCTTTGCTGACCATTAAAGAGAGAGAGAGAGAGAGAGAGAGAGAGAGAGAGAGGGGGAGAGAGAGAGAGGGAGAGATGGGAGAGAAGGGGAACACATACAACGGAGGGCTTTTCTTTCTTTTGTTTTTTATACCTGCATGCCTTTCTTTCTTTCTTTCTTCCTTCCATCCTGTCTTTTTCTTTCTTTCTTTCTTTCTTTCTTTCTTTCTTTCTTACCTTTCTTTCTTTCTTTCTTTCTTTCTTTCTTTCTTTCTTTTCTATTTTTTTAGCAGGTTTCCTTTTTAGCCTCATCTCTTTCTTTCTGCATTACTTCCCTCATTGTCGCATATCTATCTATTTATCTATCTCAGCCTGTTCATATCTATCTATCTATCTATCTATCTATCTATCTATCTATCTATCTATCAGTCTCATTCTGTTCATATCTATCTATCTATCTATCTATCTATCTATCTATCTATCTATCTTTTTTTACACCTATTTGTTTCGTACAATTTTTTGCATTTTTTGTTAGTTTTCTTTCTTTCTTTCTTTCTTTCTTTCTTTCTTTCTTTCTTTCTTTCCAATTAAAATATATTTTACATAATATGGTGTTATTTTTTGTTTATTTATTTTCTTTCTTTCTTTCTTTCTTTCTTATTCCATCTTATTTTATTCATTTTTTTACTCATATTTACATTTTACTTTCTTATGTTTCTTCTTTAATTTCCACTTTTCTCTTTCTTTTTTCCTCTAAAACAGTCTTTGATTCTCGCCTAATATTATGCCTACCTACCTACACCCATATATCTATCTATCTATCTATCTATCTATCTATCTATCTATCTATCTATCTATCTATCTATATATATATATAATTTTAAGTTTTTTTTTCTTCTTTCACGTGTACCTGATCGCTCTTACAATAATACATCTTGCAAAAGATACCAATACCGATTGCTTCCATAGTTTCAACTCAATTTCAGATTTGAAAATTGCACCTGTTAACCTCTTTCTGCCACAGAACAATACGGGTTAGCAAAACAGTAAAATGGCGGTTTATGGTAGGAAGGATTTATGCTCCGCACACGCGCACACACACACACACACACATACATACATTCATGTATAAATATCTAAATTCCATATCTCTTTCAGATGTTGGCGGTTATGACGCTCCACAGTTTCCTTTTTTATCTTTTCTTATTATCCGTAATTTACTAGGAGTTCATGGAAAAGCAGAACGTAAAATGGTTTATCTTTGCCTTCGCTAGGAAATTGTTCATTTGTAAATCTATTTTTTTCTTATATGAGACAGGTTGCCACTTAAGAGTAGAAAGACTAGTCTGGTTTGCTATTTAACCCATAGCGCGGGGGCGTAGAAGAAGAGACAACTTTTTCTATTTCCTCAATTCGCTCAGAAGTGTACACAACAACAATAGCCGGAATTTAAACAAAGGCTCAGCAATATATATATATATATATATATATATATATATATATACAGAAAGAGACAGAGAGAAACAGAGAGACAGAGAGAGAAGAGAGAGAAAGATAGAGAGATAGATATTTATATACAAATATATAAATAGCCCAAAGAATTACGATTTGAATAATATATTATGTATTTCACACATATATGTATACACATACGTTATATATATATATATATATATATATATATATATATATATATATATATCCATTTCGGTCGGGTTTCAATCCTGGGCAAAAAAGCAATCGGAGTCTAACCGTACTGATGAGCTGTGATACGGCGAAACAGATCTATCTGCGGATGACTATATATATATATATATATATATAATTGTAAGAGCAATGTCTTATAGTAGTTTATATGTGTGTGTGTGTGTGTGTGTGTGTGTGTGTGTGTGTGTGTGTGCATGTGATTGTGAGTCTCTGTGTGGGTATGCTTGCATCTGTTTATGTGTGTGTGTATAGATTTTTCTACTGTGTGCATGCACGCATGTGTTTGATTTTATATGTGTATATGAGTTTGTGTGTGTATGCATGTATTTGTGTTTGTGTGTGCATGTGTCTGTATGTATTTTTATGTGCGTTTGTGTATGCACGTGTTTGCGTGTGTGCGTAAATGTTTTTGGTTATGTATGTATGCATGCATGTGTTTGTTTTTGCGTGTGTGCATGTGCTTCTGTGTGTGCATATGCATGCATGCCTTTGTTTTTATGGATGTGTGCAACTGTTTGTGCGTGCATGTATGCATGTATGTGTTTATTTTTGTGTGTGCATGTGTTTGCGTGTGCATGCATGTTTTTGTTTGTGTGCATGTATTTATGCGTGTGTATATGCATGTATGTATTTGTGTGTGTGCATGTGTCTGTGTGTTTATGTCTGCTTGCATGTGTTTGTGTATGTGCGTGCACGTATTTGTGATTATATGTATGCAAGCATGTGTTTGTGTGTGTAAGTGTTTTTGTGTGTGTAAGAATTCATGCATGGGTTGGTGTGTGCATGTATGCATGTGTTTTTGAGTGTGTGCATGTGTTTGTGTGTGCGCGTGTACTCATAGCACCGTGGCTATTGGCGCAGATATTGGGATTGAAGTGCTTGCCTCGTATATATAAAAAGAATCTTTGAAAAATGGGAATCAGTCTCTTGCCTCACCATCTCACAGATCAGGGAAAATAGCAGGGTAGACTGGATTTTCTAGCTTTGCTTGACACCCAGTCTAGAAGACAGCTATGAATTCAAAAAGCAATTTTGTGTGGGTCTAGTAAATTCACATCGCAAAAAAAGCCTTCTTGCTATATAAACTGTAGTAGTCACACCTATCTGAGTAGGTCTGTGGCTCCATATACCTGACAGGAGAGTCAACAGGGCTAACAAACTATATATATATATATATATATATATATATATATATATATATGTGTGTGTGTGTGTGTATGTGTGTGTGTGTGTGTGTGTGTGTGTGTGAGAGAGAGAGAGAGAGAGAGAGAGAGAGAGAGTGTGTGTGTGTTTTATGCACATACACACATACAAACACACACACAATTCAGGTTGACCGTAGATATGACGTCACGTTGAGTGACATGAAGTTGGTTCCATCAAACGTGACAACACAGGAATTAAAAAAATAAACAATTACGTAACTATACACAAAAGAATCCTTGAAAACGAATGTAGCAACATTCGAAAGTACTTTAGGAAAAAAATATAAAGCTTAATATGAATTCTGGAAAAATATTCTGATAATACAAGACAACTTATTCGTAAATTTGAAACATTTGATAAAAAAAAAAATTGATAGACAGAACTTCTCTATATTATTTAACAAAAAATATTTTGAAAGAATTCTTGCTTGACGAAACACATCTTATATATATATATATATATATATATATATATATATATGGTGCGATGGATAAATTGTCGAGATACACCTTTTATATATATATATATATAAAATTTAGACGACAATTTATCCATCGCACAACATATATATATATTCCATTTTTAAACGAGTTATTTCGCTACCCAGGTTTCTACCATGAATGGTGTCTTCAGGCGATTTTTAATAACTTATTATTATTATTATTAGTTATGAAAAATTGCCTGAAGACAACACTCATGGTAGAAACCTGGATAATGAAGGGACTCGTTTAAAAATGGAAAATATTCAAAAGTTCTACAATATAATTGTATTTAACAATTTTTAATACAAATGTGTACTGATCTCACCCTATTGTGACCAAAAACTAAGTATTAAACTATATATATATATATATGCCGCGATGGATAAATTGTCGAAATACAACTTATATATATATATATATATATATATATATATATATATATATATATATATATGTATGTATGTATGTATGTATGTATGTTGTGCGATGAATAAATTGTCGTCTAAATTTTAGAAAAAATGAAAACAAAACGGAGATTTTTTTTTTTAACAAATATATTCACCAAAATTACCAATAAAATATCTTGAAATACTAAAGAGTAAAATTTATTCAATAAAATCATCATTAGCTTCTACCAGGGACTCCAGACAACTTCCGAACCTCCTGAATCTTTTCTGGAGTGTCTCCATTTTTAAGTTGGTGTAATGCTGACTTAATCTTTGCCTTCAGTTCATCATCTTTAGTGTTACTAGGAGTCTTTT
This sequence comes from Ascarosepion bandense, assembly GCA_037127315.1. Classification (NCBI taxonomy): domain Eukaryota; kingdom Metazoa; phylum Mollusca; class Cephalopoda; order Sepiida; family Sepiidae; genus Ascarosepion; species Ascarosepion bandense. Next base: position 5,948,022 of record JBBBDQ010001254.1, read on the forward strand.
GTTGGTCCCTTGCTCAACTGCTCCACGCATAATGATCAAGGGGGTTGCAGTTTGGGGCGTTAGGGGGCCAGATGTAAGACGTGATGTGGTCGCAGAAACTGTCTGACACTCATGACTGGGTTCTCCTGCTTGCGTGGAAAGATGTAGAGTTCTGTTGCCAGACATAGGGTCTTCCAGCAGTCACCCTCTTGACCCGCAGAATCACTGCCTACTTAAGGCTCTTTATGTATCAAACAATATGTATCCGTGTTGAGTTTAAGACCGTGCGGTAAGATGAAAGGAAGCATAATGTCGCCATGACTAGTGATCACTCTAGACACCTTCGTAATCACCATTAGACTCATCTTTATCTTTCTGAATCCTCTGCACTATCTGTTATGTCGCCAAGTATAAATGAATAACTCAACAACAGAATCAGAATATAAGTTGTATTCCGCGGAAAGACGGTTAGTATGTACAAAAGTGATTAGTAATATTTACAATAGAAAGATACAAGAGTCCAATCCGTCGTAAGACGTGTGTATACGTGATTACTTCCGGTACGCCACCGGAAGTGTGACTAACTCTTCACTGACTCGCACTGACTCTTCAGTAACTCATTAGAGACTCTCAAGTGACTCTCTACGACTGTATTTACTAGCCTTCCCACGCAAGGCTGGATGTGACACATGGTCATATTATTGTGGGTATTCCCGGCCATATAGCCGGGCCAAAAAATGTCAGTCGTGGTTCTACCCTTCGGCGGAATCACGACTGGGTTACTGCTCTCTGCTCGGAAGCAGAGAGCGCCCTCTACCCGAAGGCAGAGATCTGACAGTGTCGTAGAGTCGTCAGTCTAGTGACTCTCGTACGACTGTATTTACTAGCCTTCCCACGCAAAGCTGGATGTGACACATGGTCATTTTATTGTGGGTATTCCCGGCCATTTAGCCGGGCCAAAAAATGTCTGTCTATTTTTCCCCAGTCGTGTTTCTACCCTTCGGCGGAACCACGGCTGGGTTATTGGTCTCTGCTCGGAAGCAGAGAGCGCCCTCTACCCGAAGGCAGAGAGCTGACAGTGTCGTAGAGTCGTCAGTCTAGTGACTCTCGTACGACTCCCCTGTAGAGAATCCACCATTGCTATATATAGCAATGGGAACAGTCCATTTGTAGTCAAATAGGAGCGGCGCCCTAACACTATCCTCAGTTTGACACTCAAACACTCGTATTAGACCTTCCGGTGCGAATGCCAAGCAATAAATATGCATTCTTTATAATTCATGCTGCGTTAATTGCACCATGGTGTTCTTTTTTCACAAAAGGTGCCCAACTGACCCCACTATACTCTGTAGAAGACAAAAGACGAACATGCATGCTTGAAGTTAAAAATATAGACTACGATCCATCGCACCCTATATATATATATATATATATATATATATATATATATATATATACATGTGTGTGTGTGTGTGTGTGTGAGTGTGTGTGCCTGTCTGTGTGTGAGTGTGTGCTAAAATATAGTTTTAGTGAATGCTGTATTTATGGGTTAAAGTTTGCCAGTATCAGCGATACTTCTTCTTTTATGTGCCATGTCCTTTCAGGACGTAGGCGATCATGGCCTTTCACGTCTCCCGATCACAGTTGGCTCTTAGCACGCTTTCTCCTGTTACACCAGGTAAAACCCGTTCTTTCATCCACCTGCTCAGGCTCTTCAAATATGTTATCTGCTGCTTTCCTCTGTCTCTCTTTCTCTCTATATGACCTATGAGTATCAGATTCTCCAAGCCATCCTTCCTCATTACATGTCCCAAAAATATCAACTGTCTCTTCCTGATGCTCAGTATTAACTTTTCGTTTTCATCCTTTCTAAAACCTCATCATTGCTCACATGTTCGGTCCAGGATATCCGCAGCATCCTTCTGTAGAACCACATTTCAGTTGCTTCAAGTTTTTCCTTCAGCGATAGAGCGTTTATAAATATAAAAGTGGTCATTGAAGTTAACACCCTGTGGCGACAGTCTGTTTCATGCTATCGCAGGAGCCTGATAATGAAATTTAGCATGAAACAGACTGTCGCCTCTGTGTGTTACCTTCAATGTCCTCATTTATGACTATATATATATATATTTAAACAAGTTGTGTTAAACGATAGAAACAACATAGTATTACATATATTCTTTTGAATGTTTTCATATTTTCTGATTAGACTTTTTATTTCCGAGTTATATTTTTATAAAAATTGTCCAAAGGTTCTCCTAGTACTTACGAACGTCATCGTTCATCATCAGGGATTATATTACAGTTTGAAAATCAAATATTGCCTTGTAGGAAAAGGGTTACAACATTTTAAAAGAAAATAAATAAACGTTATGAAATTTGTTTAAATTCAAAGGCAGTAATATTTTCTTTTAAAAAAGTTGTGACACTTTTCTTGTTACAAGACAATATTGTTAAACTGTAATATAGACCCTGATGATGAACGATGACGTTCGTAAGTACGTGGACAACCTTTGGAGAAATTTTTATAAAAATATAATTCGGAAACAAAAAGTCTAATCAGAAAATATAAAAAAATTCAAAAGAAAATATGTTGTTGATATGTTGTTGATATGTTGTTTATTATTTAAGATGATGGTTATAACAACCGAAACATCATTATGTTGGCTATCCTACAGTAAATCCATATTTTGTTGTTTCTCAAGTAATTCTTATCTCACATTGTCGGAATTTATTTTATATTTTCCTTAATATATATACATGATACGCTAAAAGTCTGCCTCCTTCTACCGAGCGCCCATAGCACAGAGGTAGAATGCGCCGACTGACGCAAATTCGGTCGGTTTGAAATTCTGGGTTAAAAGCAATCGGATGTCTAACCGTACTGATGAGCTGTGATACAGCGAAACAGCCACCAAAAATAATATTAAAACAAAAAAAATTTAAATAAATATATTGGTTAATACCATTTCGTAATTTCCCGTAAGATTTTATTATATATATATATAAATTATTTGTTGCTCTACTATTGTATTGAGTGCTTTAGGGTTAGGGTTCTCGTCTCGGGTTTTTTTTCTTTTCTACGAGTATTTTGACGTATATTTCAAGTACGTAGCTTGTTTCTTTTTTTACTCCCCCCCCCTTTTCCCCTCCGAGTTTGTTTTCGGTGGGTTTTTCGAGACGAACTGAAATATATTATAACAATTACTAGTATTAGCATTATTATTATCATTACTATTATATATATATATATTGATTATTTAATTACTTAGTTTTTGGTCACAATAAAATTAGACCAGTACACAATTGTATTAAAAAGTGTTCAGTACAATTATATTGTAGAACTTTTGAATATTATTCATTTGTAAACGAGTTATTACGCGACTTAGGTTTCTACCATGTGGTGTCTTCAGGCGATTTGCAATAACTGGTTTAAAGAGTTTTTTTTAAGAACGCATACGTAACGGCGATTTTTTGGAACGCTCACGTAACGGGGAATTTTCGAACGCGCAATTTTTTAAATTAGAAGAAATTATAACGTTTTCATCCATGGTTGTATGAACCTAATAGGTATTTTATGGTTTGGTTACACTTTCTCATAATTTCTGTTCATTCATTCAATAATTCATTTTTGTTTGGGAATAACATATAGCTATATTTTCTTCCTGGCACAGTCTACATATTTTGCCACCGTTGTAAAGCTTGGCTGTTTTCAATATACTCCACGTTATGTCTAGGTTTTTTTCCATATTTGAATATCAATTTCCACACGTATATATATTCTGGATTTTATCAACTGGAGTTGTACATTTCTTTATCGAAACTTATTTATAAATGTAACTTTGTCTGTGTGCGTATGTGTGTGTGTGTGTGTGTGTGTGTGTGTGTGTGTGTTACCTAGAAACTCCAAAACGGCTAAACCGATTTTCTTGAAAATTTACACAGTTGTACTAAAAGCGTCTGCGAGTGCTCTTAGCTAGGTTTTGTGTCGAGGTACCCCCGATAAATATCGAAAATCGATAATCGAAAAAATCGGGTGATAGAAGGAGTGGTCCGATTTTAATCAAATTTGATACACTCATAGACAAAGATATAAGAAACGATATTCAGAAGTTTCAGGGTTGCAGTTCTTATAATAGTGCAGAAAATCGATAATATATATATGTATAAAAGGCAAGATGTTTGTGTGTGTGTCTGTTTATCTGCCTGTATGTGTGTATTTTTTTCAGCTCTTTTATTTTAGTTTTTGCTTCGGATTTGGCTCTAAGTAGGTATAATTGTAGTTATTAGTCTCAGCCATGATACCATTTACTCAGAGGACTTATTTAGCCTTCAAAATTCAGTTTACGACGAAAAAAAACTTATTTGATATCGATACCAGGAAATCAAAATTTGACTTACATCCATTCATTTTTCTTTCAGTCTACGGTTTCGCTTTAACTGGAAATAACTATTGCTTTGTAGTCTTTTGTGCCAACGTCTAAAAAGTCTGAGCTCCAGGACCATGGATTAGTTTTAAAGCTTTCATTACACCCGAACAACGCTGGGCTATACTGCTAGTATATATATATATATATATATATATATATATATATATATATATATATATATATATATTAGGTGCGATTGGTAAATTGTCGCAATTATTTTATGATTTCAAATATTCTTTAGACTGTGTCTGAGCTCCAGGACCATGGATTAGTTTTAAAGCTTTCATTACACCCGAACAACGCCAGGCTATACTGCTAGTATATATATATATATATATATATATATATATATATTTTAGGTGCGATTGGTAAATTGTCGCAATTATTTTATGATTTCAAATATTCTTTAGACTGTGTCTGAGCTCCAGGACCATGGATTAGTTTTAAAGCTTTCATTACACCCGAACAACGCCAGGCTATACTGCTAGTATATATATATATATATATATATATATATATATATATATATATATTTTAGGTGCGATTGGTAAATTGTCGCAATTATTTTATGATTTCAAATATTCTTTAGACTGTGTCTGAGCTCCAGGACCATGGATTAGTTTTAAAGCTTTCATTACACCCGAGCAACGCTGGGCTATACTGCTAGTAATGTTTTTAAGCGAAAATTCTTACTACGCATTTGATTTTTGTCGAAAATATTATTGACTAAAATGAGTTATGTTTGGGGCAACTGCACATGAACACAAACAAGGGATGCTGGGAATATTGAATTTCCAATTCTTTCATTATTTTTAGCTTATTTTTTATTTACACATATGGATGATGCTATTATATATGTATGATCAACGAGTATGTTACGGATAGAATATGGTAAATCACCGTGTGTATTTAAATCAGACCTAATAGAGCTATGGTCAGAGAGATGTAACACGAGTCTTCTTGTTAAAATTGCAGCAGGATATCCAATGTAATTATTTACAAATCTGGATTGATCAAGAACACAGTTCTTTAAATGATTTACTATATTTTCCACATAAGAGGGTGAATCAGCTCAGTTCTTAGAATAAGTAGCCAGATTCTAACTGGAAAGCAAGAAGGTAGAAGAGAGCTTCACAAGCGAAAAGGGCAAAAGAAGAAACTGTTAGCATACAACGTAGGGTTAGGGTCCCTAACCCTATATATGGCATGTCCCATATAAAATGATGGGACATGCCACCAATCTAGTAGTGTGTCTAAACACATGAAGTTTAGTTACCGTAGATATAAGATCTATCTATCTATCTATCTATCTATCTATCTATCTATCTATCTATCTATCTTATCTGTTCTATCTATCTATCTATCTATCTATCTATCTATCTATCTATCTATCTATCTATCTATCTATCTTAGTCTGTTCATATCTATCTATCTATCTATCTATCTATCTATCTATCTATCTATCTATCTATCTTATCTTTAGTTAGCTATCTATCTATCTATCTATCTATCTATCTATCTATCTATCTATCTATCTTAGTCTGTTCATATCTATCTATCTATCAATCTATCTATCTATCTATCTATCTATCTTATTTAGTTAAGCTTATCTTATCTATCTATCTATCTATCTATCTATCTATCTATCTATCTATCTATCTATCTATCTATCTATCTTAGTCTGTTCTATCTATCTATCTATCTATCTATCTATCTTATCTATCTTACTTTAGTTAAGCTCTTATCTATCTATCTATCTATCTATCTATCTATCTTAGTCTTTCATATCTATCTATCTATCTATCTATCTATCTATCTATCTATCTAGCTAGCTAGCTAGCTAATGCAGTAGAAGGAACTGTTAGCATAGAGGTTATGGTTATATCTAGCTATTTCAATTGTAATAAGATGAGATCTATCAATCTTAGAGACTTTAATAATGCGCTTAAATTTATAAAGTAACTAAAAAGTAAAGGATTTCAGATTAATTACCATGAAAATATTTACAGAAAAATCATAGGGAAGCTAGGTGACTGTGGTTGTAAAGTGACTGAAGCCAAGATGCCCTCTCACGACCAATATCATTGCAGATTTTTCTTTGAATTCTATCAAGACTTTCTAAATATGCAGCAGATGTACAAGACCAAATGTGGTAGCAATATTTTCTGGTGTTAAAAATTGTCTATCACGACACAGTGAACCAAATATTCTTGCTACAGACTTATCAATTGATTCAATATAATCTTTCCACTTATGTAAACTGAAAATATTAGCCCAAGTTGGTCCAACGAGTGACAACCCTGGTGGTTCGCATCTGTCATGTTGATATAAGGCAATTTTACAGTTTACGGCCATATCACGTTGAATATACCGGTTCGCGTTCGATCACCGAAGGTAAGCAACGTTGAGCCTGGTCAGTAATTAGATGGGTGACCGCTGGGGAATATCAGGTGCTGTAAGCGTTTCTTGATGGATGTGCGCTGTGGTGCAGTAGGATATCGACTCGGAAATAGAAATCAGGGAGCCGAGTTCGAATTCCAGTTGAATCCCTGCATTCACTTACGCGCTAGTACCCTTGGGAAAGGTATTAATCCGTCCCTTCTCTTCAGTTATGGGTTAAATAACAGGACAGATTGGGTACTATAGCCTTGGCTGGCAACCAGTCTACCGCAGAAAGCAATGGCAACCTGTTGCGGGATAATTAAAATGTTTGAGGTCTATACAGTGTAGAACTTGGGACTCTGCCCTTAAACAAATACCAACGAATCTTTCTCCATTGAAGGAAGCCGGCTCAACCCGACTTGGGTAAATGCCGTACAGGTAGGTATATAAGGCAATGATGGTTCTTTTAGATGATTAAAAGAAAGTAGTTTTGTTTTTTGGGGCGTTAAAATGAACAAGCCATTGTTTGCCTAATTTAATAAAGATACATTCCGGTGAGAAGAATAATTTCACATGACACAGTCAAGTGCCATACGTGATACACGTTTTGGGTGATCATGACTCGAAAGAGACATGGCTGACTGGGCAGAAGATTATCCCGCATTAGGTTGCCATTGCTTTCTGCGGTAGACTGGTTGCCGACCAAGGCTATAGAACCCAATCTGTTCTATTATTTAACCCATAACTGGAGGGAAGAGACAGATTAATACCTTTCCCAAGGGTATTTGTGCGTAAATGAATGCAAGGAATTCAACTGGAATTCGAACTCGGCAACCCGATTTGTTGTTCCAAGTCGATATCCACTGCACCACAACGCACATCACATGACACAGTGAACCAACTTTTCTAACAGCAGGCCTAAAGGTTGATTCAATAATATCTTTCTACATAATATCCAACGGAGAATCTGTAATGTGATCGATACCGACTTGGCAGCCCGGATGCAGCCACTCTCACACCGGCGTGATTTGGCTTCCGTGTGCCTCTTCTATAAATACTTTCACGGCTTCTGCACCGATGAACTTAGATCACTGGTGCCCCCTAGTTATGAATTTATACGAGCAACTAGATTAGCAACTAGGTCCCACCCTTTTATAGTGAAACCGATAAAATGTAACCGCAATTTCTACTCTAACAGCTTCTTTTTTCGCACTTTTTCCCTTCCATATACTTGCTTCCCCGACAGCTACAATCTTCATGAATATAAATGTAAGGTCAATAGACATCTCCTATCAAACTAACTCGCATCCTTTCTCTCAAACTCTCTTCCCATCTACCCCACCCCCATCCTCGGTATCCTCATCCGTCGATTATCCTCCTCCTGACATTTCCTATAATTAACCACTCTTTCTCGTCACTTTCCCCTTTGTAACCCCCCTGTGCAACAGTGACAGTAGAATGTCTTGCTTGGGGTTAAAAAATGTCAGCGTAAAACATTAGCCCAAAGAAAGCAAAAATAACCACTATTTTTAGAGGTTAGCATCGACCATGCCGATAGAAGGCAAAAATAACCACTATTTTTAGAGGTTAGCATCGACCATGCCGATAGAAGGCAAAAATAACCACTATTTTTAGAGGTTAGCATCGACCATGCCGATAGAAGGCAAAAATAACCACTATCTTTAGAGGTTAGCATCGACCATGCCGATAGAAGGCAAAAATAACCACTATTTTTAGAGGTTAGCATCGACCATGCCGATAGAAGGCAAAAATAACCACTATTTTTAGAGGTTAGCATCGACCATGCAGATAGAAGGCAAAAAAGGTTCTCTCAATACTTATGAGAGGAGGTAGTATTCACATCATTTACATTGTTTGGACTGTTCTCCTCTTCTTTACTGCCAATCTCAAGGACACATGGCTCAGTGGATAAAGGCGTTGGTTAGATCAAGTGACTTGACCAAAGAGTTGTGAGTTCAAAACCCAGCTACGGCAGCGGTGAACAAATAAATTAGAGAATTAGATTAAATTGTTTTCTTCATCTTTATTGCCAAATAGTGACACACGTTTGGGTGATCAGATCTCGAAATTGACATGACTGACTGGACAGAAGATTTTCCTGAAGTAGGTTGACATTATTTTCTGCGGTAGACAGGTTGCCAACCAAGGCTACGGAACCCAGTGTGTCCTGCTATTTAACCCATAGCTGGAGGATGAAGCGGTGGATTAATATTTTAACCAAGTGCATAAGTGAATGCAACAGATTTGACTGGAACTCGAAATCGGCGATCCAATTTCTCGTTTCGAGCCGATATTCACAGCACCACAACGCACATCTCAATCACAACGAATATCCGATCCAGTTTTCTTCTTCCATGTTCCTTGTCCTTTCAAGACGTAAGCGATCATATCCCTGGCACACTTTCTCCTGTTACCCCACCCAACCCCCGTTCTGCCATTCACCCGCTCAGGCCCGTCAAGTACATTACACGCTGTTTTCCCCTGTCTCTCCTTTCCTCTATCTGGCCTGTTAGTATCAGGTTCTCCAAGCCCTCCTTCCTCATTACATGTCCCAGGAACTTTAGCTGATGCTCACTATTAATTTTCTTTTCGTTTCCATCCTTTCCAAAAAATCATTTCTCATGATATCCGCAGCATCCTTCTGTAGAACCACATTTCAGTTGCTTCATATTTTCACTCATCTTCGATGACATTATCTAGTATTCACTGCCATAATGAAGAACTGACTTTACATAGTAATCCAGTACTCTCTTCTTTGTTTCTAGCGAAATTTTCCTGTCTCTTAATACTCTACTCAGTTTCTGGAATGCGTCTTTCGCCATGCCAATTCGCCTTCGGATCTCTGTATCGCACTTTCTGTCTTCTGTTAGAACACTTCCCAGATATTTACATTTTTTTACCTGCTTGATTTTAGTATCCCTCGCTTGTATTTGGCATTTTGGGCTGCTCTTTTTGCCGATAACCATGCAAGTTTATTTGTAGTCCTTTCTTGTCACTCTCTTCAGCTACCTTCTGTAGGGGGTCTTGTAGTTTCCTTTCCGTGTCTGCTATCCGCACTGTATCATCTGTGTACCTTATGTTGTTCAAATTGTGGTCTCCGATGACGAATACTGGCATAACATCTAGGGACCTCAGAATAGTCTCGCTGTACAAGACATCCTTGTCTTACGCCTCTTTCTAACTTTGTATATCTGCTAAATTCGTTGTCTGTCCGTATGCAGGCGGTTTGCTGTCAGTAGAGATTCTTGATTACTCTGATGTCTTTCCCAAATATGTTGAGGTTGCTGAACATCTCCATTAAGTACTGCGCTTAAATTTATAAAGTCTAGGTACCATGAAGTCTAGGTACCATCAAAATGTCCAATATAACAATTACCATGAAAATATTTTTAGAAAAGTCACAGGGAAGATACATGACAGCAGTGGAAAATTGATTGAAGCTGAGACGTCAGGTCAAGACCATTAATATACCTGATTCTTCTTTGGAGTTTTATCAAGAATCTCTAAATGTATAGCAGAAGAACCAGACCCTATTTGGCAGCAATATTCCAAACAAGGGTGAATGGTAGACTTATAAATATATAAAATAGATTCTGGAGATAAAAAAAAACAAACTGTCTAACACGACATAGTGAACCACCTTTCTTAGCAGTACACATACCAATGGATTCAATATTATCTTTTCTAATTCATATCAACCTAATAAGGCATAATGAATAACTCTCGTGGAGGTTAGCATCAGCCATGCTGATGGGAGTCAGAAAGGAATCTCTACTGCATACACATGACCTAATCTGTGATGACAAAAATAAACAAAGAGAAACTGTTGTATCAAACTTGCTATTTGAACGAGAAAAACTAAAAAGAACCTTTTTGGGGCTGGTATTTGTCTATACTTCTGAGATGAGTTAGTATTTACATTATTTACATTGTCCGGACGGTTTTCCTCATCTTTATTCCCAATAGTGATACACACTTGGATGATCATGTCTCGTAAGAAATATGACTGACAGGACAAGATTTTCCCACAATAGGTTTTCATTTCTTTCTGCGGTAGACTGTTTGCCAACCAAGGATAGGGTACCTAATCTGTCCCGCTATTCAAACCATGATAAGCGGTTGATTAATACCCTACCCAGGGGTTAATTTGCGTTTAAATTTATAAACTCTAGCTACCATAGCGGAATGTTCATTGGAACAATTACCATTAAAATAGTTTTAGAAAAGGCACAGGGAAGCTACATGAAGCAATGGGAATTTGTTTGAAGCTAAGACGTCAGGTCAAATCGGTTATCAAATACAGGGTTGTCACTCGTTGGGCCTACGTGGGCTAATATTTTCAGTTTACATAAAGTGGAAAGATTATATTGAATCAATTGATAAGTCTGTAGCAAAAAAAATCGGTTTACTGTGTTGTGCTAGATAATTTTTTTCATCAAAATCTATCTTATACATTTATAAGTCTAAAATTCTGCCTTGTTTTAAATATTGCCACCACATTCGTTCTTGTACATCTGCTGCATATTTAGAAAGTCTTGATAGAATTCAAAGAAAAATCTGCAATGTTATTGGTCGTGAGCGGGCATCTTGGCTTCAGTCATTTTACAACCACAGTCACTTAGCGTCCCTGTGATTTTCTGTTAATATTTTCATGGTAATTAATCTGAAATCATTTACTCTTTAGTATCCCAAGTTTAGGAATTTAATCGCATTACTAAAGTACATCTTTGGATTTTTATCAAGAATCTCAAAATATATAGCAGGAGGACCGAACCATTTCTTATAGCAATATTCAAAATAAGGCGGAATGGCAGACTTATAAATATGTGTTGTGGATCTTCGTCGCCAATTTGTTGCGGAGTTATGGAGATACGCAAATTGTAGTGACCGGTTTGTGTCGGAAGTAAGACACGGAACAAGAAGTTGAAAACAGTGTATTAGCATAACAAGAAACAAGATATTCAAAGAAGTGTTAATATTAATGTTGGGACGCCCGCGCCTATTCGGTTATAATGGACTATTCCATAAGGTAAAAAGAAATCTGGCTGGTTGTTTGGGTTTAAGCATGAAACAGCATGTCAGCGTTACATATTGCACTCAAGGCCCACTTATATATTGTTGGGACGCCCGCGCCTATTCGGCTATAATGGACTATTCCATTACTATGTAAAGTAATGGTGGCATCTACGTAGGAGAGTGGGCCGAGCAGCCGATCAACAAGTCAGTCGTAGACTTCCGGTGACGACCCGGAAGTACCCATTGATCATACTAAGTCTTACGACGGTTGAGACGATTAACCCTTATTCTTGTATTGGATACTAATAACCTTTGTAAATACTATTTTCACGGAATACAACAATTAACCTATTCCTGTTGTTGAGTTATTTATTCTTACTCACGACATAACAATTAAGTAATATAGAAATAAATAAGTCCGAAGGTATTATTACATTTGCCTGACTAGTATCTGTCGTTAACTGCTTCCGTTAACAACACTTGATTAACTACCAATTTGACTGCTCGTAACTGCTCGTAACTGCGGTATTTAATTGTCTTCCCACTTGAGACAACATGGGGCATACAACCATTTTAATGTGGATTATCCGGGACATATAGCCCGGCCAAAAATGCCTGTCTAATTTTCCCCAGACCAAACTCTGCTCTTAGGCGGAGCCTCGATTGGGTTAATACTCTCCGAGCGCTCGACAATGTGCTAGGCAGTTACTGCGCGTAACTGCAGTATTCAGTCGGCTTCCCAGTTAAGGCAAAATATGGCACAAGGCCTTTTTAATGTGGGTCCTTTGGGCCATATAGCAAGGCCAAAAGTTTCTGTCTAATTTTCCCCCAGTCGTGACTCTACCCTTTGGCGGTTTTCTCTTCCAATCTTCACTTTTTTTTTCAATTGGAGTAGATAGACTAAACTATCACCCGGTTCACACTCCACCCACGTTTATTGAACAGGTGTAGAGGCTCATCCCTTGTTCCCTGTTTAAGATGTGGTTTCCGGTTTTCTCTTCCAATCTTCACTTTTTTTTTCAATTGGAGTAGATAGACTAAACTATCACCCGGTTCACACTCCACCCACGTCTATTGTACAGGTGTAGAGGCTCATCCCTTGTTCCCTGTTTAGGATGTGGTTTCCGGTTTTCTCTTCCAATCTTCACTTTTTTTTTCAATTGGAGTAGATAGACTAAACTATCACCCGGTTCACACTCCACACACGTCTATTGTACAGGTGTAGAGGCTCATCCCTTGTTCCCTGTTTAGGATGTGGTTTCCGGCTTTCTCTCTTCTAATCTTTTCACTCTTACGTAGCCCCCGGCACATCAGTGGCGTTAACGCCTTGCTCGGGGTGATATGATTAAAAAAAATACTCTCCACCCGAAGACAGAGCCATGTTAGTATTACCTACAAGCCATGTTAGTGTTACCTATAAGCCATGTTAGTAGTACCTACAGGCCATGTTAGTAGTACTTATGAGCCAAGTTAGTAGTACCTATAAACCATGTTAGTAGTACCTATAGCCATGTCAGCAAAACCTATAAAACATTTTAGTAGTCCCTACAAGCCATTTTATTAGTCCCTATAAGCCATGTTAGTAGTACCTATAAGCCATGTTACTAGTACCTATAGCAAACTTAGTCGTACCTATAGCCACGTTAGTAGCATCTATAGGTGCTACTAACATGGCTATAGGTACTACTATAAAAGGTGCTTTTGAATTGTATTATGGTTGAGAAATTTGGATTGTATAGCACCAGTTTAAATATGTCAGCGAGTACACCATCGTTAATCTGATCGAATTCCTATATACATAATGAATTTCAGGATCAGTTTCTGTCTCGAATGGTAAAATCAGCTGAAACGGCTAAAACAAACATGTATCAGCAAATAAGAACACTACTAACATGGTTTATAGGTACTGTTAACATGGCTTTTGGGTACTACTAACATGTCCTATAGGTACTACTATCAGGGCTTATAGGTACTACTAAAATGGCTTGTAGTTTCTACTAACATGGCTTATAGGTAGTGCTAACATGGCTTATAGGTACTACTAACATGGCTATAGGTACTACTATCATGGCTTATAGGTACTATTAAAATGGCTTGTAAGTACTACTTACATGGGTTATAGGTAGTACTAACATGGCTATCAGTACTACTAACATAGTATGTAGGTACTACTAACATGGCTTATAGGTACTACTAACATGGCTCGTAGGTACTACTAACATGGCTTAGAGGTACTACTAACATGGCTATAGGTACGACTAAGTTTGCTATAGGTACCAGTAACATGGCTTATAGGTGCTACTAACATGGCTTATAGGTACTACTAACATGCCGACAGGTACTATTAATATGGCTTGTAGGTGCTATTAATATGTCTTGTAGGTACTACTAACATGGCTTATGGGTACTATTAACATGACTTGTAGGTAATACTAACTTGTCTTATAGGTGCTACTAACATGAAAAAGAATGTGGATATTCAATAATATATGCATATTATTTGAAATGAATCGTTTGAATCAGTCAATACGGGAACCATAATAAGTGAATGACATTTTGACTTATGCCGAAGAAGGCGCATTGGTCGACTAGGGTTGGTTTATTGGGAATCAAGTTTACCTTCATTCGGCAAGTGGAGATTATTTATAGGATCGGATAAGAAAAATCTTTTCCAAGTACCATTCCAGAAAGTATTCAAAACCGTTTCCCAAATTTGATCTTTGTTGTAAGTGTCAGATTAGACAAAAAAAAAAAAAAAAGAAGAAAGAAAAAAAAGCTATGTGTGAGCTGGAATTCTTCTGGTCCATTCTAGCAATATAGAAAGTACCCGATTTCTTCTGCCATACTTTATCTTTCTTAGAGTCAAATTAGGCTAAAATGAAGAATTTACGCCATCTGTGTGCTGGCGCTGTTTTGGCTCATTCTACTATTCTAGAAAGTCAGTCAGTTAGACAGTTAAGTGTCATACGTGATACACGCTTGGGCGATCATGTCTCGAAAGAGACATGACTGACTAGGCAGAAGATTATCTCGCAGTATGTTGCCATGACTTTCTGTGGTTGATTGGTTGCCGGCCAAAGCTATAGAACCCAATCTGTCCTGTTATAACTGGAGGGAAGATACCTTTCCCAAGAGTATTTGCGCGTAAGTGAATGCAATGAATTCATATTTTGAGAATCAGATTAGATCCGAATGAAGAATTTGCTGATACATGTTTGTTTTAGCCGTTTCGGCTGATTTTACCATTCGAGACAGAAACTGATCCTGAAATTCATTATGTATATAGGAATTCGATCAGATTAACGATGGTGTACTCGCTGCCATATTTAAACTGGTGCTATACAATCCAAATTTCTCAACCATAATACAATTCAAAAGCACCTTTGAAGCCCTTCTTAACAATAAACCCTTTTTAACCTTACGGTACGCTTCCTGCAAGCCGTTTGTTTTTCAACCATCATATACACGGCAAATGTTCAGTCAAGTTACATTGCGTGGTTGCACAAGTTAAGACCTTCACAGCGTTTATTGCTTTCAATATTGTTGATGTCTCTTTATCTTTGTTAATCTCTCTCTCCCTCTCTCCCTCCCTCTCTCTCTCTCTCTCTCTCTCTCTATATATATATATATATATATATATATATATATATATATGCGCCTATGGCTTGGCGGGTAGCGACTCCGACTGACATCAGATCGGTCGAGTTTCTATCCCGGCCAGAAGCAAGTGGATGTGTCTAGCCACACTGTTGAGCTGTGATACAGCGAAACAGGCTTGTATGTGAATGATTAACACACACACACACACACACACACACACACACACACACACACACACACATATAGATAGATAGATAGATAGATAGATAGATAGACATTTAGATGAAGATAACGTGCCTGACAGAAAAAATAGATAATTTAGATAGACATGAATAGACTGAGACAGATAGGAACATATATATATATATATATATATATATATATATATATATATATATATATATATTGTCATATACCTGCCTCGACATTAACCATCAAGATGATTACACATCGATTCGGGAATATTTACATTTCCACATCTATGAACAGATAGGTGTTATCTGTCCTAGACAATGAAAAATAGACAATGATAAATAAAAATAATAAAATAAGATTGCTGTTCGATTGATATAATTGAACGGCAATCTACTCAGGTCTGTTTCAATATCGACACATGTACTGACCAACAATTCAAGGATGAACGCTAAGACGAGATGATTTTGTTATAGAAATTTTAATAAGTAATGAAATATTAAAGATAAAAAAAAATTAAGTATGAATAAGAATGTCCAATGACCTGAATCTTAAAACTTATATTCAGATATTCAACGTAATCGAAATAACAATTTATAACACATATCAACAAATATGAATGAATACAGGCGAATACGAATTCCAGAGATTGACACTAAATAACAATGGGGAGAACCATATAATTCATAAACACGTGGTACAGTGTATGTGGCAACATAAAATTCGTGGAAGTGTATGCGTATTCTAAAATGGGTCTAAGAATATAACTTATCTTTATATCAGTTCCTTCTCTCTTATTTTACTGTCTTTTCTTTTCTTTTCTTTTCTCTCTTCCTCCTCTTCCTTTAAACAGTTTCGGACTCAAACACAGTCCACTTGAAATGTGTGCAGTTACGACTGTCTCTATTTTCTTTCAGTTGACTGTTGTATTTTCAGCATACACATTTCTGAAGTATCCGCATTCTTCTTTATTCTTTTATTCAAACCAGCGTCGTATTTTCTATATTCAAACCATTCTGCTTCTTCTTATCTTCAAAATCTCTTCCTTTATATGTTGACTTCTCTGCGTCGCTATCTCTCTTTCTTTTCTTTTCTTTTCTTGATAAACAACTTGGCTTCGCTTTCTTTCTCTTCTTTGAACAAATAGGAATCAGCGCACGAATAACATTACAGCTTCTTCTCTTATCTTTGTCGCTATCTTTCTTTCTTTCCTTGATAAAAACAATTCGGTCTTGTTTTCTTGTTTTAACGAATAAGAATTTATAAGTACGTTTTTTTCTTATTCGGAGTTGCTTAAGGTGAATTGTCAAATTACGCTATTATCTCAAATACGTTTTCCCTTCATTCATCATTTATCAGCGCCCAGTAAATATGACTTGTTC
Organism: Ascarosepion bandense; assembly: GCA_037127315.1. Lineage (NCBI taxonomy): Eukaryota > Metazoa > Mollusca > Cephalopoda > Sepiida > Sepiidae > Ascarosepion > Ascarosepion bandense. The sequence continues at coordinate 5,965,024 of JBBBDQ010001254.1, forward strand.
GTTCACGATTCAATCTGCAACTAACTTCAAAACATTGCTTTCCATGTGATTTGGTTTTTGGCGCGAATTCTAGCTCCTGTTGTTTCACGACCTCCATGTCTAGCTTCTGTCTATTTCCTGTTTAGACATTTTTACTAAGGGTATCTGGGTCAACCAACCTTGACCTGCTATCCCAAAACTGACTCTAGGCTCCCACGTGATCATCTCCTTGTTACCACGCAGAGACCAATCTCAATATATGTGTGTAGGTGTGTGTGTGGCTATCTATATCCGTAGCAATATATATATATATATATATATATATATATATATATATATATGAATTTACGTATCGTTCATTCAGTATGAATTTGAACACTCTCAGTTAATGGCGTGTGTATACATTGTATATAACACGCTAAAATCCACCTTCCTCTACTGAGCGCCCATATATCAGAGGCTAGAATTGCCGACTAATGTCAATTCGGTCGGTTTTCAATCCTGACTCGAAGCAATCGGATGTCTAACCGTACTGATGAGCTGTCATACAGCAAAACAGGTAGGTCTGTCTGCGAATGAATATATATAAGAACAGTCACATTGATATATAAATAAAAGAGGGTGAAGAAGTACATGAAAACTGATTTCTCAACAGTCATTTTTAAAGATGAGTAAATAGCTACAGTCAGTGCGGGATGTGGGTTGTGGTGCAGTGGATATCGGCTCGGAATCACAAATCGGGGTGTCGAGTTCGAATTCCAGTTGAATTCTTTGCATTCACTTACGCAACAAATACCCTTGGGAAAGGTATTAATCCATCTCTTCCCTCCAGTTATGGGTTAAAAAATAAGATAGATTGAATTCTATAGCTTTGGCTGGCAACCAGTATACCACAGAGAGCAATGGCAACCTATTGCGGGATAATCTTCTGCCCAGTCAGTCATGTCTCTTTCGAGACATGATCGCCAAAAGCGTATATCACGTTTGGCACTTAACTGTCTGAAACAACTCCATTGAATGATTACATGGACTTGTTCTTCATTCCTCTACAAACGACCGCATTGCAGAAACAACAGTAGAAAGAACGTTCCTTGTGCTGCTGGGTTGACCTGAGGGTCCCTATTATTTTTAGAAAACAAATAAAACACCATCCCCGCTACTGAACAGTGTCATATTAATGGCAGGAGAACGCCCTTTTAACCAATAAGATCTCGATGGTTATGCGATCTGAAAAAGATTTTTGTGTCATCGACTATAATTTTCTTGTATGCCTTCTGTTCAACTATGGGTTAATTTTGTAATAACATTTTGTCGTGACACGTGCCTGCACCGAACGGTCATTTTTCCACAAGAATTGTCGCACAGAAAAAAACTATTATCTAGTGCAACGCACGAAGCACGAATAAGCTTAATACAAGACCCTTGAGAATGGCTAAAGCGCTTGGAACAATAAAAACCAGGGATAATTTTTTATATTCTTTAACTCCTGAAAAAAGGAAAAAAATGTTTGAATGCTTGGGAAACTTGATAAAAAAGAGATTATATTATCCTTGTCGACCGTATATATATATATATATATATATATATATATATATATATATATAATAATAAATAAATATATATTATTAAATACATGTATTTATTATAAATATATATATATATATAACTTCGCAGCAAAGTTGTAGTGATCGGTTTGGTCCGGAAGTATACACGGAACATAAAGGTAGGTTCAAAACAGTGTATTAATATAACAAGAAACAAGATATTCAAAGGAAGTGTTAATAATGAGTAACTAGAAATAAGTTAGTCTGAAGATATTATTACGCTGCTTATTGCCTGACTAGTAGCTGTCGCCAATTGCCGTTAACTGCTTTTGTTAACTGCTTCAGTTGACTGCTGTTAACTACCCTGTGGAAGTCATGCAGATATAACAAGAGAGGAAGAGTCCATTCTTCGTAGGAGGGCACCATAACAGTATGAGGTTGCTTTGCTAAAACTGACAGACAAGTTGCTATGGTTAAGTTTTTTTAAAATATATTTTTTCATATGATCTTGTAATTTTTTTCCTTTCTCTTTTTAAATTGTGGAAGAAAATTATCCGAATGTTTTATTTACCCAAGCGCTTTCGGCGATACTTTTACGTCTCTCTGACCATAGGTCTATTAGGTATCATTTAAAGAAATATGGAGATTGTTTCAAACTCTCTCCGTCACATATTCATCGATAATACAAATATAGCAGCCTCACCCACCTGTAAAAAAAAGGCTAAAATATAAAAAATTATAAAAATATTATTAATAAATAAGAAAAACACAACATTTCACAATATGAACTATGAACACGGTCACAATGTGCTGACCGTTTTTGGGAAATAAAACATTCCTATAACTCTACATGCATACATAAAACAATCTATACATCCAGAAAAATAAAATAAAATTGATCTTTGATAAAAGCTAAAATTATAGCCAAAAGCACTGAGATAAATAAAACATTCGAACAATTTTTATAAAATTAAAAAGGAAATAAATTATAAGGTCACATGAAAAAATATAAAAACTCAACCATTGCATCTCGTCTGTCGTTGGTAATGATAGTTGCAAAAAAAAAACAAAAAAAAAAAAACAAAAAAAAACAGTTTACTGCCTGAACATACAATATATATATATATATATATATATATATATATATATATATATATATATATATATATATATAAATATATATATATATTTGAATATATGGATAAAAAAAGGTAGAAAATAGTATCTTTAATCTAACACGTTTCACTTTTACATGCTTCTTCAGAGATATTTTAAAGACGAATTCCTGAAACATGTTAGATTAAAGACACTTTTTCCTACTTGTTCTTGTTGGATTTCAATCCATATATTCAACCAATTTTCAGCCAGAAACCTTGATGGTTGAAACCTTAGTAAAAAAAGAGGCTAGTTTTCTAAACATTTTATATATATATATATGAATTATTTTGAACATTATTTTTACCGATACTCGTATTTAAGTAGATATCCTGTTTTTAATTAAACAGTATTTTTATATTTATTTCTACCGGCCTGATTATTTACGTTAAATTTTTATTACGAAAATGTGTGCTACCCAGCAGGATTCGAACCTGCGACCCCTATTACATAGGGGAACCATACCATTTGATCTGGTACCGTCTTGACAACTCGACCATGGATAGCCTCTTGATCAGATGAGGTTTTCATCATGCTTATATACCACAATTTTCGACTTTTATCGCAAATGTTATGCTTCCCCTATGTAATAGGGGTCGCAGGTTCGAATCCTGCTGCGTAGCACACATTTTCGTAATAACAATTTATCGTAAATAATCAGACTGGTAGATATAAATATAAAATACTGTTTAATTAAAAACAGAATATCTACTTAAATACGAGTATCGGTAAAAATAATGTTCAAAATAATTCATTACAAATTGTCGGTTGCTTATAACCAAGTTTCGTTAAAATTCGTTAATTTCCGTAACATGTTTATATATATATATATATATATAAGGTAAAAATGCAAATAAAACACATAAAGTTAAATGGAAAATCATCAAATAGGCTAGAACATCTAGATCGGTTAAGAAACCATGTTTTCTTTGTCTACAAGAAAAAAATGGAAATCATTAAATACATTATGAGTGACATATTACTAAATCAGAGGCCTGAAACCACAGTAAATTGCAAACACATAAAAAAAACTAACCTTACAATCATGCTAAAATTACAAAATCTAAAGTTCGGATCTCAAGAAACGATAAACCTTTTATAGCATTAATCTTAGTACCACGATATTCACTTTTAACTGTGTGATCTCTCTCCCTATATTTGTATATCTAATTCTATCTTTATTTGATACAACAAGTTGCGACCTAATGAAGGTTTTTCTAAACATTTTAGATTGAAACTGTTTTTTTTTAAAAAGAATTCCTTTAATTTTAAATTTAGTTTAAATAAAAAAGAAACACCTTTAATAACCTCTACGCTTATGTACAAGATTTCACCATCCTTTCAAAAAACGCAAAAAAAAGGCACTAATACAGATATGTTTATCCACTACCAATTCCAGGCTTCTTCTTCTTCTATGTGACTTGTCCCTTCAGGATGTAGGCGATCATGGATCTCCACGTCTCCCTATGTTATATATCGCCGTACGACGACAAAACAACAAACACGCATATATAAAAATATAAGGTTATATTTTTATTAATGACGACGAACCGTGTGGAATAGAGAACGGAAGGGTGAGAGCGCACATAGAATGGGTTGACGGGAGTGTAGTCTTTGCCTGTGGTGTCCCTCTGCTTCCACTGGCCGTTCTCTGCTGGCGAATCCGTGTGTCAAGGTCTTTATATAGTCTTCTAGAACCGGGACTTTCCTTCCGGTCCTGCCTCGCCCACGCAACGCCACGTAATTCCCAGAGACACCTGTTCTGTTTGCCTCCGTAGTTATTTCCGCCGCTGTCGGAAATAAGGTCAAACGACATCCGCTCCGGCCTCGACAGGATGTATTTCACAAACACCTGTCTTGTCGTTTCGCCGACCCCTTCACCGACGGGAAACACCATCGCTTGCATCACTTCCTCGGGTGGGGCCAGATTGTTATATTACACCTATCCCTTGTGGTTCTTAGTATGTTTGCTCCTGTTGCTCCTGGCAACCCCCGTTCCGTCATCCACCTGATCAGACCCTGCAAATATGTTATCCGCTGCCTTCCTCTGTCTCTCCTTCCTTCTATCTGTCCAGTCAGTATCAGGTTCTCCAGGTTCTCCTCCAGGCTAGAGTGTTGAAAAAAACCCCAAAAAACTACCATTTGGCCGGTTATGCTGTCTTGCACACCTCTCTCTTCTTCGACCATCTTCTCTTACTTCCTCTCACCCCCTATGCATTTTCTTACTTCTTCCTCTTTGTTAAACCCAAACGCTGGGTCGTCAAAGGCGGTATATGACCACACTTTACTGGTAAACCTGGCGCTTTTCCCTGAACATTTTCACCATATTTCTTTCTCTCCCGTTTCCCTCTTTTACAATCCCAATTCTGATTTCTCATTTTCTCTACCCGTTTTACTTTGCACACAAAATTTACCAATATAAGGAAGCGAATTTTTTCATTTCCCCTAAAAAATAGCGTTTACTACCTGATGAGATACACTTCATGGCCGACCGGTCTAAGCGCCAGACCCAAGGTAATAATTATATCGCCCGGTTCACACTATCGCCCGGTTCACACTCCACCCACATCTATTGAACAGGTGAAGAGGCTCATCCCTTGTTTCCTGTTTAGGATGCGGTTTCCGGCTTTCTCTTTTCCATTATTTTTACCCTTACGTAGCCCCCTGCGCATCAGTGGCGTTATCGCCTTGCTTGGGGTGATATGATTAAAAAAAAAAAAATCTTATAAGCACATATTACTTGGATGTGCGTTGTGGTGCAGTGGATATCGGCTCGGAACGACAAATCGGGGAGCCGAGTTCGAATTCCAGTTGAATTTACTTGCATTTACTTACGCACAAATACCCTTGGGAAAGGTATTAACCCGTCTCTTCCCACCAGTAATGGGTTAAATAACAGAACAGACTGGGTTCTATAGCCTTAGCTGGCAACTACTCTACCGCAGAAAGCAATGGCAATCTACTACGGGAAAAATCATCTGCCCGGTCTTTCAGGTCTCTTTCGAGACATGATCGCCCAAAGCGTGTATCACGTATGACACTTAATTGACTGATCTGTTTTTTAAATAGAAATATTTAACATATGCTGCGAATAGGTCATAACTATTCCGTTTTATATCACGTGTTGCTTTCCCTTGTCTCTCCTCCCCTCTATCCGTCTCGTGAGCGTTAGGCTCTCCAAACCCTCTTTTCTCTGTTCTTTGCTCAAGCCAACCAAATATGTCATGCATTGTTTTCCCTGTCTCTCTTTCCCTTTATCCTGTGAGTATCAGATTCTCCAAACCTTCCTTCCTCTGTTCTACCATCCATTTGCTCGAGCCCGTCAAGTTTCTCATGCATTGTTTTTCCCTGTCTCTCTTTCCTGCTGTCTGTTCTGTAAGCATCAGGTTCTCCAAACCCTTCTTCCTCACTTCATGTTCCAGAAACTTCAGCTGTCTTTTCCTGATGTTAAGTATCAGTTTCCTTTTCGTGTCCATCCTCTCCAAAACCTTATCATATTCTGTCCATGGTATTCTCATCATCCTTCTGTAGAACCACATTTCTGTTGATTCAAGTACTTTCATTCATTTTGATGAGACTGTCCAGCATTCACTGCCATATTGAACGACAAACATCGCAAATCTTCCTTATTCTCAATACTTTACTCAGCTTTTTTTAAATAATCGTATCGCCCCAAACAAGGAATTATACTTCCACTGTTGTGCAGAAGGTTACATAGGTGGAAAGTTATGAGAAGGAGTGATAGAATACAGGTGGTGTTCGGAAGCGGGTAAGAGAGGGATGAGAATACTGAAGAAAAGAGATGAGAGCATGAGAGAGGATGCAAGTTAGTGAGATGAGAGATGACTATTGACTTTACATTTAAATTCTTGGAGATTGTAGCTGTCAGGGAAGCAAGTAAACGAAAGGGAGTTCCACACTCGGGAAGTGCGAGAAAAGTAGCTATTGGAGTAGAATTTGCGTTTACAACTTATTGGTTTCACAGTAAAAGGGTGGGACCTAGTTGCTAATCTTGTGGTTCGAGTAAATTCGTATATAGCGGGCACCAGTGAGCTAAGTTCATCAGAGCAGAAGCCGTGAAAGTACTTGTAGAAGAGGCACAGGGAAGCCACACTGCGCCGACGAGAATGTGACTATCTAAGCTACCAAATCGGGATCGATCACATCTGGAATAAGGATGGCCATACCAATACTACGTCTGATTTTAGTGTTGCTTTTTCTGTCCTTTGTTAAGACACTTTCCAGGTACTTAAATTTCTGTACCTGCTTGATGTAGTTGCTATTTTGGGTTCCTCTTTTTACTAATTACCATGTAATCAGTTTTCTTGTAGTTTATATGCAGTCCTTTCTTTCAATTTTCTATAACTACTTCCTCTACGGGGTCCTGTAGTTTACTTTTCATATCCCCTATATCATCTGCATATCTTATATTGTTCAGATTTCGGCCTCCAATGACGAAACCTAACAGGACTTCCGGCGCTCTCAGAATTTTCTCGCCGTATGGGTTTAATAGATCTGGTGAGACGATAAATCCTTGTCTTACACCTCTTTCTATTTTTGTATATCTTCATGTTTTTATACAGGCAGTTTGTTGCCAATGAAGGTTCTTGATTACTCTAATGTCTTTCCCGAATATGTCAAGGTTGATGAGTGTCTACTAACAAGCATTTGTGGCGTATTTTGTCGATGCCTTTGCGTAGTCTATGAAACACAGGTTGCGAGCGTCTCTGTCAGTGATGAGCAATTTCCAGAAGAGCAAGATGATTCAGAAAGCATAAGAGAATCACAAGAAATGAGAAACGACAATTTGGTCAAAAAAATCATAATTGTCCTTGTGAAAATTGAGATGTATTTGCTTTTTATGTAGCAAAGAAATATATGAATAGTTATTATCAAGAGATAAAAATTATGGCTTATTATGTCTGGAGTCAAGGTAAATTCATACTTTTTCTTAGGTTTATTCATACTTATTTTTATGTCTCATTCAAAAATCAGCTAGCTTGAGTGGCTCTTAAGCCTTGTGTCAGATGAACTTAAGCAAAAAAAAAAATATATATATATATTTTTTTTTTACCCGCATTTAAAAAACTCTTTCGATAAAACAAATAAAATCTACAGTCACTTGAACACCAAACCCGTACAAGTGAAGACTATTATGAGAATAAATATGATAAATGATTGATCCTTGACTTGAGGTCTCTGAAGTAGTTGAACTAAAAAATGGAGGTTGACGGAATATTTGCCACAATTTCAAACTCTCTCAAAAATAAAAAGAAGGAAAAATACAACACAAGAAGAATCGAGCACACTGCATAACGATAAACTGCATCCGGCAGCAATTAGGAGGTTGTGAGGACCTTTTAATTGCTGTTGTTCCCAGGTCCACCCTGACCCAGAGTGGTAGCACCTGTTATTGTCCCAGCTATGGGCAAATAGTTAACCTCAAAACTGGGGTCAAAACACTATGAAAGTATAAAAATACACTTTTATAGAAATATATACATAAAAATAGACTTTTATAGAAAAATATACATTTTTAAAGGAAAAATATTGCCATAACACATTTTGAAGGGAAAAAAAATATTCTTAGCAAAACAGTTTTGAATACAAAACTAGAAGACGTTTTCAGTTTAAAAAAAAAAAAATAAAATAAAACCGAAAAAATTCACTAAAATCAACCTTCTTACTATAACCGAACATAAAAAAAACAACCTTAAAACCCCGCCTTTTTGGCATTAAATAACCCACAGAAGTTGGTATGCCATTAAACAAAACTCAAACTCACTCAAAACTTCATTGGGATAAAGACTTTGATTATATAAACATAGTTGAGCTTGGTTCATGACCACAGGTATCAGGTTTCAAAGTGAAACAATCAGCCTGGCACGAGGTTAGAGGTATTGTGCACCCAGCAAAGATTGGATTCATTACACTGTAGTAATTATATGTGAGAGTTGCGACTGGTCAAATCTGAAGTATGGACGCTCGTACGAGTCAAACTCGAGAGGAATAACTATTTGTAAGGTGACCTCACTCACACTATATATATATATATAAACTTATTTATAAATGGAACTTTGTCTCTGTGTGTGTGTGTGTATTTGTGTGTGTGTCTGCGTGTGTGTGTCCGTTACCTATAGACACCGAAACGGCTAAACCGATTTTCTTGAAAATTTACACAGTTGTACTATAAGCGTCTGCGAGTGTTCTTAGCTAGGTTTTGTGTCGATGTACCCCCGATAAATATCGAAAATCGATAATCGAAAAAATCGGGTTATAGAAGGAGTGGTCCGATTTTAATCAAATTTGATACACTCATAGACAAAGACATAAGAAACGATATTCAGAAGTTTCAAGATTGCAGTTCTTACAATAGTGCAGAAAATAGATAATATATATATATATATAAAATGCATGATGTTTTCGTGTGTGTCTGTTTATTTGCCTGTATGTCTGTATTTTTTCAGCCCTTTTATTTTAGTTTTTGCTTCGGATTTGGCTCTAAGTAGGTATAATTGTAGATCTTAATCTCAGTCATGATACCATTTACTCAGAGGACTTATTTAGCCTTCAAAATTCAGTTTACGACGAAAAAAACTTATTTGATATCGATAATAGGAAATCAAAATTTGACTTCCATCCATTCATTTTTCTTTCAATCTACAGTTTCGCTTTAACTGGAAACAACTATTGCTTTTTAGTCTTTCGTGCCAACGTCCAAAGAGTCTGAGCTCCAGGACCATGGATTAGTTTTAAAGCTTTCATTACACCCGAGCAACGCCGGGTTATACTGCTAGTACACACACACACACACACACACACACACACACACACACACACACACACACACACACACACATATAAGCGAACACACATGTCTGCTTATCTTTGTTAATATCTATCCGTTTATCTCAGTTCAGCTCTATTTCTCTCTGTCTCTCTATATATTTCAGTATATCTATCTATCTATCTATCTATCTATCTATCTATCTATCTATCTATCTAAGTCTGTTCATATCTATCTATCTATCTATCTATCTATCTATCTATCTATCTATCTATCTATCTATCTATCAGTAACACCCGTTAATCTATCTATCTATCTATCTATCTATCTATCTATCTATCTATCTATCTCAGTCTGTTCATATCTATCTATCTATCTATCTATCTATCTATCTATCTATCTATCTCAGTCTGTTCATATCTATCTATCTATCTATCTATCTATCTATCTATCTATCTATCTATCTCAGTCTGTTCATATCTATCTATCTATCTATCTATCTATCTATCTAT
>JBBBDQ010001254.1:5977500-5995000 GCA_037127315.1 Ascarosepion bandense
GAGGTGGGGGAGAGGACGTTAGTGACAATTTGGCGCACTGCACTTCAGTACATTGTATTTTATTTCATGTGAGGTCAAAGCTGAGGTCATTGTTTGCAGGTTCAATTTTTGACAGATTTTGACACATTGCTTACCCCCTTTTTGGGTGGGTCAGTCTATCGATGTATTTTTGCTTAGCTTATACATTTGGAAAATTCTGGTGATTCAGTGCATTTACGTGACATTCAATATGCATGTCATCGTTTAGTACTAGCGGACTTAATGTAAACAAGTGGGTACTAGTCATTGTTAATTTGTTTATATATAATTTATAGAATTTTAATATATATTTTTTATATATTGTCACGTTAAATGTTATTTTTAGTGGATATCCATATTCACTATATATATGCAAATTATATAGATAATATGTATAAACGAATACAAATTAGATATATATATATTAGATATATATATGTGTGTGTTAAAATTTGAAGATAATATTAATAAAATGTTATTTCTTATATATCTATACGCACATCCCTTACTTCCGGCCTTGCGCCACATCTAAGCTTCGCTTAGAAAATCACTACATACATACATACATACATACATATATATATATATATATATATATATATATATACACACACACACACACACTTGTATTGAACACTGTTTAATACAACTGTGTACTAATCTCATTTAATTTATATATGTACTTGTATTGAATACAACTGTGTACGAATCTAATTAATTAATATATATATATATGTAGTCATCCGCAGACAGATCTGTTTCGCTGTTTCACAGCTCATCAGTACGTTTAGACATCCGATTGATTTTAACCCAGGATTGAACCCCGACCGAATTGGCGTCAGTTGGCGATTCTACCTCTGCTCTATTGGCACTCGGTAGAAGGAGGCAGACATTTTAGCATGTATATTATCATTATACACGCCCAATAGCTGAGAGTGTTCTAATTCATTACTGAATGAACGATGCGTAGATGCCAGAGTAGCTACTGTTTTTCAAAGTCTACCATTCTTCCAAAGTGCTCAATCAGGGTGTGAGAGCGTAAATGGTCATCCGCAGACAGATATGCTTCGCTGTATCACAGCTCATCAGTACGTTTAGACATCCGGTTGCTTCTAAGCAAAATTGGCGTCAGTTGGCGATTCTACCTCTGAGCTATGGGCGCTCGGTAGAAGATTGAATACTTTTTAATACAACTGTGTACTAATCTTTAATTTAATATATATATAATATATATATATATATATATATATATATATATATATATATATATTTGTATTGAACACTTTTTAATACAACTGTGTACTAATCTAATTTAATTTTATATATATATATATATATTTGTATTGAACACTTTTTAATACAACTGTGTACTAATCTAGGGTAATTTATATATGTATATATATATACTTGTATTGAACACTTTTTAATACAACTGTGTACTAATATAATTTAATTTATACATACATACATATACATACATATACATACATATATATATATATATATATATATATATATATATATATATATATATACTTGCTTTGAACACTTTTTAATACATTTGTGAACTAATCTCATTTATTTTATATATATATATATATATATATATATATATATATATATATATATATATACTTTTAATGAACATTTTTTAATACAACTGTGTACTAATATAATCTAATTTAACTAGAGATATATATATATACTTGTATTGAACGCTTTTTAATATAACCGTGTACTAATATAATTTAATTTATACATACATATATATATACTTTTATTGAACACTTTTTAATACAACTGTGTACTAATATGATTTAATATATATATATATATATATATGTATATATATATATGTATATATATATACTTGTTTTGAACACTTTTTAATACATTTGTTTACTAATCTAATTTGATATATATATATATATATATATATATATATATATATATATATATACTTGTATTGAACACTTTTTCATACAACTGTGTACTCGTCTAATTTAATTATGCCTATAAACTATATATATATATACACTCACCTAGTGGCAGGGGAATGAGACCAAAATATGACATGCTGAGACTTGTCCTGACATCTAAAGACAAGCTTTGTACCCAGTTACGTGGCTGGATCATCTTTGACCAGTGATCCGAGTGTCTGCGCTCAGGTTTGTCTTTTTAAAAACCGACCTTTTGTTGCATCTTTTGTTGAATCTTGCTTATGTGGGCGAGCCGGGTATATACGATGTTCACATGCCATATGTGGGGAACGGCGGATGGGGGCAGGTGGGAATCATCATCTCTCAGTTGCGTCTTTGTCCTCGGGCAGGGTGCGGCTGCGTTGTGTCTTTGTACGGGGACAGACATTACACAGAGAGGTTCCCGCTCGCGGGGAACAGTGTCCTGAGGCTGTACCACGCCATTGCACTAAAGGGGTGGATCGGTAGTCACCATCGAGGTCAGCGCGACCGTTTCGTGAAATCTCATCATAGGGAAATTGAATCCTGCCGGGGGAAAGCGTCTTTTTCTTTAATAAGATTTCTCGAATATTTAGGCCGACAGAGAAAAACAAATAAATATACCGTTTAATAAATATACGGAGCGTCTACCCAAATATGAGTATCGACTAAAAATAAAATTTAAAGTAATAAAATCAGTTGAATTAATAAATGAAGAAGCCATAATTTCTTTATATATATATATATAGTGTATCGAGGCAGCAAATAATTTTCTAAACATATACTGTTATGTATAAGAGACAATGAATGTCTATTATGTTTAATCATGAGCCGTTCTAAACGTCGTATTTTGGCTTTAATTTCAGTTGAAAATAAAGACAAAAATTCTCCAACATTTGGATAATTTTTTATTAATTTGGTCTTAAGCTTTCGGCTCACATCTTCAGAGAGGTTATTAAGACGGTAACACAATAAAATCTACCATCACCGGCGATTTTATTTTGTGTTGACATATATATATATATATATATATATATATATATATATATATATATGGGTATGGTGGCAAGTAAACTCCGAGTCGTCCCTAAATGTAGGATAATATGTATGTATATTAATATATATCTATAAGTAAAAAATGTGTGTATGTGTGTTTGTGAGTCTCCATTCTAACGAACTCTACTTCCCCGAAACCCTTGGTTCAATTTCAACTAAAATTGGGTCACTTGTCGATCATGACATGAACCTTTGATGTAGGCAAATGTTTTTTCGAATCGATTTACAGAGTAGGGCAGAAATCACCGAAACGCTTAGAATTTACGAAATCTTCTCCATTGAGACGCCTTATGCGAATTCAACCAATAATCGGTTAACTTTAGATCAAGGTCTGAACCTTTGATGTACACAATTTTTTTTTTCGAATCAATGTACAGGGTTCGTCAAAAATCAACGACAAACATAATTTCGAGTGGTGTTTTGCGCACTTTTATGCATTTCTCTCAGATGCTTCACTCAAACTCAACCAAAATCCAGTCACTGGTAGATCAAGGTCTAATGTATCGATATACATACAAAAAGCGGAAAAAAGTAAAAGAAAATGTTGTATTTTGCGATCGTATATTGCTCCGAAAGGCTTAATATATTCCAACAAAAATCGGGTCATTTTTGTAACTTCTACCTTATTATAGGCAATAACAATTTCACGTTTTCTACAAGATGCCATGCCCTCCAGCGTTGCAGGGACAATGCATCCACTTCTTCTGCATCACAACGTCTATAACCCACCCCTTGGTTGCGTCCAGTCATTGTGTGACCTCGGATCAGCCAAAGCAGTTTATTACCATTTGACGAAGTTGATCTAGACATGCGAGGGATTGACACATGATAAAAACCAGATTCAAGACCGCAACGACACGGTGTAGATTTATGTATATTTACATACCGATCTAAAGTTATTTATAAATGGAACTTTGTGTGTGTGTGTGTGTGTGTGTGTGTGTGTGTGTGTGTGTGTGTGTGTGTGTGTGTGTGTGTGTGTCCGTTACCTATAGACTCCAAAACAGTTAAACCGATTTTCTTGAAAATTTACACAGCTGTAATATAAGCGTCTGCGAGTGTTCTTAGCTAGGTTTTGTGCCGAGGTACCCCCGATAAATATCGAAAATCGATCATCGAAAAAATCGGGTTATAGAAGGAGTGGTCCGATTTTAATCAAATTTGATACACTCATAGACAAAGACATAAGAAACGATATTCAGAAGTTTCAGGGTTGCAGTTCTTACAATAGTGCAGAAAATCGTATATATATATATATATATATATATATATATATATATATATATATATATATATATATATATTATATATATATATATATATATATATATATATATATATATATATATATATAAAGCAAAATGTTTGTGTGTGTGTCTGTTTATCTGTCTGTATATCCTTTATAGAAATCCACAATTTTTATCCGATTATCACCAAACTTCACACAAATATTCTTTAGGCTGAGTCTGAGCTCCGGGACCATGGATTAGTTTTAATGCCTTCATTACATCCGAGCAACGCCGAGCTATACTGCTAGTATCGAACAATTACAAGATTACAAGCAAGTCAGAGTAAGTGACGGAAAAGAAAAATTAGTTGGCTGGTATTTCAGTAAAACGATAATATTCGTGTTGTATTATTTGTACGGAACGATCAGTTGGTTGAATTTGCAATATTTCTTTCTCCTTTCTTCGATTTCCAGCAGCAGGCAAGTTTTCAGGCCGGCCGTATTTCAAATCTCTTTCCAACCTCTTCTCTCAAGACACGGGAGCCGACTCACTCATTTCGTCTTTGCATTCCGATTTTGTTAATCAGGCACCCAAACCGGAATGGGAAAGAGGTGGATAAGGTTTCTATTTCCCTGACTATAACCCATACTAGGTCGAAATGAAAGCAATTACATTTATCCATTTCGACTTCGACTTCATTTCTTCTTTCCTGGTAACCCAGTACACAGGAAATTGTCAAGGCCTCATTTCGACCTAAGATCAGTCAGTCAGTTAGGTGACATACGTGAAACACGCTTGGGCGATCATGTCTCGAAAGAAACATGACTGACTGGGCAGAAGATTATCCCGCAGTAGGTTGCCATTGCTTTCTGCGGTAGACTGGTTGCCAGCCAAAGCTATAGAACCCAATCTGTCCTGTTATTTAACCCATAACTGGAAGGAATAGACGGATTAATACCTTTCTCAAGAGTATTTGCGCGTAAGTGAATGCAATGAATTCAACTGGAATTCGAACTCGGCTCCCCGATTTCTCGTTCCGAGCCGATATCCGCTGTACCACAACGCACATTAAAACCAATTAACAGATATTATGACTCGAACCACTTTAACAGATACGCTTAAAAATAATTTAGTACTCAGTAAACTTCGCACCTGCAATGTTCCACTTGTTAAGATTTCGGTTACTTTTCCCGACAAAAATAATTGTATTCTCCAATTTTACAGAAATCACTTCTCATCTTGAAAATCACTTAAAATTAATACCAGCCATCTGAAAATAGGATTATACGTCATCGCATCACATTACAGGCTTCTGTAATGCTTGCCCTCGTTCTTCCAATTGTACATACATCATTTCCATTTCATGATAAAAACTGTTCTGATATTTAACCCATAGCTGGAGGGTGAAGCGGCGGATTTATACTTTCCCCAAGGCTATTTGCACGAAATTGAATGCAATGAATTCGACTGGAATTCGAACTCGACACTTCAATTTCTCGTTCCGAGCCGATATCCACTGCACCGCCACGTAAATCAAGTAGATAGAGACTTAAAGCAGTAAATCTAGGAGAAGGAAACTCTGATTGGAAACCTTCGGTGTCCGGCTGTCTTATCCAACTTAGCACGAATGCAGGAAACAGGTGTCTCATAACCAGCTCCTTCCGGTAAAAAGAGATCGAAAACCCGGGAAACGCTCTCTCAAGGGAGAGAAAAACCCTGATCTTTTTAACTTCCGCTGCTTTGCGACCATATCCAACCAAAGACAAAAAGGGCTTTGAAAGCAAAATTCAGACAAATGTTTCCTGTTTAGGATGCGGTTTCCGGTTTTTTCTTTTCCAATCTTTTCACCCTTTTCTTTTTTTATTTTATTTTTCAATTGGAGTAGATAAACTATCGCCCGGTTCACACTCCACCCACATCTATTGAACAGGTGAAGAGGCTCATCCCTTGTTTCCTGTTTAGGTTGCGGTTTCCGGTTTTCTCTTTTCCAATCTTCTCACTTTTTTTTTCTCAATTGGAGTAGATAGACTAAACTATCGCCCGGTTCACACTCCACCCACGTCTATTGAACAGGTTAAGAGGCTCATCCCTTGTTCCCTGTTTAGTATGTGGTTTCCGGCTTTCTCTTTTCCAATCTTCTCACTTTTTTTTTCTCAATTGGAGTAGATAGACTAAACTATCGCCCGGTTCACACTCCACCCCACTCTTTTCCTTTCTTATTTTATTAACCCGGAATATGTTTGGCTAACAACACAGAAAACTCCTGCAGTCAAGCCAGCTACAAATATTATGCACTGCGTTTCTTTAGATCGTGTCGATACGGTCGAGATAGAAGAGTATCTAATCTGAGCAGCGCACGGCTCCCATATACTATCGCCTAGGCCTACATCCTGCTGAGGTCAGTCACCATTATAGGGATGAATTTTGACCAAATAGGGCCAAATCTTTCCTCTCAAGATGAACAGATGCCACCTATTAAATCCTTGATCTCCACATCTTTTATGTACCAACTTACTTCAAGGATCTCCACAGCTTTCTTTTTTTTTGTTACATACTCTTTGGGGTTCATGCTGTTTCCTTGGTTGCCTCATCCATGTTTATTGCATCCTGAGAATATTGAGGATGCACGTTGTGGTGCAGTGTATATCGGCTCGGAACGAGAAATCGGGGAGCAGAGTTCAAATTCTAGTTGAATTCATTGCATTCACTTACGCGCAAATACCATTGGGAAAGGTATTCATCCGTCTCTTCCTTCCAGTTATGGGTTAAATAACAGGACAGATTGGGTTCTATAGCCTTGGCTGGTAACCAGTCTACCGCAGAAAGCAATGACAACCTACTGCGGGATAATCTTCTGCCCAGTCAGTCATGTATCTTTCGAGATATGATCGCCCAAGCGTGTATCACGTATGGCACTTAGCTGACTAACTGAATATAATAGATGAAAATATAGTCAAGGCTTCTACTGGGCATAAAGGGGGGACCTGTTTTCTATTGTTATGAAGTAATAAACTGATCCCCCACTAATTACTACTTAACTGTATAATACATCTCTTCCTCCTCCAGTTATGAGTTAAATAAGAGGATCGGGTTTCTATAGTCTTCGCTGGTAACCAGTCTACCGCAGAAAGCAATGGCAACCTACTGCGGGATAATCTTCTGCCCAGTCTGTCATGTCTCTTTCGAGACATGATCGCCCAAGCGTGTATCACGTATGGCACTTAACTGACTAACTGAATATAATAGATGAAAATATAGTTAAGGCTTCTATTGGGCATAAAGTGGGGGACCGGTTTTCTATTGTTATGAAGTAATAAACTGATCCCCCACTAATTACTACTTAACTGTATAATACATCTCTTCCTCCTCCAGTTATGAGTTAAATAAGAGGATCGGGTTTCTATAGTCTTCGCTGGCAACCAGTCTACCGCAGAAAGCAATGGCAACCTACTGCGGGATAATCTTCTGCCCAGTCTGTCATGTCTCTTTCGAGACATGATCGTCCAAGCGTGTATCACGTATGGCACTTAACTGACTGATTATATTTTATATAAATCATTTTTACATTGAATTATATTTGTAATCCATTTTATAGGAAATCTATGTCTATGTAATTTTGCAGGAAATCGACCGAAGTGTATTTTTATTGTAAGTCATTTGAAATACTTTTGTTTTGTGCTAAATTATTTGCAATTAATTAATCGTAAATCTTTTGTAATCATATCATAGTAGATTAAATGCAATGCATTTTCATAACAAATCGTTTACATTGTCTTTTTGTAGCAAGTTTTCGACAATGCATTTTTCATACAAAGTCATTTGTCATACATTTTCGTGGTAAAGCATTCATTTAAATACTAAATCATTTGCAATGCATTTTTATAGCAAATCATTTAGAATGAATTTTAAAGTGAATAGTTTCTAATCTATCTATCTATCTATCTATCTATCTATCTATCTATCTATCTCAGTCTGTTCTATCTATCTATCTATCTATCTATCTATCTATCTATCTATCTATCTCATCTATCTGTCATATCTATCTATCTATCTATCTATCTATCTATCTATCTCAGTCTGTTCATATCTATCTATCTATCTATCTATCTATCTATCTATCTATCTATCTATCTATCTATCTATCTCAGCCTGTTCATATCTATCTATCTATCTATCTATCTATCTATCTATCTATCTATCTATCTATCTATCTATCTATGGATATGTCTGTCTGTCTGTGTGTTTGTGTGTCAACATTCTACTCCACCGAAACCTTGGTCAGATTTCAAACAAAAATTAGATCCCTTGTCGATCATGTCATAAACCTTTGATGTATGCAAAATTTTTTCGAATCGATTTACAGGGTACGGCAGAAAGCACCGAAATAGTTAAAATTTACAAACTCTTCTCCTCCGAGACACCTTATGTGAATTGAAACCAAAATCTGGTAACTTGTAGATCAAGGTCCGAAACTTTGATATACAGAAATGTTTTTCGAATCAATATACAGGGTTCATAAAAAATCAACGACAAACATAATTTCGGGTGGTCTTTTGTGCACTTTTATGCATTTCTTCAAGATGCTTCACTCAAACTCAACCAAAATCGAGTCACTGGTAGATCAAGGCCTGATGTCTTGATAAGCGAACAAAACTTTCAATTGAGAAACAGGGTGCGACAAAAATTAATGTTTTTTGCGATCGTTTATTTCTCCAAAACGCTTAATTGTATTCCAACAAAAATCGGGTCTTTTTTGTAAATTCTACCTCATCATATGCCAAAAGAATTTCGCATTTTCTAGAAGGTGTCAACCTCCGACGTTGCAGGGACAGTGCATTCACTTCTTCTGCATCACAACGTCACCGCATCACATTACAGGCTCCCGTAAAGCCGCACCACTCTTCCAATTGTACATACATCATTCCCGTTTATTGGCAAAATTGACCAAGTATGAATCCTCTTTTACCAATACATCAAAAACCAATACTTTGCATTTTTAACTTACGCGTCACAGCAACCTCTTACTGGGGCTTTTTGAGTATGCATTTGGCCTTTTTAGTGGTTATGTTGAAATGGTATTCCAACATAATCACTAAAAAAAACCCGAGCAACTCCAGCTAGTTTTTATATAAAATTATTTTTACATTAAATTTTCGGCAAAGGATTTTCATTATAAAACATTTGTAATATATTTTTATAGACAATCTTTGGCAATGAAATTCTGCAGGAAATCGTTTGAAATGTATTTCATAGCAAATCAATTGTAATACTTTTTATAGTAAAGCAGTTGCATTACAATAATTGTGAATCATTTGCAATGCATTTTCATAGTACGTCTTTTACACTGCATTTTGCATAGTAAATCATTTACAATAAATTTTCATATAAAAGTTATTTGAAATGCATTTTCATAGTAAATCATTTGCATTGCATCTTTTATTGTAAACCACTTTCAATGCACTTTATAAGAATTCCTTTGCTATGCATTTTTTAAATAAATAATTTTATAGCATTCTTCAAATTAAATGTTTTGCAATGCATTTTCATTGTAAATTATTAGTAATACTGCCGTGGGACCTCCCCTTTGTATATGATAATGTACTCGACTGGAGTATACATATACTCCTGTCATACAGGAGCTGCCATAGAGTTATAGTAGAGATCCGTTAGAGTTATCGGAGAGGACCGGAACTGATACGTAAGTTACCGAGAGATACCGAAGTTACCCAGAGGTTACCGCATCAGAAGTCAGAATAGCTCTGAACTCCATTCAGCTTGAATAAGATACACGGATATACTATTTCCAACGATTTCACTTCAAGACTTGTATATATTTATTTCTTACTAATAGTATTCCTGGATTTACTAACCTGCGTTCAAGTTTGTATATTACGTTCAATATAACCTACTTTTCTATTTCAATATCTGTCTTTTGTTGTTCATTATTTTGTGCAAATCCTCACCCAGAAGCCACAACAAATACTTTTTTGTATTAAATCATTTTCCTTGTATTTTACAGTAAATCTTTTCCAATGTGTTTCTATAATAGACTAGCTTTAAAACTAATCCATGGTCCTGGAGCTCAGACTCTTTGGACGTTTGTACGAAAGACTAAAATGCAATAGTTGTTTCCAGTTAAAGTGAAACCGTAGACTGAAAGAAAAATGAATGGATGTAAGTCAAATTTTGATTTCCTGCTATCGATACCAAATAAGTTTTTTTCGTCGTAAACTGAATTTTGAAGGCTAAATAAGTCCTTTGAGTAAATGGTATCATGGCTGAGACTAAAAACTACAATTATACCTACTTAGAGCCAAACCCGAAGCAAAAACTAAAATAAAAGGGCTGAAAAAATACAGACATACAGGCAGATAAACAGACACACACACAAACATTTAGCCTTATATATATATATATTATCGATTTTCTGCACTATTGCAAGAACTGCAACCTTGAAACTTCTGAATATCGTTTCTTGTGTCTTTGTCTATGAGTGTATCAAATTTGATTAAAATCGGACCACTCCTTCTATAACCCGATGTTTTCGATTATCGATTTTCGATGTTTATCGGTGGTACCTTGACACAAAACCTAGCTAAGAACACTCGCAGACGCTTAAAGTACGACTGTGCAAATTTTCAAGAAAATCAGTTCAGCCGTTTCGGTGTCTATAAGTAACGGACACACACATATATACACACACACACAGACAAAGTTCCATTTATCAATAAGTTTAGATCTTTTACTAATTAAAAGAATTTTACGCTGATATTTGGATTACAGATAGTCTTTACTTTACGGTCATGTACGTGTAATACTTTTTAAAATCATTTCGCCCTAAGTATGGCGGGACCGCCACTAGTGTACAAAGGACTAGAGTGAGAGAAAAATCTGGGTACTGGGTGTGTTGAAGAAAGTCTGAAAGATTGACGGGTTTCAAGGAGATAGAAAGTGGCAATTAATGTCGCATTTTAATTTTTGGAGATTGTAGCTATCAGAGAAGCAAGAAAACAGGTGCGAGTTCTACAGGTAGGAAGTGCAGAAAAAGAAACTATTAGGGTAGAAGTTACGGTTACATTTAACTATTTCAACAGTAAATTAGGGACCTAGATACCAACCAAGTACCGCGCTTAAATTCACATGCTTGGTGTTCCAGTGAAAAAAGCTCATCAGAGTAGATACTATGAAAATATTTATATAAAAGAGAGAAGTAACGTCAAGTGATTGATGTCGAGATGCCAGGTCAAGATCATTTACATTGCAGATTCTTCTTTAGATTTTGTCGAGAGTCTCAAAAAGATTAGCAGGAGCACTTGAACAGATATGGCAACATTAAGAACTAAAACCAGAAACTCCTTGTGGGAACTTGGGAGAGAGTTTCCGGAAACAGCTTGACTAGTCATAAAAATTTGGCTTTCTACTTGCTAAAATTTGTCAAACATCTCACAGTAATAATGGCGGGTTAATAAAGAAGGATACTATTACAGACTGCTTTTATTTACGGACATGTGCTTTTCATTCCCGAAAATATTATGGCCACAAACAGAAACTCATTGTAGTTACTTGGTAGATGTCTTCTGAAAACTACTTAACTAATCATGAGAAATTTCTCTTTCCACTTTCTAAACGCAAAATATTTTGTTAACAAGAAATATCATCACAGCCTGTCTTCAATCCTGCCATGTGCTTATAATCCACGCAAATATTATTACTAAAACCAGGAACGCGTTTTAATTACTTGGCAGAGGTCTTCCGAAAGTTGCATGAATATTTGTCTGTCCAGTTGCCAAATATTAAGAAAAGACATTTTGTATTGGTGATGAAACATCCCACGGCAATAACAGAAAGTTAATAAGGAGATGTATTATTACATAATCAATTTATTCACATGAAGACCATGTCCTTGTAATTCACGCAAATATGACTAAAAGGAGGTTGTATTTACTTGGTAATTTTAATAATTTTAAAAGGAGATTGTATTTACTTGGTAATTTTAATAATTTTAAAAGGAGATTGTATTTACTTGGTAATTTTAATAATTTTAAAAGGAGATTCTATTTACTTGGTAATTTTAATAATTTTAAAAGAAGATTGTATTTACTTGGTAATTTTAATAATTTTAAAAGGAGATTGTATTTACTTGGTAATTTTAATAATTTTAAAAGGAGATTGTATTTACTTGGTAATTTTAATAATTTTAAAAGGAGATTGTATTTACTTGGTAATTTTAATAATTTTAAAAGGAGATTGTATTTACTTGGTAATTTTAATAATTTTAAAAGAAGATTGTATTTACTTGGTAATTTTAATAATTTTAAAAGAAGATTGTATTTACTTGGTAATTTTAATAATTTTAAAAGGAAATTGTATTTACTTGGTAATTTTAATAATTTTAAAAGGAGATTGTATTTACTTGGTAATTTTAATAATTTTAAAAGAAGATTGTATTTACTTGGTAATTTTAACAATTTTAAAAGGAAATTGTATTTACTTGGTAATTTTAATAATTTTAAAAGGGGAATGTATTTACTAGGTAATTTTAATAAAAAGAGATACTATTATAGACTGTCTTTAGCAATTGTAATTCAAATATTATGATTAAAAACTCGTTGTAGTTACTTGGTAGTATTGAGAAAGCTACATGGAAAATATTAAGAAAAGACATTTTGTATGGATGTTCAAACATCCCATGATAATAAGAGAAAGTTAATAAAGAGACATATTATTACACAATCCATTTATTAACGGCCATATCCTTGTAATTCATGCAAATAAAATATTATATATATATATATATATATATATATATATATATATATATATATATATATATTATATTTACTTGGCAGATATATTTAGAAAGCTACTTGACTGATCATGAAAATTTGAATTTACGGTCATGTGCTTGCAATTCGCACAAATTAAATGACAAAAACCAGAAACTCTTCTGGGAACTTAGTAGAGACTTTCAGGAAGCAGCTTAACGAATCATAAAATTTGGCTTTCTACTTGCTAAAATTTGTCAAACATCTCATAGTAATAACGGTGGGTTAATAAGTAAAGATATTATTACAGACTGCTTTTATTTACGGACATGTGCTTTTCATTCCCGAAAATATTATAGCCACAAACAGGAACTCATTGTAGTTACTTGGCAGATGTCTTCTGAAAACTACTTGACTAATCATAAGAATTTCTCTTGCCTCTTTCAAAATGTTATGAAAAAAATATTTTGTTAATATCTTTATTCCATTCATGTGCTTGTAATCCACGCAAATATTATGACCAAAACAAGGAACTCTTTTTATCTACTTGGCAGAGGTCTTCCGGAAGCTGCATAAAAAATTGCCTGCCCAATTGCTAAATATTAAGAAAGGACATTTTGTATTGGTGATGAAACAGACCACGGCAATAACAGAAAGTTAATAAGGAGATGTATTATTACATAATCAGTTTATTCACATGATGGCCATGTCCTTGTAATTCACGCAAATATGACTAAAAGGAGACTGTATTTACTTGATAATTTTAATAATTTTAAAAGGAGATTGTATTTACGTGGTAATTTTAATAATTTTAAAAGGAGATTGTATTTACTTGGTAATTTTAATAATTTTAAAAGGAGATTGTATTTGCTTGGTAATTTTAATAATTTTAAAAGGAGATTGTATTTACTTGGTAATTTTAATAATTTTAAAAGGAGATTGTATTTACGTGGTAATTTTAATAATTTTAAAAGAAGATTGTATTTACTTGGTAATTTTAATAATTTTAAAAGGAGATTGTGTTTAATTGATAATTTTAATAATTTTAAAAGGAGATTGTATTTACTTGTAAATTTTAATAAAAAGAGATACTGTCTTTAGCAATTGTAATTCAAATATCTTGATTAAAAACGCGTTGTAGTTACTTGGTAGTATTGAGAAAGCTACATGGAAAATATTAAGAAAAGACATTTTGTATGGGTGGTGAAGCATCCCACGGCAATAAATGAGAGTTAATAATTTTTTATTGACGGTCATTTCATTGTAATTCACGCAAATATAACAAAAAGGAAGAAAAACGTTGTATTTCAGTCAGTCAGTCAGTTAAGTGCCATACGTGATACACGCTTTGGGCGATCATGTCTCGAAAGAGACATGGCTAACTGGGTAGAAGATTTTCTGTTCTGCTATTTAAACTATAGCTGAATAGAGAAGAGACGGATTATATTAATAATTAGTAATTAGTGGGGGTCAGTTTTCTATTGTTATGAAGTAATAAACTGATCCCCCACTTTATACCCATGAGAAGTTTTATTTATCTTTCCAACTATTATCTTCTTTCAGTCAGTTAAGTGCCATACGTGATACACGCTTGGGCGATCATGTCTCGAAAGAAACATGACTGACTGGGCAGAAGATTATCCTGCAATTGCATTGTTTCTGCCGTAGACTGGTTGCCGACCAAGGCTATAGAACCCAATCCGTGCTGTTATTTAACCCATAACTGGAAGGAATAGATGGATTAATACCTTTCCCAAGGGTATTTGCGCGTAAGTGAATGCAATGAATGCAGCTGGAATATCGAACTCGGCTCCCCGATTTCTCGTTCCGAGACGATATCCAATGCACCACAACTTGTCAGAAAGTTACTTTGCTGATTATAAAAATTTGATTTTCTATTTGCTGAATATTCTTTCTATATTAGAGAAAATATTTGAAAGGCTGTTGAAACACCGGGAATAATGGAGTGTTTAGGTGTTTGATTGTCACTATGTCTGTAAAAAAAAAAAACGTCTGAAAGTAAGTTCGCCTTTTTTGAAGTATCGGAAGATGTATTAGAAGACACGGTGCTTCGATTAATAGGGCAAAACTTTCTGTGAAAGTGAAACAGAACAGCGTCTGGGTGAAAAATGGCTGTTGCCGTTGTCCCCAATGTTCCGTGGGAAATTTTTTATTTTATTTTTTTATTTTTTTATAAGCGTTTCACCCCGAGCAAGGCATGTCACTGCCACTACTGCGCAGGGGGCTACATAGAGTGGAGAAAGGATGATTAAATATAGGAAATGACAGAGGGTGGGTGATAGGCGGGTAAGGATACCGAGAATGAGGGTTGGGTAGATGAGAGTGTTGTGAGAATAGTTGGGAGTTAGTGGGATAGGAGGTGTCTATTGACCCTACATTTAAACACCTGGAGATTGTAACTGTCGGGAAAGCAGACTTGTGGAAGGGAGTTCCACAGGCGGGAAGCGCGAGAAAAGAAGCTGTTGGAGTAGAATTTACGGTTACATCTTATTTGTTTAACTGTAAAAGGGTGGGACCTAGTTGCTAATCTAGTATCTCGTGTAAATTCGTGCTTAGGCGGCACCAGTGATCTAAGCTCATCGGAGCAGAAGCCATGAAAGTACTTGTAGAAGAGGCACAGGGAAGCCACATCACGCCGGTGTGAGAGCGGCTGCAGCCGGTCTGCCAAGTCAGTATCAACCACGTTACAGATCCTCCTTTGTATTTTGTCAAGAAGCCCAAGGAGAGCAGCAGATATTAAAAAAAAAAAAATGGAATCAGTGCTAATAAGTCTCATAAATACATACCAAGCCATGATGTTGTCTCACCAGGATTTTCAGCTTGACCTTTTCTGTTCTAAATCTATAAAACAAAGAATAAATGTAAGTGTGTGGTACAATGTACACTACCGGACATAATTATTAGGCCACCCCAGTGTTTTAAAAAAGGATGTATTTCATACTAATTTTTAGTATTTATTGCCAAGTGAATAATTGTAAATGAAAATAGAATGGTTCTTTTGTTATTGTTACTTTGCAAACTTTTGCAAGGCGAATAGCGACAATTTAACCATCGCACCCTGTAGATTTGCTATTTTATATCTATATATACATTACCGGCCATAATTATTAGGCCACCCCATTGTTTTAAAAAAGGATATATTTCATATTAGTTTTAGTATTTATTGCCAAGTGAATAATTGTAAATGAAAATAGAATGGTTCTTTTGTTAATACTGTGCAATAACATGTGCAGTATTAACAAAAGAAGCATTTTATTTTATTTTATTTTATTTTATTTTATTTTATTTTATTTTTATCACAGGCTTGATAAAAACCTCGTTTAGACTGGAGGCTATTCGTGGTCGAGAGGCCTAAGACGTTGCCAGATCAAATGGTAGCTTCCCCTATGTAAATAGGGGTCGCAGGTTCGAATCCTGGCGAATGGCACACATTTTCGTCATAACAATTTATCGTAAATAATGAGGCCGGTAGATATAAATATATAAAAGTGTTTAATTAAAAATATCTACTTAAATACGAATATCGATAAAAAATAATGTTCAAACAATTCATTTCAAATTGTCGGTTGTTTATAACCAAGTTTCGTTAAAATTCGTTAATTTCCGTAACAATAACATGTGCATTAAATGAATTTATAAATATTTAATAATTACCTATATTGCAGTTTCATCAATGAAAGAATAAAGAAAATTTACGGTGATTCGGACCAGTTCATCTTTGCTTCCTTGTAAAATTTTGCAAAATAATAATAACAAAAGAACTATTCTATTTTCATTTGGCAATAAATACTAAAAATAGTATGAAATACATAATTTCTTTAAAAAGAACTGGGGTTGCCTAATAATTGTGGCCGGTAGTGTATGCGTATATAGGTGTGCATGGAAATTGATAAGGGCTCTCTTAAATAAAGCATAATAATTATATAATAAGATAAATAAATATGAAAATGTATACAAAAAATCGAGAGTTATTGCAAAGAGGTGAAAATCCCTTCAAAATTACTTTTTCATTGAAAATTAAATGCAGAATTGTTTAGAATGTCCATGATGGCGGAATATGTAGGAATTATCATTCAATATCTTAGAAGATAATAAATGATAATTTTTACGATATTTACATTGATGACCGCTTGAGATTCATGCAAATATGGATGTAATAAAAGCCTAAAAGTGGATGTAATAAAAGCCTAAAAGTGGATGTAATAAAAGCCTAAAAGTGGATGTAATAAAAGCCTAAAAGTAGATGTAATAAAAGCCTAAAAGTAGATGTAATAAAAGCCTAAAAGTGGATGTAATAAAAGCCTAAAAGTGGATGTAATAAAAGCCTAAAAGTAGATGTAATAAAAGCCTAAAAGTAGATGTAATAAAAGCCTAAAAGTGGATGTAATAAAAGCCTAAAAGTGGATGTAATAAAAGCCTAAAAGTAGATGTAATAAAAGCCTAAAAGTAGATG